>CM047812.1:73951409-74279531 GCA_026214975.1 Gentiana macrophylla
TCCGGATCTCCAACCGGCTGGTTTCCATTGGAGGAGACGTCTCGATGACTTCAATGACTTCACGTGGATAAGCAAGTCTTGGGCCGTAGAAGGTAATATGAGTTGATTGATTGATAATCAATAATCATGGTATGGTTAATCTAGACTAGCTTAGTACCGATTTTGGAGGATGAGCTAAGAGAAGAAGCCTCTGGCGCAGTAGGACCACTAAGTAAGCTCACGAGCGATGTTGAAGTTGAAGAGTGGCGATCTTAAATCAAGTCTGTAGAGGATCTCCCCGTAGATTTGGCATCAAGCCGCTACCTAAACATCTTAAGTATGTGTTTTAAGAGAAGGTGACAAGCTTCCTTTGATCATCTCACAAGCTATCTCAGATAAGAGCTTAAAACCATAAACGCCTTGCGCAAAAATGAAAAAGCCTTTGATGGCAGGTGGGAGATATCCGAGGATATCTCCACATCTCAGTATGCACAAGATCAAGATCGAGAGGGTGCAAACGAGTTAGACAAATTTCTCAGTAGAGGCTCAACCTCACATGCAAGAGGTAGTCAAGAAGGAGATCATTAAGCTTCTAGATACGGGTATCATATACGCCATTGCATAAAGTGAGTGGGTATCCCCAACTCTGTAGTTCCCAAAAAAGTGGAATTACGATTGAGAAAATGAGAAGCGGAGAGTGAGATAGCATTGAGGCTCGTTACATGTTATATAGGTTCAGAGTATTGACTATCGAAAGCTCAATGAGGTCACAATCAAAGATCATTTCCCTTCCATTCATTGATCAAATGCTTGAGCTGCTCTAGCAGGCACGATTCTACTCGGCGCTCGATGGATATTCAGGATACTTCCGCATACCCATCGATCCTGTTGACCAAAGAGAAGACCACTTTCACTTGCCCTTATGGTACATTCGCCTAAAGCGGATGCCATTTGGTCTATGCAATGCCCCCTCGCTACCTTCGTGAGGTGTATGATGGCAATCTTTGACGGGCTAGTTGAAAAGTGCTTGAGATTTTTATGGATGATTTCGCTTTGGTCAATCCTTCGATGATCGCTTCGATAATCTTGATCGTGTGTTATCCGTGATGTGTGAAAAGAACTTAGTACTTAATTGGGAAAATGCCATTTCATGGTAGATGAAGGGGAATAGTTCTTGGCCACAAGATCTCAAAACCAAAGGTATAGAAGTAGATAGGCCAAGGTTGAAGCTATTGAGAAGATGAGTTATCCTAAGAATACCGGGAAGTCCGAGGTTTTCGACATGTCGGCTTCTATGTGAGGTTCATCCAGGACTTTTCAAAGATTGCCAAGCCCTGCCTACTTTACTCAAAGAAGACGTTACTTTTGATTTTGATGAGAATTAAAGCTGCGCTTGAGGAGCTTAAGAGTAGATCGATCTTCCGCTCCAATTCTTATATCGCCGTGATCGAACCTACCCTTTGAGCTTATGTGTGATGCATCCAACTATGTCCGTTGGTGCGCCTCTTTAGGCAAAACTTAATGGAAAGTTCCACTATCTATTATGCCGCCACACACATCAATCCTTCTCAAGTTAACTACACTTTAATAAATCAAAAGCGAACTATTAGCCGTAGTCTTTGCTATGGATAAGTTTCAGAGTTACTTGCCGGGTGCTCAAGTGATTGTGTGGACTCCACCACGCCGCTTTGAGCATATCTCATGACCAAAAGGAAGCTAAACCGCCAGCTTATCGCTGGATACTCGACCTCCAAGAGTTTGACGCTCAAATCAAAGATAAGAAGGGTAGTGAGAACGAGTGGCGGATCATGTTTCTAGGTGTTAATGAGGAAAAGGATGAACCAGATGATATAGATCTTTACTTTCCTCTAGAGAACATTATGTTGATAGACGGTTGTCCTCCCGATGTTCCATGGTATTCCTCCATTGTAAACTACCTTCATGCCCGCTATCTCGATCCCGAATGTCTTATCAAGAGAAGAAGAAGTTCTTCTCGATATGAAATATTTCGCTTTGGGATGAACCTTATCTTTTCAAGATCTCAGAAAGATGGTTTGCTTGTGAGATGTGTTCCGTAATCCGAGCAACGCGATATAATCGAAAGCAATGCCATAGTGGACCCACAGTGGTCACTTTGGTCCTTGGAAAACGGTTATGAAGATTTTCCAATCCGTTTCTATTGGCCTACTATCTTCAAGGATACGTAATCATTCTCAGTAAGTCTTGTGATAGATGCCAAAGAACCGAGCTTTAACAAGGAGGTTTGACATGCCATTGAAACCCATTCTTGAATGCGAAGTCTTTGATGTGTGGGGTATCGATTTTATGGGACCTTCCCATCATCTTGCGGGAATAAATACATCTTAGTCTGCATGACTATGTTTCAAACGGGTGTGAGGCAATAGCCACTCCTCACAATGATCATAAAACGGTCATGAAATTTCTCAAGAAGAACATCTTTGTGAGGTTTGGATGTCCACGTGCCTTGATCTGTTGATGAAGGACACACATTTGCAACCGACCTTTGGAAAAAGTCTCGAGAAGTATGGTGTTCGCCATAGAACTCGCACACCATATCATCCGATGACTAGTGGTCGTTGAGCAAGCAACCGTAGTCCCAAGAAAATCCCGAGAAGACGGTGAATAGTCATAGAAAAGATCGAGTTCGAAGTTGACGATGTACTTTGGGCATATAGGATCGCTTATAAGACCCCTATGGGTACATCGCCATATCAAATGGTTTACGGTAAGTCGTACATCTCGCCGCTGAGCAGAGTACGAGCTTATTGGGCTACAAAGTTTCTTAACTTCGATTCCCAATCCTCGCGGCAAACACCGCCGCAGCAGCTGTATGAGCTTGATGAATTCGCACTCCAAGCTACGTAAAGCGCCAGATTAGTAAGGAGAAGATGAAACTCCTCCACGATGCCAAGATAAAGAAGAGAGAATTCAAGGTCGGTGAGCAAGTGTTACTCTACAATTCCCAGTTGCATTTGTTTCCTGGCAAGTTGAGGACACGCTGGTCCGGTCCTTTTGAGATTCTCCAAATCATTCCCGGAGGTGTTCTAGAACTACGCGTTATCCAGATCAACCGCTTGAAAGTTAATGGTCAAAGGTGCAAGCACTATATCGGTGAACCTAAAGAGAAACCTTTGATTGTTAAATTTCTCGATATTCTCGGATGTGGTGTTACTCAAGTCGAAGAATTTGACGAAGTTATCACCCGACTTGTTCTCCGAGGATGACGGTAGTGATCCGTCTCAAGAAGTTCTAGGTGTAGTGCCGATATGGAAGAGTTTGAGAGGGAGCGACAACTTAAACGCCATCGGCCGGAGTCGGAGGAGAAAGAACACAACCACTGGGAAACTTAAAAGGTATGGAGAGCTTTCAAAGATTTAACCCCATGCGTTATGTCAAGCTTCATGCCACACTACATCGACCAAAGCTTACACGAGGTAGTGGTCGGCAGAAGGTTAAATGGCCTGATCCAGCCGAGCTTCAAATGTGTCGAGCTAACGACACAACCATTAGCGCTACTAGGAGGCATCCTAGATATCCCTTATTATATTAGTTTTTTTCTTTAGTTATTTTTCCTTGTTCTAGTTGTTTTAATATTATTAGATTGTGTTGTTTTTGTCATCACCGCGGCCCTAGGCTTATAAAGGGTCAAGTGTTGTTTTGCTTACGATTTCTCTTATCTTTATCTCTATCACTTTTGCGCGATATGGTTTAATCCCTTGTATCCCCGAGGTATTTTTTGCTTTTCAAGTGTGCGTGGTATTTTCAGAATGCTTAGAGTTTCAGATGAAGTCGCTTTCCCGTGGATGGTCCATACCATCGATTTCCTCAACATTTTTGGACCTGCCCGACCATTTCCAGAATTGCCTCTTTCGACATAATGCAACAGCCTAAGTTTTTTTCCTTTATTTTCTCGCACAACATGAGGACATGTTGTTATTTAAGTGTGGGGGAGGGATTAGTCGATATGTATCTACCATTTGCTTATATGATGTTATTTCTATGCTAAAATGAGCTAAATTTTCAAAATTTTTGTTTTGTCCCAGTAGGCAATACACGCTTTTGTTCGGTTTGTTATAGTCATTGATGCTGTACCATATTTTTAGTGAATTAGTTGTTTCACCAAGATTTATTTTCCACGCGCCATAGTGAATGATGAGCTAATTTATAAAGCTATACCCCGCTTGGATTAGTGATTTTTGATTATCTTGTAAGTCGTGGTGCTTAGTGCTACGTGATATATCTTGAGATTTATGATAGTTTGTATTTAGTTCAGTATGATATACCGTGAATATCTAGACGCTTGAATGTGATAAGTAATACGAATTAATGTCATTTGAAAAAGTTGAGTTAATAATGAAATCAATAGTGTGTCGGAAGTCGGGTCGATGATTTGAGTGCGGTAAGGCATTATCTCGAAATGTTTTATTCCACTATGATGACCAAAAGCTCACGCACGCTTAGAAAAAGTCGCTTTATGATTTGAGTAAGGTAGGTATACCACGATGTCCTATTCTCGCTATGATGAGCAATAGCTTATTCTCGATGTGTGTTTAAATGTGAAATCAATTGAATCTACTTAAGAATTGGTATGAAAAGAATGAAATGAGACTTAGTTATCGTTAATTTTATCCCCAAAGATAAACCGATGGATATGTCAGTAGGATTATCCTCTAAGTATGTCGGAAAGGTCTTAAATGTGTTCGATCATTCTTTTCGGATATGTCACGCTTGTAGGTGCATCTTATGAGTGTCATTTATTACTAGTCCACGAGGGGTATTAGCTAGTTTTGCTTTGAGTTCCTCAAGTTTGGATTTAGTGGAAATTTTCTATGGCTATGCACACACACGGGTGAACTTCTAGTTTATTGACTAAATGGTATATGTGTTGAGATGTCTATATTCTTTCCGAGCCTTTATCTTGTTTTTGTTTTGCTCGACGAGCAGAGTTTAAGTGTGGGGAGTTGTTAAGGGTGATTTTGTACGGTTTTTAACATTATATTTGATAATGATTTCCTCCGTATTTGTATAATTTGCATAGGAAATGTGGTTTTAAATGATTTATTAAGCAAGTGAGTTTTTAATTAGTTTATTCGCAAAATGAGGTTGTGTAATGTGTTTTGATTATGGTTTTATGAGTATTTGGATTGTGTTACGCTTTATGATGTCTTAATGTGATGTAGATACATGTTGGAGGCTAAATTGATGATCAAATGTTGATATAATTCGAGCTAAATCAAGATAAAGATTGAAGAAGGAAGAGATAATGATCAAGAAACCGAACCAGGCACTTCATGGGGATTTTGTCCACACTTGTAGGCACTTTCAGGAAAGTTGTCTTGATGAAAGTTGTAGAGGATTTAAATAGCTTTCCAACGCATCTTGAATCACCTCATTCGGAGCCCTAGAAGTGAAGTTATGAGCAAAATACTGAGCTGAGTAGTGGACGGGCGTCCATAAAAGTGAATCGGCGTCCGTAATCGATTTACATTCGAGAGTTCAGACGCTGCATCGAACGAGCGCTCATTCTCCGTTCATAGAGGCTGGACGAAGGCCCAAGATAGTGGACGGGCGCCCACGGCACCGACTCAAATGGAACCGACCTAAAATCTATAAATAGGCGCGATTTCACAAACCCTAAACATACAATTCGATCCCTAAACCCTGTGGAGCAAGCCTTGGCATGTTTTACTCCTCCTTTATTTTCCAGCTTTTATGCAATAAAACATCTAGATTAGATAGTTAGATTTATGTTCTTTATTCCATCAATTCGAGTTTGCATAAGGATGCGAGGAGGCTAAATCCTCCTTGAACAAGCTGCCAGAAGCCGTCTGCTTCAACAGCTTTGATCTCTAGTTCGTGATTATTTTGTGAGTATCTATTAAAGTTGTTACTTTTATCATGTTTTTATATGTTGATTGCGTGCTATATCAAAGATCCGTGTTTTTGTTTATTGTTTGCTTGATGAAAGTCATGTTAACCTTAGAACACCATGATAAAAGTTTAGACCTTTAATCTAATCACAACGAAAGTTATTAGATTGAATCTCTAGATTAGAAATTGAAAGATTTCACGCCTAGGTTAGAAAGACGTAATCTTAACATCGAAAGATAAAAGATTAGAAAACGAACTCGCTCTACGTAGAGTAGGAGTTTATGCCTTCGATTAGGTGAATCATTTACTTGAGTAGAGATCACTTAATTAATCCGAGTTAGAATTGAATGTTGATAGGATAGGTGGATCAATTGCTTGTTCGCTCGTTATAATTTGATTTAATCTTTAAAACTTGAATTGTTTAGCTTTAGTTTACTTTTCTCGCACTTTAGTTTAGTTTATTTATCGCTTTCAATCTTTCCTAGCATTGGATTAATCTCTCTCGCCTAGTTACTTTTTTTCGCATATTTGTTTAGGTTAGATCCGTGACATAGTTAGTTTAAAACAAAAGCTAGATTCACATTCGCCTAGTTCCTCGTGAAGATCGACCCGGCATTAGCCTCCATACTACGATCCTTGCACTTGAGGTTAACCGGTTTATTACTTGTTGTTTTGTATTGATAAAACCGTGACAGAGATCTCGCAGTGGTTCGCCACAGATCGACCCGAGAAGAGAAATGCCTTGCAACCAAGAGACTTCCTCGCATTAAACCGGCCCTATGGAATTGAACAAGTATTGGCGATCATGGAAAGAAAGGGTTTGACTAAAACTCCTACGCCACTTCAAGCCCCTAAGAGAAGCGGACCGTAACAAGTTTTGTACCTACCATCAAGACATTGGACATGACTTGATAATCGCAGGACTTCCATCATGACGTAGAAAAATGCGATTGCAGCAGGAAAGCTGGGATGAGGTCGTGGATCGCCCCGATATGGCTTAACGCCGAGGACAAATGAGACTATCGCCAGAGAAGCTATGGTCGTGATCGCGCGATTGTGGCAGCCCTGCAGAAGAAGAGAGCCTTCTCCCAACAAAGGTCACCGGTGGACAATAACCCGATCAACACTATCAACACCATTGTGGGAGGCCCCGAAACCGCCTAGAGTTTGGCAACTCAGTACCCGAGTGGTCCGCCGACACTGCCATGGGAAGTCGAGTCCCTTTCAAGAAGTAGGATATGGGCCGTAGGACCCTCTCCTTATGATCCCTAACAATGAAGGGTCGGTCATCGAGGTCAGAGTAAACAAGAATTTGGTTAAAAGTGGTTTTCATAGACACCGGTAAAGGTGGTTAACGCTCTATACTTTGCGCTTTTCCGGCAATGGGTCTCAAGGAATCCGAGCTCACCCGGTCTCGCACTTTGTTCGATTTTCCGCCCCCGATTCATCCACTCGAAAGGTTCGACTCAGCAACGACATTCAAGCAGGAATCATCGAAGGATTCTCATGGTAAATTATGTCGTGGTCAAATCTTCATCACAGATAACATCATCTTGGGAAGGCCCGCCTAATCGACCGCGGAGCCATAATCTCCCAAAGACACATCGCCTAAAGTTCCCAACCACCGAGGGTCGGTTGAAATTAGCGAGACTTTGAGATCGCCTGGTTGCTATGCGGCTACCATCAAGGGCAAAGGGATCACTTTTGCCTAATATGTTTGGCAAGTCTTTGTTGGCTATCATTTTTGCAAACTATCTTTGCTTCCTCGCATTTCACCATCGTCGCATTTTTTTAACATTTGAGGGGATTTTTCTATATTATTTACTTTCCTTTCGTGAAGGTTGATATTTATTTTCCGATTAATCACGCCTTTGTATGGTCTCAATGTGGCCACTTCTTGATTCTTATTTTACACACTTTGTGAATTGCACAAACACTTATATCAAGCAAAGAAAAGCTTTATGCGATAAGTCATCCGATCCGCCCGCTCGCTCGCCTTAAAAGAGAAGTCGCGCTAGTCCGCCCCGCCGCCCTTAAAAATACACGAAAAGTCACCGACTGACTCGATCGATCGCCGCCTAAACGAAGTCGCACCACCGGCCCCGCTAGTCCTCAAAACATCATATAAACAATTAATTCATAAGCCCAATCTAACGTAGTCCGGATTACTCTAGAATTGGGAGCAAAGTTAACTTAAATCACCTAAGTTTAATGGCTACTTAAGTTTAATGCCCACTTTGTGGTCGCTAAGCCCATGCTTTGGATTGTCTTCATAACTTCTTTTGATTCATGGCGATCGATCTAGATCGCCTCCGAGCTCTAGATCCTCTCGCCTTGTATCTCTTTTAGTTTAGGCGATCGATCTAGATCGGCTCTCCGAGCTCTAGATCATCTCGCCTTGTATTTTTTTTTTTTAGTTTAGGCGATCGATCTAGATCGGCTCTCCGAGAGCTCTAGATCATCTCGCCTTCATGTTTTCTTTTAGTTTAGGTGATCGATCTAGATCGGCTCTCCGTGATCTAGGTCATCTCGCTCTTGTATTTTTCTTTTAGTTTAGGCGATCGATCTAGATCGGCTCTCCGAGCTCTAGATCATCTCGCTTTCAGATTTTCTTTTAGTTTAGGCGATCGATCTAGATCGGCTCTCCGAGCTCTAGATCATCTCGCTTCGTGTTTTTTTTTAGTTCAGCGATCGATCAAGATCGGCCCTCCCCAAGCTCTAGATCATCTAGCCTTCAGATTTTTTTTAGTTTAGGCGATCGATCTAGATCACCTCCGAGCTCTAGATCCCATCGCCTTACGGTCATATCCTCGCACGATCGCTGCAGATTCGCCTCCGCACTCTATACCCTCTCACTTTAGTTACTCCTCTAGTATGATATAAGACCGAACTCAAACTCTCAAGTACAACCCTATCATTACAATAAAACTAGAAAATATGCCATTCACCATATAATGGTGAATAACATATCGGGGCAAGATACATACCCATAACAAACAACCAAAACCAATACATGCATACCCACAAAGCCCAAAAATTATTCACAAAAATAAAATCAAAACAAATTCATCATTAATAAAAATAAGCCGTGACAAAGGCATAAACTTCCAAAAACAACAAAAATAAACTAAGAGTCGTGAGAGCAGACTCTTCTCGAGGAGGAGGGCCGACCCGATCGCAAAGCTCGGTCGATGGACATACTTATCCACTATGTCCACCCCTCGCCGAAGTTCTTGGCGCTGGGCAGGCCACATCCATCCTTGGCTTATAATAAGCCTTCTTAGGAAGCGGCATCCAGAGCCACAGAAATCGAGCCTCGCCTCATCCACCCCAAGGTATACCTATGATTGAGAATGGGAATAAACAACACCTTGAGAGCCTCGGCGTAAATCACCCAAGCCTTATACTCCTCGAACGGCTTCGGGCAAGACCGATGCACTCTAAACCTAACTCTTGGAAACGGGCGCCGTAAAGTCGACGGACATTACCTAGGCTATACAGATCCTAACCGGCAAGTACCGGGTCAAATTGTAGTGCTAGTCTGGTGAGTCAGTCGTATTCCTCAGTGGAAAACATGGTAATTCTTTTAAGTGGGGTTAAACACCAAGAAGCTATTATTAACTCGATCTAAGTCGCAGCTTTTACTTTTTCCTGGGGTTAGATAGTTAGATCGCTTAGATTAGTTAGTAATGTTAGAGTTAGATGTTAGTAAAATGTAAAATAAAACAAATAAATACTAATATATATATTTTTGATCTAGCCAAGAATACTTTATCAATCAATATCTTTTAGTAGAAATAAATGAGACAGATCTTCCTTTATTCAAGGTCCAATCAATTATACTTAAACGGTATACTCCTAAGCTAGGCAATTTCTCCTCACACGAGCGTGTATGAAATTGTCATATGTCTTGTCCTCTCATTCCAATGTCATCCTCAAGTACGGGTCACTCCCGCTTTGTCATTCGGCCAATTTTAAGGTATGTCAATTAAACAGCGAATTTAACGTGATAATCTCTCGAGTATAAATTTCAATAAGAGTTTGTTTCTCCCAAACAAATCTACCCCGGTTTAGAAATCGGATTCCGCTGTCACGCTTTCACTCGCCCAATTTTACCCTCCGGTCTTTCTATTAACGAGTTCATAACCTAACTACGAGGCGCCAATTCATAATTAGATTATGAATTCTTTCATATCAAGTAGCTAATTCAATACTTAATATAGAAAGAGATTCATTATAACCGATTTTTATCCAATTTTTAGTATAGTCATCATCCATTTCCTAAAAAGATAAAACTAATCCAATTTCATATCTTGGCTAGATATTAAGTTAGCCTAATATCATTATACCTATATATATATATATAAAACAAACAAACATAATAACATTAGAAAATTACCGATTATAAATCGCTGAATTGGAGCCTAATCTCGTGAAAGTAATAAATGTTTTTTCAGAGACAACAATCCTCGATAATCTTCTCCAAAGATTACAACATTACTACGCTTATTCATACATATAAGCATATATATACATACATACATAGACATATATATGTATACATGGGCCCAAACATAAAAGAAATAGAAAGAAAACGATAGAGGAAAGTATATATATGATATATACATAAATTCTGTGGCAAATTGATCAAATGAGCTTGAGAGGAGTATTTATAGACTACATTACCGGGCGCGTGCCGGAGCCTCACTGCACGTGCGGCTACACAAAGGCATTTTTAATCATTAGGATCTTGTGGGCCCAGATTCGTAGATTTTCCCGCCATATTCGGCCTTCCGGCGCTGCGCCGCCATGCAACATATCGATGTTTGTAAAACCTATCTCGAGCTGTAGACCTCGATTGACATGATTTGATATTCGTTGGAAAGCTCTTTGAAGATCTACAACTTTCATTAAGGACTTTTTTCTCTGAAAATGCCTCTAAGTCAGTCAAATGTCCGCAATGATAGGTTATGGTAGAAGTACTAAGGACAATTGATCTGCTCGAACTTGTTAGCTTATGGCATAATCTTCTATTCCTCAAAAGATATGTTTTTAGGCTCAAAAATGTCGCTACTTGGGATCTTGGTAAACGATAATCCCGCAATAAAGTACCAAAACACCAAACGAACTGACACAATACTCCGGTTACTAAACCGTACAAAACTTAGTAAAACTTATAAAAACACGATATTTTACATAATAACTACTACTAACATAATTAGATAAATATAAGGGATAATTGACTTGAATTGGTACAATAATGCTCAAAATGGTATCAAAAGTGGGGCTAAATGTCATAATAATGATCATAAATTTATCTCTCATCACAACCCCTACTTAGCTTTTGGTCGCCCTCGAGCAAAACAAGCGATAAAACAAAATGAATAAGAGATAAATTCATGAAGGTATAAGATATAAGGGACAACCGGATAATACAACCATTAGAATTACAACCAAGCGTTAACCTTAATATAAATGTATAACAGAGTGTGTGTGTGTCAAGCCTTTTCAATTTCCACTATCTCTCTTGAATAAATCAAGCAAAACACACAAATATCCATTCAGATAAAATTTCTAATGACTTTCCTAGGTATAAGGTGAACAGCCTCCACACAAAGTTCTTCCGAGTACTTATTAGATAATCCCTAAAGCATATCATTCGGGCTTTATACTCTGGGATAGTCAAGATAGCTAAATTTTCAACCATGCTTTTTTTTTTTTTTTTTTTTTTTTTTTCTTTGATGAACTTAATTTCACATGTGTAGCATATGCCCTCATTCCCAAAGAATAGGACGCTTCGTGATAACACCCTAGCCGACTACTATCATCAGCAAATGGAGCTTTTAAACCTCATAAAGTGATATAGACGCTTCGTGATAACGCCCCACCGCACTCAAATCATTGGTAGCTACAACCGATATATAGATAGTTCATCTTTATTTATTTATTTTTTTATATATATATATATATATTTTTTTTTCATAAACTTAACTTATATCCTCTCTATCACATTCAAACCTTCGTATATTCACAAAGACACGCTCAAAAATTAGGTACTAAGTTATCGCTATTATCTATAGTAATAACCACTAGAGATACCGAATGGATACAGCTTTAAAATTTTCGCTTCAATATCAAAGGCTTTACGTGAAGGAATTCATGTTACACAAATATATTTGGAATTACAATGCACTTACGGTTCACGTTGGTTATATACATCCAAATTGATCATTACATCTTCAAATCCATGAAATTATGCCTTATACAATTTATTTTAATCAACTAAATAATGCTCAAAAAAATCAAAACTAAGAGATGTATTGATACAAAATAAACATTAACACCATTGCTAGACCAACGACTCCACTCCCCACTTACTTAACTTACATTGTCCCCAATGTAAAGTAAGTGTAAATAAGTTGTTGGGAAAGCAATGGAGCACTAAAACAAGTCAAAACAAATATCTGGATGATATTAAAGGTGGGTGGGTGGGATTAAAATATGATACTTATCATCACCACTCCCCACTTAGCTTTTTCTCATTCTTGAGCAATCAAAGCAAGAAATATAAGGATACAAAGGAGATAATGTAATTATCCAGCTTTAAGATTCTAATGCAGTTGATGTATGCATTCAAAGATTAAGATCATATGATGATTATGTTTTTCTAAGAGATTAATAGAGGAAAGTAGGTATAACTATCAAATTAATTATCATACATTATCTAAATGAAATTTACATGCATTACTTACTAGATAGTTAAAATTTACAAATACTTTCAATCGCCACTAATGAAGATCCGAATCAAAGACTAGGTCAAGTAGTTGGCAAAATGGCTTATAACGCTCGTGCTCGTGGTGTTGGCTAATCAAAAGGATAAATAAAGGATATTTAAAGAAGAAAGAAACAAGTTGTACATACTCATACTTTCATCTCAAAACACTTTTGATTAATAACAACCCGATATTTATTCCAAAACATAAACTTTCTTTTTCTTTCTCGCTTTTTTTTTTTTCTTTTCTTTCTTTCTTTCTTTTTTTTTTTTTTCATAGGATATTAACATATCCGAACTCATTGCCAAAATCGACTTATATTTTCAAGTGTCATGAGGTGAGATTGAATACATCAATACCTATCTAACTTTTCCAATCTCAAAGATATACCATTCTTCTCGAATATCGATATTTAGCTCTTTTTATGTCATCATCTCCTTTCATAAGCACGCATAAACTCGAGGGATTTCAAGGAAATGTAGACCAAAATAGGCTAATGGTCGGTTATTTCTAGTTAATCATAATGGCTATTTCGAGTGAGGTCTTGATCACTCTAACAAGGTCGAGGTGGGGTCAAAATTGGAAATTTTTATTCGTAGGCTATTTGGCTATAGTTTATCAAAGTTATGCCAAAAATCTCATCATCCCTAATCCGATTCCATATTCATATTCGCCTTGATGTAAAACTTTTCTAAAATTAACTATAAATGCAAGTATACTTGTCTAATTCCATAAATAAAATATTTGATAACAATTATCTAATTATACATACTCAAAAATAATATTAAAATCAAAGATAGACAAATATTATATTATCATAATGCTTCGTGTTACTCACATTATTAAAAACTTATTCTTTCAAATACACTACATCAAGTGTGTCAATTATATTTTATCACATTTGAAATACCTAAAAATAATTAAAACTAAGTGTTTCTCAAACATTTTAGTCTTCTATCCTGCAGATTCTCAATAGCAACCTAAGTCTAAGAAATGACGATTTGAACTTTTTTCTTTAATTTCCATCGATTTTCGGATAACCACCTAATCTTTTCCTTTTAATGATATTCAAACATTCATCTTGAAACTTAGTTGTGCTTTTACTACTAACAGAAAATAAAAACATCCAGCTTTTTTAATGTCTCGTCTCGTAAAAGACTAAATTATGATTTTTATATTTTTACGGCTACCTCCCAAGAGCGCTTTTGGTTAACGCTGCTTGCTTGATAAAATTAAATGCCTAAAACTAAAATATAAAATACTAAACATAATAGGATACTTCTATCATTTACTCACCAAAGCACGAATAATTAAGCACATGAATCAACGAGAAATAAATGCTTAAGGAGTAAATATAGTAAAGGATAGTACCCGTGATAGTTCTAAATTTATAGTTTATAGCTAGACTTTATCTTGCTTCAACTTTTAATGCACCGTGGTGGGTCATCTCACGCGATCGCATCCTTCTTCAATACCGGTCTCCAACATGAGAGCAGATAAATTCGTTTAATCCAACGATTCTTGACTTTTCCTCTCGATTTTTGAGCTGCTTTGTGAGCTTCCACATTGTTGCCGAGTCATCTTCTTCAATTACCGCGTGTTAGTACGATCCACAAAAAGAGAACACAAAGGGTCTACACGAGAATAAGATTCTAGTGGATATTTCAATAGATTGTAAATGTTAAAGACAACGCGCTCATCATTCACTCCCAAACTAAGCTCTCTCATTTAACATTGATCACAGCTCCCACTGCTGCTAAAAATGGTCTACCGAGGATAAGGGGTGCACTCCTACCTCCATATCCATAACAACAAAATCGACGGGAAGTAGAATTTATCTACCTTAACCAACACGCTTCGATGACTCCTTTAGGATGTTTAATAGATCTATATGCCGCTTGAAGAGTCATCTCTCAGACGCTTAAGCTTACATATGCCAAGTTTCATGAAATCATTGTAGGACATGAGGTTTATGCTTGAACCGAGATCACATATTGAATTCTCAAACAAAAGCCCCCAATATCACACGGGATAGTAAAACTACCCGGATCTTTAAGTTTAGATAAGCTTATGTTGAAGCAATCATGAACACTTCTCACTTAGACACACCATTTTATATTCTTCCAACTTTTCTTTCGGGATAGTATGTCTTTAAGAAACTTACCATATTCCGGCATATTGATTAGAGCTTCAATGAAAGTGGATATTAATAGTTAATGCCGTAAAAGTGTCAAGAAAACGCATACTTTTATCCAACTTCATCTTTTTTCGAGAATAGAAAGTAATTCAAGATCAATTAAAGCAAGTTAGAATGTATACTTCCCTTACCCTTGTCGTTAGATGAATATGGTAAAGCTTCCTCTAATGATTGTGCCTTTGAGGACACCGTGGGTCATCATTCTGCATCTTTTCTTCAAAATATGCACCGGATGTGGTGCTCGCCTCTTTCAAGTTGAACTGAGGTGAATTTGGGGTGAGCTGATAAGGTTCGCTTTGAATTGGCCCTTTCAAACTTGATTCCATTCTATCCTCGCTTATTGAACAAGGTTCTTAAGTCATTCGATCTTGAATTTTTCAATATTCTAGAACCTTGACCCATTCCTCATTCTCCTTTCAGTTCAATTTGTCTTAGGAAATCTTCAATAATGTCCTCTTCCTCTTTAGTGAATTCGGTTTATTTTCCATATCCTTTTCAAATTTACCATCTAAATCATTCTCTACTTCATTATATCCAAGTTTTCTAATCCATTACTTCCACAGATACTTCCACTTCTAGTAATAATATTTTTTTTACCTTTCGGGTTCCTTTCGTATTACTTGATAATCCTCCTGAGGTTCACTGCTTTTACGCTCTACCTCTCTACTCAAGTGATATTCCAAATTCGTGAATGAAGCTTCTACAATTCTCATTCTCGTATCATGTCCACTTATAGATGTTTTCAACGCACTCATATCCTTAGTGACTGCACTCTATGTAAGTCATCATGGTTTCTATATTCTCGAGCTTGAGAAGATATCACACCCAACATATTTTCCATTAATTTCTTCCATTTATTATCTCCTTCAAAGTTGAGTTGAACTTTGGGTGACTCGGTATGCTTTGAGTGGTATATTGTGGATAAGGTCTAGTAATGATCAGAGATTCTCGATTCGATGTATCTCCTTGATAAACTTGATATGGATTCTTATATCGGATTGATACGGTGGTTGTCCTTGCTTACTAGTGGATTTCATACCAACTAAAAATAAGGTGATCTCTTCTAATAGCATTAAACGAGTTTGAATACGCGCTGTTCAAATTCCTATGTCGTAAAAATTCACCTTTTCCCTTGAATATCCTTTTTGGTTCTTCCATCCCTAATGACACATTATCATGATTTGAGTAGTCATTTGGTATGATATTTTCTCGAGTTTACATTTTTATCAAGCTAAAAAGCCGCACAAATTTCCTACTCAAATTCTCCAAGTGTGCTAGACTTCAGATTCGTGTACATTCTCCTCGCAAAGCTACTTTTCTTGTGCTAGAGCCGGTTTCCCACATTCTCGTTAATTTTGGAAATCTTTTCTATAGCATCGTAAACTATTTGGGCTTCACTCATCATTAATCTAACCACCACATGCATGATCTACATCTCGCACGTGAGTCTTTTCTTAATTTACTTACGTAAAAGTTGGATTTGCATTTCTAAGGAATAACCATGATCGACAAGCTCGTAATAACTTTTTAAATCTTTCCCAAGCATTCCCGAGTGTTTCTTCAGATCCTTGTTTAAAATTAGCAATTTCGACTATTAATTCCAATTTTTTTTCCAGAGTAAAATATTGCTTTAAGAACTCGGTTTGAATCTCCTCCCAACTTGTCAATGAATGATGTGGAAGTGACAGTAAACCAATCTCGTGGCTCTTCCTTTTAAAGAAAAAGGAAACAAAGACATCCTCGTTAATTCACGATGAGCACCATGACTTTTGGTCAGATATACAATTCTTCGAAAAGATAGAGATGATGATGTGGATCCTCATCATCTTCTCCTAGAAATTGGGCTCTTGTGTCAATTAAACCAAAAGATGAGATTTTATTTCAAATTATTTGCTCCTTTATTGGGTAAAAGAATTGGATTATTAATCTGATTCCTTCTACGATATGATCACAGATCGCCTCGGTTTGGTGGGTGATTATTACGATTATTCCGATTCGATTCGATTATTTCCATTCCTCGGCATGATTAAGCCTCGCCCGGTGTTTCATCACTCGATTCGCCATTTCAGATTTCGATTCAAGATGATCCGGTCATCGCCTAACGAACACGTAAAATAACTCAAAAAGATAGTAGTAACAAAATTGATAACTTACCTATAAGGTAAGTATCAACGAAAAAGAAAATAGAATTGAGATAAAGAAGAGAGTTGACTTATTCTCTAGAATTTTGAGCTAATACAAGTAGTAACCCTAGACACAAAGAAAGAAATTAGCGACGCTTTCCCGGCAACGGGCGCCAAAATACCGACAGATCTAAACCTAACCTTGAAACGGCGCCGTAAAAAGTCGACGGACATTACCTAGGCTATACAGATCCTAACCGGCAAGCAGTACCGGGTCAAATTGTAGTGCTAGTCTGGTGAGTCAGTCGATTCCTCAGGAAAACATGGTAATTCTTTTAAGTGGGGTTAAACACCAAGAAGCTATTATTAACTCGATCTAAGTCGCAGCTTTTACTTTTTCCTCGGGTTAGATAGTTAGATCGCTTAGATTAGTTAGTAATGTTAGAGTTAGATGTTAGTAAAACAGTAAAATAAAACAAATAAATACTAATATATATATTTTTGATCTAGCCAAGAATACTTTTATGAATCAATATCTTTTAGTAGAAATAAATGAGACAGATCTTCCTTTATTCAAGGTCCAATCAATTATACTAAACGGTATACTCCTAAGCTAGGCAATTTCTCCTCACACGAGCGTATGAAATTGTCATATGTCTTGTCCTCTCATTCCAATGTCATCCTCAAGCATGGGTCACTCCCGCTTTGTCATTCGCCAATTTTAAGGTATGTCAATTAAACAGCGAATTTAACGTGATAATCTCTCGAGTATAAATTTCAATAAGAGTTTGTTTCTCCCAAACAAATCTACCCCTGGTTTAGAAATCGGATTCCGCTTGTCACGCTTTCACTCGCCAATTTTACCCTCCGGTCTTTCTATTAACGAGTTCATAACCTAACTACGAGGCGCCAATTCATAATTAGATTATGAATTCTTTCATATCAAGTAGCTAATTCAATATTTAATATAGAAAGAGATTCATTATAACCGATTTTTATCCAATTTTTAGTATAGTCATCATCCATTTCCCTAAAAAGATAAAACTAATCCAATTTCATATCTTGGCTAGATATTAAGTTAGCCTAATATCATTATACCTAATATATATATATAAAACAAACAAACATAATAACATTAGAAAATTACCGATTACAATCATTGAATTGGAGCCTAATCCTCGTGAAAGTAAAACAAATTTTCAGAGACAACAATCCTCGATAATCTTCTCCAAAGATTACAACATTACTACGCTTATTCATACATATAAGCATATATACATACATACATAGACATATATATGTATACATGGGCCCAAACATAAAAGAAATAGAAAGAAAACGATAGAGGAAAGTATATATATGTATATATACATAAATTCCAGTGGCAATTGATCAAATGAGCTTGAGAGGAGTATTTATAGACTACATTACCGGGCGCAAGTGTCGAGCCTCTCACCGCACGTGCCGCTACACAAAGGCATTTTTAATCATTAGGATCTTGTGGGCCCAGATTCGTAGATTTTCCCGCCATATTCGGCCTTCTCCGCGCAAGGCCGCCATGCAACATATCGATGTTTGTAAAACCTATCTCGAAAGTGTAGACCTCAGATTGACATGATTTGATATTCGTTGGAAAGCTCTTCCGAAGATCTACAACTTTCATTAAGGACTTTTTCTCTGAAAATGCCTCTAAGTCAGGTCAAATGTCCGTCAATGATAGGTTATGGTAGAAGTACTAAGGACAATTGATCTGCTCAACTTGTTAGCTTATGGCATAATCTTCTATTCCTCAAAAGATATGTTTTTAGGCTCAAAAATGTCGCCACTTGGGATCTTGGTAAACGATAATCCCGCAATAAAGTACCAAAACACCAAACGAACTGACACAATACTCCGGTTACTAAACCGTACAAAACTTAGTAAAACTTATAAAACACGATATTTTACATAATAACTACTACTAACATAATTAGATAAATATAAGGGATAATTGACTTGAATTGGTACAATAATGCTCAAAATGGTATCAAAAGTGGGGCTAAATGTCATAATAATGATCATAAATTTATCTCTCATCACGCACCGAAAGCCGCAATGTTGGCCTCCCAGATCGCCACTCTCGCCTGAGGTCCCCGACCTCCAGCTCCTCCTTCCTTCTTCTCCTCGGCCAACTCGCTTCTCCGCGGTCTTCAACTCTTTTTCTCCGAGCCTCAGAGCCGGGCTTGTGGTTTTTATCTCTGATCCTTGGGGCGTAATAGCTGCCCCGAGCTCATCCCCCGGTCTTTCGTAGCTCGGCAATTTTGTCCGATGGGCAAGCCCAAGTCGGCCGAGGCTTTGCCCAATCTCTTGAAAACTTCTTGGCCGACAGCCACCCCGAACCAATATAGAACGCCGAACTGGCCGGAACTTAAACCACTAGAAAGAAAGAAATAAGCAACACTTACCGCTTCTACTGCTTTGCATCCCAGATCGCCAGCTCCTCGTCGACATGGTATCGACTCCACTTCTCGTCGAAGGTCCCCTCCCGACCTTCCTCGTGGGCCTTCGACTTGCTCTTCTTGAAGACCGACCCTCTTGAGAGGTCGGCCTCGCCGAGTGGGTTTTTTGGGACCAACCCCTCTCTCAGAAATCCTCCCTGGGGTGTCCAAGAATGGTGTGTGTTGTACTCAATTTTACGATGTCCTATTGATTCGAGGACTAATCCTTTCGAACCGGGAGGGAATGATGTGATCCAGCTTCATGCTCGGAGGATACATCATTCGTGCTATTTATGAATATTATTTAATTAATTAGAGTTGGTTTTATTTTATATTGGATTTTTAGCACTTTATTTATTTATTCTTTTATTAGCCAATAGAACATTTCGCTTTCGCCAATAGAGATAGGCGCATTTTTAAGTGGGAATTTCTCCCACATTGCTTAGATGTTTCTTTTTCTTTTGATTGTAAGCTCATATAAGGCAAACACTAGCTATTCATTCTTTAGACAATTATTTTATGAGAAATCAAATTATTGAGTTTTACTCAACCAAGTCGTGAGGCTTGAATATCACTTATGAGTGAGAACTTTCTTTCGTCGAGAAGGTTCACCCTTTGAGGATTTACCAAAGATTGTGAGCATTTGTTGGGCGCTTCTCGCCACGATTTAGTTGGATTACTAGGTCTAGGATCATTGGCTCGCCATTGTTCCCCTTAGTTACTTCTGGGCAAAACATCGATCCGGGTTCCAACCGAATCACATCGCTTGGTATCGAGCTCAAAGAACTTCGTGAGCAAATATCCCTTTATTTTTGTCTTCCTTTATTCCAAAAAAAAAAAAAAATCGTTCTTCTTGTTCTTTTATTTTTTTTTCAGTCGCCACCCCCCCAAGAACACAAGCAATCTTCAAACCTTCATCCCAAGAACCCTAAATTTTTTTCCCAGACCTGTTTTTGTATCAGTTCGATCCCTAACCAAAACCCTCCAAAAATTCTAAAATTTTACCACATCTCCAACACATCTCGATGTACATTTTTTGTCTTTGTACCCAATCCAGATTCGACACATACCTTGTCTAAAACTGCCGATCAATACACACGATCTGCCCAGAAAAACTGCACCTGTTAATCGTCGTTTGAATTCGATTTTTGTGGTCTATACGATTCGAATCACCCAAAACTTGGTGATCTTATGGTAAATTCTCCGATCTACAACTTTTGTCTTTTGAGTTTTCCCAAATTCGTTTTAATTTGGTCACAATCGGCACCTTAAATCACTGCTTCATTCTGGAAATTTATAACAGATTGCACCAGTTTCTGAAAAATGATTGTTTGAGCCACTTTTAGACCTCTGAAAATCTGAAATTTTGACATCATTTAGAAAACTCTCTGTTATACAACTTTTGTCTTTGAGTTTTGGCAGATTCGTCTTAGTTTGGTCATTAAATACGTGAGTTCCACACTGGGTGTGAAAATTTTCACACCCACAAATTTTTGCAATCATCCGAATTCATTCCGCCTTTTGAGTCCTTTCCTTTCTTGTCTTTAATAATCGATTTAGAAACTTTTCACCCATTATTCCACTCATCCCCATACCTTTCAACCTATTCTCGGTCCTGAAAACCTAGTGTACCGCTTCTAGAGAGTCGGTTTTGATTGTTGTTTACTTTCGCTTGCTTTTCTCGGTTCGCTTGACAAGGGTGTTTTATACGACCTAGAAAGAGGGGAGTACAAACACATGAGTTTGTGAGGTCTTTTCTTTGAGACAATGACAGTAAAGAGATAATAGTGTGCAAGGTGATGTTGAAAGCGATTTTTTCAGACACGTTGTTGGATTGGTGAAAGACTATGCTCTATGATTATTGAACTCGATTGTTGTGCTAACTTAGTTAGTACGTATGTGATTAGTAAATTATCCATTCCTACTATACCCCATCCTCAACCAGATACGCTGACATGGCTGAATGATGTTGGTGAAATGCGGGTTACCCAACAGCCTTAATCTCCTTCAATCTTGGTAAACTCGATGGTGTAGTTTTATGTGATGTAGTCCCCATGCACATCACCCATCTATTACTTGGAAGACCTTGGAAGTTTGATAGAAGAGTTACTTATGATGGGTATGCAAATAACTACACCTTTGCGCCATAAGGGTAAAAAGCTTACGCTGCTATGTTATCCCCAACGAGGCTCACAAAGATAAGGTTCGGTTCGCTAAAAACTTTGGTGGCATGTAATGGAGGAAAACGATCGCTTGAAACTTGCATCGTAACAAGACAAAGAATTGATTGAAGAGAAAACCGAGGAGGTTGTGAGTACTCGTGAGGATGAGTTGAACAAGAAGGAAGGTGAGAGTGTGGTGGCGGTGAATGAACCTGAATTAGTGGGTGAGAAAGCAGAGATGTCCGAGGAGTCTATTGTTGAAGAAGAACACGAGGAGTTGATTTTGAATGAGGCACAAGAAGTCGCAGTGTTACTCAATTCTTGTTCCAGCCTTTGTTGCATCTTCTTTTGGTGTACATGATGATACGCCAAATGAAGCGGACACCGGGTTGTTAGATACATCCAATGCAGCCCGTGATCTCGCTTTGATTTATCTTGATCGTGATCACATTAGTGGCAAACCAGAGCACACTTTTCATGATCCTTTGTCGCAAGCGTGTTGATGATTATCCAACATTGAGTTGTTATGAATATGTTTCACCTAATTCAACATCATCGATATTTATATCAACCCGATGTACACTTTTCACGTTGCTTTAGTGACGCATGGATCGTGATATCGCCGCGTCTCTTCATTTGAAGTTGTGTAATCGCGACGTTATTTGATCCCGTATATCATTGCTGATTTTTGCGGGTTGTTCAAGAATGGTGTGTGTTGCGTACTCAATTTTACGATGTCCTATTGATTCGAGGACTAATCCTTTCGAACCGGAGAGGGAATGATGTGATCCAGCTTCATGCTCGGAGGATACATCATTCGTGCTATTTATGAATATTATTTAATTAATTAGAGTTGGTTTTATTTTATATTGATTTTTAGCACTTTATTTATTTATTCTTTTATTAGCCAATAGAACATTTCGCTTCGCCAATCAGAGATAGGCGATTTTTAAGTGGGAATTTCTCCCACATTGCTTAGATGTTTCTTTTTCTTTTGATTGTAAGCCTCATATAAGGCAAACACTAGCTATTCATTCTTTAGACAATTATTTTATGAGAAATCAAATTATTGAGTTTTACTCAACCAAGTCGTGAGGCTTGAATATCACTTATGAGTGAGAACTTTCTTCGTCGTAGAAGGTTCACCTTTGAGGATTTACCAAGATTGTGAGCATTTGTTGGGCGTTCTCTCGCCACGATTTAGTTGGATTACTAGGTCTAGGATCATTGGCTCGCCATTGTTCCCTTAGTTACTTCTGGCAAAACATCGATCCGGTTCCAACCGAATCACATCGATATGTTAGTAAGTATGAAGTACAACATAAGTAAACCCTACAGAGCTTCGATTCGGCCTTAGTAAACTTCACATAAGGCTCAAGGCCCAAATCCTCCAACCGAGCTGCCTCTATTAGGTTGTCGACAGATTTTGCCACTCAAAGCCATTGTAGCTTGAGACTACCTCGCTGGAGAAATCAAGTCGCAAATCGGTGAGTTGATTTTTTTCCCTATACATTTTATCATGGTCTTAATGACGATATAAAGAGTGTTCGTGCAATGTTCAATGATTTCACTCATGTGTGTTAGCCCATGTTTGGTTTATAGATATTTCGTTGCTTATGAATTCCTCAATATTTTATCTTTATTTGTTATTTTTATAACTGAATTCTACAATTTGAGCTACTTAAAGATGCATTTAAGTGTGAACCGGGATAAAATTGAGAAAGTGACATATGTATTGCAGCAGTCAACATAAAGGAACTCAGAGTGTACTGCTAATATGAAACACCAATGCAGCATTGAGTTGGAAGATACAAGATTTGTTGAATGTTTTATGTTTCAAAGCAGAGAAATATGAAAAGACGGCCATCCATTTATAGCTACTTCTTGCTACACAGAAGTAAGCTAGAGAGAAGAAATATCAAGATAGTGAAGCAGAGTTAAAGGTTAGTGTTTCAATTTTCCATCTTTGGCAGTTTTGTTCATTACAAAAACCTAAATGATGCAGAGACGCTTATGGTTGTGCTTTTTTCTTTCTTTCTTTAATGTGCTTTTTTTTTAAATGTCATTATTCTTCATTCAATATAATTCTTCTGTTATTTTCAGATTTCATTACTTACTGTTTCATACATTTTTTGATAACGCAACGGAACCACTTATGGAATTGAAAACGACGTATCAAAACCACAAGGGCAAATTTAGGCGGGATATTTTACTTCTAAAGTTAAGTCGCTTGCTTTTGGCTATATTCCCTCATACGTATGGTTTCAGGATTAACATACTAGAAAGCCAATATTTCCTCCTTTCGCAAGTATCCGGTTCGTTTTCTTTGAATATAAATGGAATGAACGAGATGTTTGATGATAGTAGTTGCGCATCAACCTTTGCATTTGTGGTTGAGTGGTTGTTCCCACAAGCTTCAAATTGTTGTTCACTCACTAATTTTCCTGTGTGTTTGTAATTTGAATTGATTGATTGATTTTGTGTTGCTCCAATTCATTTTTCTTATTTACTGTGTATTGCTACACCATACTTTGACAATGTCTTTGGGTCAGGATGCTCAAGAGGGTGGTGGTAATTAAAGGTTTCATACTTACGCATACACTTTTGATTGATAGGGTCTTTGTTAAATGTCTAGATGCTCAAGAGGGTGGTGGTAATTACCTTTGATCTTTTTCCGTTTTTATATCTCATGAAGTTTTAGATTCTTTCTTTCTATGAATATGACGTCTTTTCCTGATTCATTTTGGGCGATTACATCCTTCAACTTGGAATTCCCTTGAAGCATATATTAGAATAGAAAAACATATTTTCTTTTTTTTTTTTTTTTTTTTTTTTTTTTTTGCAAAACAGATTTTTTCCTTCTGTATTGTAGTATTAAATACTTTTTTTCTTATGTATTGTAGTATTATGTCTGGCATTATGTGGTGGGTTTTGTTCAGGTTCGAAGCTGAGTGCTTTTTACATTGGCACTTCAGGGAACGAAGTTGAAAAAGGAGTTAGTGTTGTTGCTGCGGTTGTTTGTGTCTCTGGCTTCTTTGATGGGCCTGGTAGCAACCACAGAAGGCTTAGCTACTTAGTCTACAAACATGGTCGTCAGATGACCCGCTTGTGTAGTCCCGGTAAACCGATCAAACAGATCTGGATTTGGACTTCTTGTGGCGCCCGAGGTTTGAAAGTAGCCTTTTCATTACCGAGATTAGGATCTATGGGGCAATTACTTAGAAGTACATTTTGTGCTACAGCCCTTCCTATTCGAGCAGAAAAGGATCCCATGATCCTGAACCGATCTTACCTGCCCTAAAGCATTAAAACATAGGTACTTTTTACGAGTGGCGTACGCACCTCTATTTGATGTCGATTCATCCACACTTCCATTCCTTGTAAAGGATTTAATGCTCGAAAGAGGAAGGCTAACTGCTTGTCGGGCCGGGAGTCAGATGAGCGTAACGCCCACGTAGGGCTCCGTGAGAAGGGCGTGTGGACAGTAATGGCCTTTGTACCTCACTCGCCTTCTTTTTTGTTTCTTCATCCGTATTTTCCAAAATTTTGAAGTCGATTCGATTGTGTATCCAACTTGGAAAAATGACTTTAAAAAGTCAGGATCTATCAAATGAAAACCAAGGGGATTTTTTGATTATGTCCAAAAAAAGAGGAGAATGTACATTTGCTTGAAATGGTTCCTACATACAAATTTTACGCCTTTGAGCGGATAGAACCCTTAATTATTCCCCGGCGAAAATCGGATTGTCGGTAGCTGATCATACAATATGATTACAATATTTGGTTGTTGGTTTTTGAGATTGGAAATATATATGCTAAATATATTGATTTTTGGGGATGTGGTTTGTTTCATTGCTTGCTTTACTGCATATAGGTGAGATTTTGGCACTTAAAGTGTTGCTAATTAGCTGTTTCATTAGATTTCACTACGGAGTGTTCTACGAGTCAACATCAGAAGAACGATGATTCAGGATATCAATCCTGTTGGTTATTTCCGTTCTTTTTTTTTTTACAAGGCAGGTTGAAATCAAAAGCACGATATCTAAAGGATCCGTTGAATCTAAGGATTTCAAGGCAAAGAAAAAATGTCTGTATGCGTTTCAATAATCGTCTTTGAAGGTAATGATAAATATATTATGAAGACATATATTTTGCAGGTTGCTTATTCAACATGTATGGTGTCTTGCAAATTTATAATTTCTTATGGTTAAATTTGCTGTGGCAGCCTACCAATTGGTTTGAGAATGGGATTTTAAGTCAATTAACGCTTAGGCAATATTCATGGATTTACTCTAATTTATACCTACTCTGTGGTTTTACGTCGTTTTATCAGGCTGTGCTTCATGGAAGATAATGTCAAGTTGTTTTTCTTTTTTTATTTTTTTTTATATTTTCTGCCTTAGCTCATTATTTCAAAAATCATCAACACAAAATACTCAACACAAATCCAATGCATGTGTCCAGGCTACATTTATTGCTATACTTGCAATATGCAAGTGACTCCCATCGTATGTACATACACATTATTATACTCCACATCATCTCACATTCATTGTTCTCTTAACGTGTTCACATTTTTTACCCACTGCTTTCACTTACATAGCTCTTATCGTAACGCCCGCTCCCAGAGATACCGATCCCTTATCCGGGAGAGAACGTCGGGCGATATAGCATTAAATAAATTTAATATTATACGCCGCCTCTACGCCGTCGTATCAAAATAAAGCAACGGAAGCCCAAAAGGCTCGGATAAAACCATAAATGCTACTAGAATACAAACCGACTGTGGGTAGAAAGGAAAAGCTTACAACAACGAGATAAAGCTTACAACGTACGATGTTACAAATTAAAGATACAACCCTTGTCTTCTCAAACGTGGAATAAAAGTACAACATGTTATTTAAGAATCTACAACATACTATAGTACAACCTTTAAAATAAAGTAAAAGAAAGCATCATCAAGACTAACGCTATCAAAACATCATTGAACTCCTCAACGAGCTCAAGGACAACCTGTTCGTCTTCTCACCCCAAAAGCACACAAAACAACATATGCAATTGAGGTAGGTACAAAGTACTTAGCAAGAGGAAGAAGCTAATGTATAATCAAGTCTTACAACGAAAGGTTCATTAATTATTATTAAGTAATCTTTATTAGGCCGACTCAATTCTGGGGTTCACTTCATGCTAATCAACATGTCGTGACTAAACGTTTCTAACTTAACTTATCTTTGTTATAGGATGTTTGCGAGGGCACTACACTTAGTGAGATATGCACTAAGACAGAAGACGCAACCCTATAGAGATAAATCTCTAATGTCCCGAGATAATCATTCCACTTTATCTCGCCAACACTGAGAGTCGACCGGTGAATGCATATCTCATTCGTGAGTTTGTCCGGCGGAATGATCACTACTTTATCTGGCGGGTCTAGAATCCGGCAGTGATCATCACCACTTTATCTGGACAAACATCACATTGCCGATATTGTACCGTGCCTATCCAAGCTCTCATGATGTTTAACCTTTTATCTTGTCAAATACGTTTATTAAGTGATTAGCTAGCCACCTAGGTTCATTAGGACAAAAAGTTCCCTACTCCTCTTCTTAGACTCTTAGACTCAAGCTAGCAATTACACATACATCGATGAATACTAATTCATCAAAGCACAAGGCCACTTACTCTTCCGACGGTCCTCGAATTTCATTTCCCTTTAAGAATACATCCGTGCGTAACTGCGCATCGAAGCTTATTCATGGCTTTGTAATGTTCATGAATGTTTATTAATGTTTTTTTTGTAGATCAAGAAACAACACTTGAAACTCAACACATAGCTCAAACATCATATTTCGCAAAGCAAGATCAATGCGCGCGCATGATTCTAACCGTGACAGCCCTAAACCCGATTTTCAACACTTCTCTCGATTCTACAACCTTTCTAACGTGTTTATCACCAAAAATACACATCAAAACATCTAATCATGAATTGAACAAAGTTGACATTTACCTTGGTATGGGCGGCGTGGTCGGAAGTTCCCAGATGGAGCCGATTGGTGTGGGGAAGGATAATAGGGCTGCGGTTGTGGCTGTTGTTGGGATGGACGCCAGCCGGAGTTTGGTGGCGAGGGAAGAATAGCAGAGGCAGGAGGCCGGGCAGTGCCGGTGTGTGCAGAAGTCGGGAAGAACGAGCCCGAGGGGGAAGACTAGCCATGATTAACCTGAAAATTGAGCAATTTGTCATGTAATTCATCAAAAATCAATGGGTTTGTCACGAACCCGAATGGTTCTAGCCAAATCACCAGATTCGTGAGCCTCGCTTATCCAAGATGAGATCAATAACATCCTCATGGTTCATAGAGGAGCCAAGAAGGTCCAGCTTCATCCGCTTTTGATTTTACAAAGATGTAGAAATTCGAAATGGATTGCGCAGCCCTTCAGAATTACTTCAAGGATCGCCGAATTTGTAGAATACGGCCCCGGCTTGGTTTGGCAGACATGTTGTAGAGCGACGTCCAGGTAGCTTGGGCCGACGCTGTTTTGGAGAGCATGGTGGCGACGCCTGGAGTAAGAGAAGCAAGAATTAGATTGAAGATGAGGCGGTCTTGTCGTTTCCAGATCGCATAATCAGGATTCGGAGCGGTTTTGCCTTCGTAATGATGGTAGCAAAGGAGAGGAGTGTGTGTCGCCGGTGATGTAGCCCAACCAATCATACCCTTATAAAAGTGGATTCATTTCGTGGTTTCCAAACAAAGATAGTTCGAGTTATCAAGTTTGACTGTTATTTGAGACGCAGGGTTGAAGGAAACAACCGAATTAGCATTGGTAGCATCAGCCATAGCAAGAAGAGAAAGTTTTAAAAAAAAATGCAGGGTTGCGGCTGCAGAGAGGTGAATGGGCGCCGGAAAGAGAAGAAATTAGAAGAGTAGGTTAAAAGTTTTGTGGCTCTGATACCATAATAGAATTTTGTTTTCTATTTACACTTGGAATAATAATGTATACAAATATATATAGTTACAATGAATGGTTCTAGAACCATATCTCGCTATATTTAGAATATCTACGGTTACAATATGTGGAATAAATACAAGATATTCTATTATAAATACAATATATACTATTAGCTATTACTGCGACAACATAGCCTAGCATTTCAGGATGAAAACATATTTCTTCCATGCTCACGTTAATACAAGGAGCTCTCTAATCCGCGGCTGATCGGCATGTACAGTTGGGCATCAAGCTAGATAACAACAGACAGTCACATTCGTGAAACTCAAGGAAGATTTAAGCTGATTTTTAATGAGAGTTGTTTCAATTAACCTTTGCAAGACACAATTATTCGAATTTTTACAGAACTTTTTACCGACAAAATTATCTTTCAATTTGGATTCACATCCTGAAAAAGCCATTGTAGCTTGAGACTACCTCGCTGAGCAATCAAGTCGCAAGTCGGTGAGTTGATTTTTTCCCCTATACATTTTATCATGGTCTTAATGACGATATAAAGAGTGTTCGTGCAATGTTCAATGATTTCACTCATGTGTGTTAGCCCATGTTTGGTTTATAGACATTTCGTTGCTTATGAATTCCTCAATATTTTATCTTTATTTGTTATTTTATAACTGAATTCTACAATTTGAGCTACTTAAAGATGCATTTAAGTGTGAACCGGGATAAAATTGAGAAAGTGACATATGTATTGCAGCAGTCAACATAAAGGAACTCAGAGTGTACTGCTAATATGAAACACCAACGCAGCCTTGAGTTGGAAGATACAAGATTTTTTTGAATGTTTTATGCGTTTCAAAGCAGAGAAATATGAAAAGACGGCCATCCATTTATAGCTACTTCTTGCTACACAGAAGTAAGCTAGAGAGAAGAAATATCAAGATAGTGAAGCAGAGTTAAAGGTTAGTGTTTCAATTTTCCATCTTTGGGAGTTTTGTTCATTACAAAAACCTAAATGATGCAGAGACGCTTATGGTTGTGCTTTTTTTTCTTTCTTTAATGTGCTTTTTTTTAAATGTCATTATTGTTCATTCAATATAATTCTTCTGTTATTTTCAGATTTCATTACTTACTGTTTCATACATTTTTTGATAACGCAACGGAACCACTTATGGAATTGAAAACGACGTATCAAAACCACAAGGGCAAATTTAGGCGGGATATTTTACTTCTAAAGTTAAGTCGCTTGCTTTTGGCTATATTCCCTCATACGTATGGTTTCAGGATTAACATACTAGAAAGCCAATATTTCCTCCTTTCGCAAGTATCCGGTTCGTTTTCTTTGAATATAAATGGAATGAACGAGATGTTTGATGATAGTAGTTGCGCATCAACCTTTGCATTTGTGGTTGAGTGGTTGTTCCCACAAGCTTCAAATTGTTGTTCACTCACTAATTTTCCTGTGTGTTTGTAATTTGAATTGATTGATTGATTTTGTGTTGCTCCAATTCATTTTTCTTATTTACTGTGTATTGCTACACCATACTTTGACAATGTCTTTGGGTCAGGATGCTCAAGAGGGTGGTGGTAATTAAAGGTTTCATACTTACGCATACACTTTTGATTGATAGGGTCTTTGTTAAATGTCTAGATGCTCAAGAGGGTGGTGGTAATTCCCTTTGATCTTTTTCCGTTTTTATATCTCATGAAGTTTTAGATTTGCCGACACCTCTTTCTTTCTATGAATATGACGTCTTTTCCTGATTCCTTTTAGGCGATTACTGTTGGAGAAAAAACCGAATCGACAAGGTCAAACGGTCAACTTTAGCGCTAATTTTGGATAGGCTTTGATGTATATCATCGAGAGTTATTTATATGATTAAATTCTACTCACGGAGTAGATAATGGTGGGTTTTGAATCACTCGATTCGGATATCGGGTGAATGAGAAATTAATGTCTAAAGTTGATGTAAAATACGTAAAACCGAAACTCGGTTTTAGTTGACCGACTTAGTGATCGACCTAATAAGGTCGGCCCAAATAAAATTAAGTCAGCTATATTATCTTTTCTTAAGGGAAAAGAAAATGTGTCGTTCGACCAATAAGAATCGAGTATTGGAACTTCCTCTCCACTATATAAAGGATCCCTATGAATTAGAATTAGATCATCAAATTTTCTCCTCTTTTTTCCACCACAAAAGGAGTCTCTCATATAGATCTAGATTTTGAGTCGAAGAGAAGTTGGAGCATTCTGTAAGTTTGCCGGAGCTCGGATTTTTGAAGTGCCTCTAAATCCGAGACATAAAACCGTTGTATCTTGTGAGACAGCTTGTTACTACCACCGCAGGCACCATACCAGAAGCAATTTGTCTTAAGGAAAGAGTATCTACTCGCCTCGGTTTGATATCTAGTCCTTATTTTATGCATCGTAATTTTCTTATTCGTTCTTCGAGTTAGATATTCACGTAATATTGATTTTGTTTGATCTGTTAGATAATTCGAATTTATCTTTTGCATTATTTATTTTATAGTTTAATAATCCGTAATTAAGTCCGTTAATTACGGATCTGTTCCGTAAATCACTCCACACACGATACATCTATCCCTACAAGCTTAAGACAAATTTCGTGTGTTATAGGATGGTTTTAAACATGTTACATTATAAATCACTCCAAGAGAATTGATTGTTGCTTGGTTTCGAAATTAACTAGTTTGAACTCAATATGATTTGAATTACGGGTCTGAAAGCCTCTTGGAGCTGTAGGTGAAGCAGTAACGTCTTCGACTTTTTTTTTATTTTTTCTCATCTATGTGATATGGTCATACTTGCAGCCGTACTTTGACGATAATTGAAATAGGAAACCAATTGGAACCTATTGAATTATTGGTTTTTGTAGACAATTGTGTGCTCACAGAATTTTTTAAAAGAGTTGATCCTATGACTCGATATTGCCCTAATTTTTCGTACCCTGATTTAAAAACATTATATGTTATGTGCATATGGTACATGTATTGCTGATTAGAAAATCAAAAAAAAAAAAAAAAAAAAAAAAAAAAAAAAAAAAAAAAAATTTCACAAGCCCTGTGGAGAAAGGAAAAAAAAGAAAAAAAGAAATCTTTTGAGGAGCAGTACGTAAGTATCTGTTGCAAGGATCAACTTTGAGTAATTATTAGATTGATTGAATTGGGTTCTATACGGTTGTAATCTTTGATTGATCTATTGATTTTATGATAGTAGGGTTTTGGTTTGGTGTGCAAACGTACTGACGGCACATTTATAAATTCCTTATATAGTTATTCATTATGCGAGTAGAAAGCTATGTCTGATTTGCTTCTTTTGGTCGTTTGTTGATAATCCTTGGAAAGTAAGTCAATTAAGTTGTAGTTGCACCAATTTGAGGGTATGGGAAATATAAGGAAAGAATTGATTGTCAACTGATTAAATAATTTACTTGACTGTGAATCAAAGCACTTAATGGTTGTCCACTTGATTTGGTCTCTCAAAGTTTGGTTATAATGTCGAGAACCAAATTCTTTAGCAGTGTTCTCCAACGATTTATTAAGTACCAACATATTGTCGGCTTGCTATTAAGAGAATTCATGAGAAGTTCTCTCTCTGATTATCTTCTGTGACTAAACAGAAATAAAAGGATACACTGAGGTGAATCCAAATGTGACCGTGTCTTTTGTGACACAAATGTACGTGTCGGTTGTAGTAGCACCAGTGACCGGTTAATCTCATCCCTTGGATGGAGAAGTTCGGTGGTGCAACGAATAATGCTTTGAATGATCAAACTGGATTGATCAGTATGTTGACAGTGAAACTGTCTATTGAGCACAAAAGTGACGCTCTGTAGAGAGCCAGTGAGGTTGGCTTTAAGATTTGCTTACTTGCTTGAGTAATCTTGCTTGTGACACTATGACTAGGATTTGCAAATTTCAAATTCGTCTGTCCATTGATGAACATGGTGTTGTTACCAAATTTGAAATTTGATCCTAATCACAAGTGTCTAGTATGTGTTGAAGCATGTTGGCTAACTTACCGGTTGACCGGTAGAAAGGAACACATAACTTTTAGATTCATGCAAATTACAGGTGATAAAAGTATATGTTACTTTTGCCGACAAAGCACCAAATATTGTAATATTGATATGCTGAAAAGCAAAGATAAGGCTCGTGATGCCTTGAGGATTGTCAGAATGATGGTGAGAATAAACATAGCAAACGGATGAGATGTATCTGTAGTGATTGTGGTGGTGGATATGAGGTATTGTTTTATGAGTCTTGCTAAGGGCCCGGCATCATTCATCAAACAACTACCCCATACACACCTCAGTCATGTGGAATTGCTACATGCAAGAACCAAACTCTTAAAGAGTTGATGGATGTTATGTTGATAAGTTCGAGTTTACATCGTAACTTGTGGGGGAATATGTCCTCTCAAGCAATTTTTTTCAACAACATCCCTTCAAAGAAGAGGGGCTACCCGTATATGAACTGTGGAAAGACTACTGATTCTTGGAAATGTGGGGTGTTTGGCTAAGGTCGAAATACCTAAACCAAAGTGAGTGATAGGATCTAAGATCATTAGTGCCTATTGTTTTTGGTGTATAATTAGACATCAATGATGTACATGAACATGTCATCATTGAGTCTAAGAATGTGGTGTTCCTTATGGATATCTTTCCTTGTAAGGAAAGTGTTAAAAAGAAGCAGGCATGATTAAGAGGATGTATGAGACTTTAAAAAAAGAGTGATTCTCAAGAATTTGAGAAACCTCATCGTAGTAAGAGGGCTAGGACTTCCCAGTCTTTTGATCCTGATTTTCTGACCTATATGGTAGAAGGCGAACTAAGGACATATGCTGAGGCAATGTCTACTCGAGAGCCCCTTTCTGGAAAGAGGCTATAAATAGTGAAATAAAATCCATCATGCATAACCAACGGGAAATAAACCACTTGGGTGCAAGTGGATCTTCAATAAGAAGATAAAGGTTGATGGATTTATTGTAAGGCGTTGTTGGTAGCCTGAGGGTATCAACAGAAAAAAGGCCTTGACTTCTTACTCACCAGTTACGAGAATTACTTATATAAGGGTTCTCGTTGATATAGCTGAAGTCTATAACTTGGAAATCCATCAAATGGATGGTTATGGTGAGTTCAAAGAAGAGATGCACTTGGAAGAACTTGAGGGGTTCATAGTTCCAGGACAAGAAAGTAAGGTGTGTAGACTTGATAAGTCTCTCTGTGGGCTCGAATGTTAGCCAGAGCAATGGCATATCGAGTTTGAAAATGTTATGTTGTCAAGTGGGTAGGACATATATATGTCTACATTGAAAACACACATTTGTGATAGTATGTCTATGGCATGCTGATAATGGGAAGTACTCATGAGAGTATCATGAATACGGAGAGCATGCTGGCAAGGATCTTCGATGTGAAGGACCTGGGAGTTCCCGATGTGATACTAGGGATTTAGATCTCTAGTGTATCTGGTGGACTTGTGTTGTCACAAACTCATTATCATGAGTCTGTTTTAAAAAGACTTAATGTCTTTGGTGAAAGTCCTTTGAGCACTCCACTTGACCTAAGTGTGCACTTAGTCAAGAACAGAGATGAACCTGTGCATCAATTGAGATATTCTCAAGTGATCGGAAGTCCGATGTACATAACCAACTGTACATGACCAGACTTAGCATATTCAGTGAAGAAACTGAGTAGGCTCACGAGTAATCCAGATCATAATCATGGGAAATCCTTAAATAGGTTGTTGAGGTACATGAAGTACACTATGAGTCCGGGACTATGATATATCGTGATGACAACCGGATATCAAATACGAAAGATTCAAAATCCACCAGTGGATACTTATTCACGATTGGTGGTGGTGTTGTGTCCTGGAAGTCTACAAGACCAACGTGCATAGCTCATTCCACAGTGGAAGCTGAGTTTATAGCCTTGTATAAGGCTGGAGTAGACGCTGAATGGCTTAGAAATTTCCTTGAGGATATTCCATACCAATGGCTGCTATCAGCATACACTGCGGTAGTGAGTTGTCTATAAGAAGGGCACAAAATAGTATGTATAATGGTAGGTCTCGACACATATGCCGGAGACACAATATCATGAAATAATTGATCTCTAATGGTTTGATTTCCATCGATTATATGCAATCGAAGGAGAATCTTACGGATCCGCTTACAAACGGTTTAGCTAGAGATCAGATGTCAATCTTGACAACCGGAATGGGACGGAAGCCTATTACGCATGTTTCCTTGTAGTGGCAACCCAACCATGTTGACTGGAGATCCCAAGATCATGGTTCAAAAGGGACAACTAAGCTATAAGAGGCCCAAAGACTTACCCATTCGAGAGAATAAAAGTGCTATCTGCAGAGGGTGTGAGGTTAAGCTTAGATTTTAATGATTCCTATATCTTGATATTCAAGTGGGGTAGGGCAGAATACCCTTGATAGGAGGTCACCAATGTAAGTGCGAAGTGGGGCGGCTTCTATGAGAATTTTGAGGCTTGAATTCTCTAAAGCACTTTCTGAAACCAAGTGTTGTCCAGGGCCGAGATGGACACAACCATGAGAACCGAAAGGTGCTAGGGGAAATATTGTGTGAGTGCTATTGTCTTGGTTTACACTAAAGGCTGAACAGTTCAAGACCTAGTTCACTGATTAGCCGAGTAAATCCGATAGTACTTCACTAAGGCAGGTTCAAAGCCAGAAGCTACCTCTCCTGATGCAATATTTGTCCGTCTGACTTCTCTTCTGAGTCTGCATTTGCATTAATTTTCATTCATGTGGGGGATTGTTGGAGAAAAAACCGAATCGACAAGGTCAAACGGTCAACTTTAGCGCTAATTTTGGATAGGCTTTGATGTATATCATCGAGAGTTATTTATATGATTAAATTCTACTCACGGAGTAGATAATGTTAGTTTTGAATCACTCGATTCGAATATCGGGTGAATGAGAAATTAATGTCTAAAGTTGATGTAAATACGTAAAAACCGAAACTCGGTTTTAGTTGACCGACTTAGTGACTGACCTAATAAGGTTGGGCCAAATAAAATTAAGTCGGCTATATTATCTTTTCTTAAGGGAAAAGAAAATGTGTCGTTCGACCAATAAGAATCGAGTATTGGAACTTCCTCTCCACTATATAAAGGATCCCTATGAATGAGAATTAGATCATCAAATTTTCTCCTCTTTTTTCCACCACAAAAGGAGTCTCTCATATAGATCTAGATTTTGAGTCGAAGAGAAGTTGGAGCATTCTGTAAGTTTGCCGGAGCTCGGATTTTTGAAGTGCCTCTAAATCCGAGACATAAAACCGTTGTATCTTGGGAGACAGTTGCTACTACCGTGGGCACCATACCAGAGCAATTTGTCTTAAGGAAAGAGTATCTACTCGCCTCGGTTTGATATCTAGTCCTTATTTTATGCATCGTAATTTTCTTATTCGTTCCTCGAGTTAGATATTCACGTAATATTGATTTTGTTTGATCTATTAGATAATTCGAATTTATCTTTTGCATTATTTATTTTATAGTTTAATAATCCGTAATTAAGTCCGTTAATTACGGATCTGTTCCGTAAATCACTCCACACACGATACATCTATCCCTACAATTACATCCTTCAACTTGGAATTCCCTTGAAGCATATATTAGAATAGAAATCCATATTCTCTCTTTTTTTTTCTTTTTTTCTTTTTTGCAAAACAGATTTTTTTCCTTCTGTATTGTAGTATTAAATACTTTTTTTCTTATGTATTGTAGTATTATGTATGTGCTGATCATACAATATGATTACAATATTTGGTTGTTGGTTTTTGAGATTGGAAATATATATATGCAAAATAGATTGATTTTTGGTGATGTGGTTTGTTTCATTGCTTGCTTTACTGCATATAGGTGAGATTTTGGCACTTAAAGTGTCGCTAATTAGCTGTTTCATTAGATTTCACTACGGAGTGTTCTACGAGTCAACATCAGAAGAATGATGATTCAGGATATCAATCCTATTGGTTATTTCCGTTCTTTTTTTTAGAAGGCAGGTTGAAATCAAAAGCACGATATCTAAAGGATCCGTTGAATCTAAGGATTTCAAGGCAAAGAAAAAAATGTCTGTGGCGTTTCAATAATCGTCTTTGAAGGTACGATAAATATATTATGAAGACATATATTTTGCAGGTTGCTTATTCAACATGTATGGTGTCTTGCAAATTTATAATTTCTTATGGTTAAATTTGCTGTGGCAGCCTACCAATTGGTTTGAGAATGGGATTTTAAGTCAATTAAAGCTTAGGCAATATTCATGGATTTACTCTAATTTATACCTACTCTGTGGTTTTACGTCGTTTTATCAGGCTGTGCTTCATGGAAGATAATGTCAAGTTGTTTTTCACTTTTTATATTTTTTTTTATATTTTCTGCCTTAGCTCATTATTTCAAAAATCATCAACACAAAATATTCAACACAAATCCAATGCATGTGTCCAGGCTACATTTATTGCTATACTTGCAATATGCAAGTGACTCCCATCGTGCGGTACATACACATTATTAGAGCACTTGCATTAGAATCTGTAAAAAGTGGTAAATCTGTATATACAGCTCCAGATCCAACTAAAATGTACTGCATCAGAATCTGTCTACAAGATCTCTATTCAACAGATTCTGGATAAAATTTGACATCATACTCTATATCTACCGCAATCTGAATTTTTTTACAGATTCAAGTTTTTGCTATTTCTACAAATATTTCATTAATAAGATCTTCTATACATATTTTGAATATCCATACAAGGTAATATTTATCACTATAATAATAGACAATAAATTATTTATATGTGTATTTGTTTTTATAAATATGTCATAATTATTTTGGTTTACAGTTACTTTATTATTGTAGTACGGTAGAGATTCTGGTACAGGTGGACTATGTGTAGAGATTCTGTAAATGATGTTGGAGTCTGTAAAGTAGAGACTCTATTCAGAGACACTGATGCAAGTGCTCTTATACTCCACATCATCTCACATTCATTGCTCTCTCCTAACGTGTTCACATTTTTTACCTACTGTTTTCACTTACATAGCTCTTACTGTAACGCCCCGCTCCCAGATACCGAGCCCTTATCCGGGAGAGAACGTTCGGCGCGTATAGCATTAAATAAATTTAACATTATACGCCAGCCTCTACGTCGTCGTATCAAAATAAAGCAACGGAAGCCCAAAAGGCTCGGATAAAAACCATAAATGCTACTAGAATACAAACCGACTAGGGGTAGAAAGGAAAAGCTTACAACAACGAGATAAAGCTTACAACGTACGATGTTACAAAATAAAGATACAACCTCTGTCTTCTCAAACTTGGAATAAAAGTACAATATGTCATTTAAGAATCTACAACATACTATAGTACAACCTTTAAAATAAAGTAAAAGAAAGCATCATCAGCACCAACGTCATCAAAACATCATTAAACTCCTCAACGAGCTCAAGGACAACATGTTCGTCTTCTCACCCCAAAAGCACACAAAACAACATATACACCATGACTCATTATCTTCTAAGACTTTATTGTCCTTATGATTCTTAGGTCTTCAATACAAGATCCATAAAGTCAGTTCAGGTCACCACAATCTTGCCTGAAGTCTAACTTTACAGTCTCGACGTAGTCTTCATAACTGAGTTTGAGCCCTCAGTTCTTCAATCTTCTATAACTGAGTCTGTAACCCTCAGTTCTTCAGTCTTCTAGATAAGCCAACTGAGTCTATGTCCCTCAGCGAACTTATCTTCTTCAGTTTTCATGTTGGTGTGCTCCGTTTTTCAGTTTCTTATTGAATCTCAGTTAAACTAAATCTCAGTTTCTTATTTTCACAATTCTCGGCCTAGAACTATTACAGTGCTTGTCTGATTTAACCTATACAAATATTAGACTCTATAAAGTCCTATACATTAATCTCTAGACATCTTTTTGCTTTGCACTATAACAGCTAGTTATGACACTTCATCAATGGGTTAATAACAATAACTGATTAAGTGATGAATCATCATCAAAACACAAATTTTATTTCCAACAATTTCCCCCTTTTTGATGATGTCAATACCCTCCTTAAAAGCAATGCAAAAAGATAAAACAAAATACAGTAAATGACAAGATGAACTGAGAAGCGAGAATTTATTTGATAACCGAGTTACAATCTTGAGTAATAAAATACAACACAAATATAAAAAAGGAACTAGAAGATAGTTTCTTTTTACTTGATGATTAAAGTAAATTGATTATCATAAGTTTTACGCAACCGTTCTCATGGCATCATTTGTATTTGAGTTTTCAATCCCATGGATGCTTGCCCAAATGTTCCATGATTGAGATAAATTGTGTTTCTGAAGAATTTTCTTTTGAAGAGTATCTCAAGGTGAAGACAGTGGCCCTTAGTCTTTCATTGGTGGTCTGTTTTAGTAGATTTTGAGCAATTCAGTTCATCCTTTCCAATTTTCTCTCGATTCTTATCAATAATACCATCCGCTTCCCATTTCTTGAGTTTATTGAAGTAGTGCATGAGCAACTTACGCATATATAGAAATGATTCTAGAGATTCTTCTCTTGATACTCCTTCTTTTGATGGTTGTTAAGGGTGATTTTATACGCTTTATAAGGATATATTTTATATCAATTTCCCCATATTCGGATGTTTCTCATAGAAATCGAGCTTTATATTGAAATATTGAGCAAATGGTGTTTTCGATAGTTAAATTGCAAAACGAATTAATTAGGTGCTTAAATGGTGATTTTATATGATTTTGGAATTATGTTACGCTTTGGTATGTTTTCCTAATTTGTAGATACACATTGGTTATGGAAAAGATGATCTTAAAGAGAGAAATTCGAGTGGAGAAAGAATCAAAAGGATTTATGGAAGAATAAAAGATTTAAGGAAAGAAATCAAGCTGATTGATCCAGTTGGACGAGCGTCCAAGGCCCGTCCAGAGTGGACGGGCGTCCATCAAATCAAACGAGCGTCCAAGAGATAAAAGTTGAACAGAGAGTTTGGACAATGGCGGATCGCGCGCCAAGCAAGCAAGTCCAAAGAAGTTGGACGGGCGTCCACAACTCTGGACGGGCGTCCGTCCGCCGACTTAGCCTGGCCGACATATGCATCTATAAAAGCAACGCATTACCTTAACCCTAAAAGATATACAATACGCCCTAGCTTCTCATAAGAACCCAAAAGTCGAGTTTTGAGAGCAGCAGCCGGCCGGCTGAGCTCCATGCTTGGCCGGCCGGTGGTTGGATTAGGTTATTTCTTTTCTTTTCGTTTTTTTCTTCCATGATGAACAAAGGCTTGATGACCATGGATGAACTTTGAAGCTTCCTTTTCCCCAAGCGCAACTTGATTTCTTTTTCATGGATGTTTTGTAAGTTTCAATTTAAATTGTTTCTTTTCCTATGTTTATTTGTATCTTGCAATTCATATCGAAAGATTATTGCTTGTTGATGCTACCGTATGACGGAAGTCGGTGTAGTTTAGATCACCATAGGAAAGATTAGATCTTTAATCTATACATAAAGGAAGTTCGTAGGTTAAATATCTAGGTTTACGAGAGAACCACAATTTAATTAATTCGATGCAAGATTATCTTAGATTGGAATTGAGGGATATCACCATTACCGGAAAGATGAGATTGTTCATGTGTTTATTTCATTACGTTGTTCTTGTTCTCTTTCATGTTTTGTATGCTTTATGTTAATCGAATTTAGATAACGGAAGTTAATAGATTCATTAGATTATCGTGAGGGAGATTGACAATAATTATTCCAACAAACGGAAGTTGAGGGATAATGTTGTTAGGTTAGGATTCAATCCATATCTTTGATTTGTATCGATATTAGTTAAGACCGGAAGGTAAACTAATTAATGGCGTGATAAATCGGAAGAGGAAACGCTCCATTAGAAAAGGTAATAATCCAAGATAACTAATGAATGAATGTTTGTCTATCTGACTGATTTCGGTGGGGTGATGGTTGTTGGGAATAGGTTGATCATGGTTTGTTTATGTTTGTTCGGTTATTAGTTAGTTTTCTTGCTTTTTTGTAGATGTAGTTTTATTTATTTTGTCATAACTTTATTTCCTGGATTTGGATTAACAATCCTCCGTCGATTATTTTTCCGTTCTAGTTTAGGTTTAGGTTTAGTTAATAAAGAAGAATTAATTAGATTAGATTCAACATCCTTTTTCCACGAGGATCGATACCGTACTTATCCAACTTTACTAGCAACTACCCGGTATTCGGCCGGTTAGGAGGTAGTTTTGCATGGTAGTATAGGTTTATAAATTTTCTTTTGTTTTAATGATGCAAAATCTCCCCAACAAAAGTGGCGCCGTTGCCGGGGAATCGGTGTTTTGTTGAATCTTCTTTCGTTAATTTTTCTATTTTGTTACGTTTTATTTGTTTTTATTTTATTTCAATAAAAGTAGCGTTTACCAAATCGAGAGTTTTTATTTTTGCCGTGTTTCGATAACCGTTGGGTTAAGAATGTGCAAAAGTTTTTACTCGATTTGTGAAACGTGAACTATATGTTTGTTTGTATCTAGTCTAACCCCTCGTGCTTTAATTTGATGTGGTCGCTCTGTGATATTTGATGTATGATCTTTTAAGAGATTAGGGTTTCTTTGTATTTCTTGCGTTTTCTATGCAAATTCGATTGTTGGACGGCGTTCGAGTAAGTGAACGCCCGCCCGATCCCCTAACTATGTGTAAACGAAGCGCCTGGTTTGTTGGACGCTCGTCCGTCCAAAACGTATCAACTCGATCGATGACAAGAACCAGACGGACGCCCATATATCTAAACGCCCGTCCGGCCTGCATAAGTTTTAAACGCCCGTTTGAATTAGTGAACGCTTGATCCAGGTTCGATTTCTTCTCAATTTGATTTTTAATGCTTTATTTGATATGGATACTTTAATTTGAGCTTCGTGGCTAATTGTTTTTACGTAGATGATCCGAACTTGCATGTTTACACCTTTCCATCTATGAATCCATGTTGAATAAGCTGATTAATTTTTATATACATGATTCATCTATGCATGTTATAGTTACTGTCGGTTCTCATATGCTATAACTGTTCTTATTGTTATTTAGTAGCTAATGTCGGTTCCCGTATGCTACATATCGTTGTGATGAATCCTGTGAGCTTTGAGACCTACGTGTTTTCTTTGTATTTTTGTAACTCATATGGGTAGCTACTGTCGGTTTTCGTAATGCTACCATTGCATCTTATGAGTTATATCTGTTTAGTATAGCTAACTGTTGGTTTTCCATAATGCTATCACCTTTGATGAGTCTTAAGGTGCGTCTACACTGCATATAATGAATAGTACTGTCATTTATCGTAAACTATCATTATTTGGTAGACGTTTGTGATATACATGCCGTGTTGCAAATGAGTTGGCTAGTTTTCTTTCTTTTATTTTCTTTTATTTTTGCATATCATTTAGTTGTTTGTCATCTAGTTTTTCTATTTTTCTTTTATTTTTTTTTCCTTGAGGGTAGTTACTGTCGGCTTGCCGTACGCTACCACTTTTATTTTATTAGAATTGCATATCATGTAGATTGCATATAGTGCACCTAGCCCTACTATTTTGTAATGTTCCATGTATATGTTCCAACTTTATATGAGCTTTACGCACATGTGGTCCTTATTTGTATTGTAAAGTTTCTGTGGCTTTATGTTTGACGCTTAGGTGTCCTGTACTTTCCCTGTTTGGTGATTTTTCCATCTGAGCAATTATACCATATGCTTATATCATTATTGTTGCTTGTTATATTCCCCCCGTGTCCCCGAGATACTGCCATGTTTTTCAAGTGGTGCAGGCACATTTTTAGTTGTTTTTGTCGAAGCTACCTTTGGGAGTTGAAGCTGGGAAGGACTCCATATGATATCACCATTGTTGTCTTCTTCAGCCTATCTTCATATCTTTACAAAATCAGCTAAGTTCTTTTATCTTTTCTTTAATTCTGCACAACATGAGGACATGTTGTAATTTAAGTGTGGGGGAGGGTTATATGTATCTACATTCATTTGCCATCTATTATATTTCTATGAAAAGTGCTTAAATTTAAAATTTTTGTTTTGTCCCGAGTGAGCATTGCATGTCTTTGTTCGATGTTTATAATCATTGATGTTGTATCCTGCATATTTAGTAAATTTAGATGTTTCACCCAACACTATTTTTCACGTGCCATAGTAGATGATGAGCTATATTTTTAGAGCTATGCCCATTTGATTAGAGAATTTTGATAATTATCGCATGATTCTTTGCTTACATACGAATTTTGAAATTTTAATAGTTTGTATTTAAAGTTAAAGTATGACATACTGTGAATATCTAAGGTTTGAATGTGATAAGTAACACGTAACTTATTGTCAAATGAAAAAGTTGAGTTAATAAAGAAGTGTTTGGGTGTGTCGGAAGCTGGTCGATGATTTGGGTGTGTTAGGATCAAGCGCTTACCGTTGTACTAAAACCAATTGGTGGTAGTAAAGGCGCAACTTTATTTCCTTAAATTACACCATTCAAACGCCATGGGTTGAACTAACATGGAGGCGAGTGTTGTACACCCAACAATCCCCCCAAAGACTCTGCTACCCACATTCAACGGGACACCCGTAGTATGCCCCTGGGCGAAATGGTTTACCACGTAAATGCTATTGCCAGGATTGAACCCATTACCTTCTCTGATACCAATTCTTAGGATCAAGCGCTTACCGTTGTACTAAAACCAATTGGTGGTAGTAAAGGCACAACTTTATTTCCTTAAATCACACCATTACAGCGCCATGGGTTGAACTAACATGGAGGGCAAAGTGATGTACACCCAACAGGGTGCGATAGGGCATTATCTCGAAATGTCCTATTCCACTATGATGACCAAAAGCTCACGACAGTCAGAAGAAGCTGCCTTATGATTGGAGTAAGGTAGGGTATATCTCGAATGTCCTATTCTGCTATGAGGGCAATAGCTCATTCTGATGTGTGTTTAAGTGAAATAATTAAATCAACTTATGAGAATAGTGATATGAATTAAACGAAAGACTTAGTTATCGTCGATCTTATCCCCAGTATAAACTGAAAGATATGTTGTAGGGACTATCCTCTGAGTATGTCGGAAATATTTTAAATACTCCCTATTATTATTTTTTCGGGGTTTGTATGTTTTGTGAGGTGCATGTTATAATCATTTTTATATTTCTAATTTAGATGGGATGTTGGCTAGTTTTGCTTGAATCAATTTCAAGTGTGGATTTAGTGGAAATTTATTATGGCTATGCACACACTCACTTGGGTGAACCTCTAAACTATTGAATATGCATTATGGTTGCATAAATGTTTATATGTCTCGAGTCTTGATTATGTTTTGTCTTGCTCGGGACGAGCAAGGTTAAGTGTGGGGGAGTTGTTAAGGGTGATTTTATACATTTTATAAGGATATATTTTATATCAATTTCCCCGATATTCGGATGTTTCTCATAGAAATCAAGCTTTATATTGAAATATTGAGCAAATGGTGTTTTCGATAGTTAAATTGCAAAACGTAACGAATTAGGTGCTTAAATGGTGATTTTATATGATTTTGGAATTATGTTACGCTTTGGTATGTTTTCCTAATTTGTAGATACACATTGGTTATGGAAAAGATGATCTTAAAGAGAGAAATTCGAGTGGAGAAAGAATCAAAAGGATTTATGGAAGAATAAAAGATTTAAGGAAAGAAATCAAGCTGATTGATCCAGTTGGACGAGCGTCCAAGGCCCGTCCAGAGTGGACGGGCGTCCATCAAATCAAACGAGCGTCCAAGAGATAAAAGTTGAACAGAGAGTTTGGACGCTGGGCAGACTGGCGTCTGAAGCAAGTCCAAAGAAGTTGGACGGGCGTCCACAACTCTGGACGGGCGTCCGTCCGCCGACTTAGCCTGGCCGACATATACATCTATAAAAGCAGCGCATTACCTTAACCCTAAAAGATATACAATACGCATGCAGCTTCTCATAAGAACCCAAAAGTCGAGTTTTGAAGCGCCCGCCGGCGGTGAGCTCCATGCTTGGCCGGCCGGTGGTTGGATTAGGTTATTTCTTTTCTTTTCGCTTTTTTTTTCTTCCATGATGAACAAAGGCTTGTGACCATGGATGAACTTTGAAGCTTCCTTTTCCCAACTGCAACTTATTTTCTTTTTCATGGATGTTTTGTAAGTTTCAATTTAAATTGTTTCTTTTCCTATGTTTATTTGTATCTTGCAATTCATATCGAAAGATTATTGCTTGTTGATGCTACCGTATGACGGAAGTCGGTGTAGTTTAGATCACCATAGGAAAGATTAGATCTTTAATCTATACATAACGGAAGTTCGTGAGGTTAAATATCTAGGTTTACGAGAGAACCACAATTTAATTAATTCGATGCAAGATTATCTTAGATTGAAATTGAGGATATCACCGTTACGGAAAGATGAGATTGTTCATGTGTTTATTTCATTACGTTGTTCTTGTTCTCTTTCATGTTTTGTATGCTTTATGTTAATCGAATTTAGATAACGGAAGTTAATAGATTCATTAGATTATCGTGAGGGAGATTGACAATAATTATTCCAACAAACGGAAGTTGAGGGATAATGTTGTTAGGTTAGGATTCAATCCATATCTTTGATTTGTATCGATATTAGTTAAGACCGGAAGGTAAACTAATTAATGGCATGATAAATCGGAAGAGAAGCGCTCCATTAGAAAAGGTAATAATCCAAGATAACTAATGAATGAATGTTTGTCTATCTGACTGATTTCGGTGGGGTGATGGTTGTTGGGAATAGGTTGATCATGGTTTGTTTATGTTTGTTCAGTTATTAGTTAGTTTTATTGTTTTTGTAGATGTAATTTTATTTATTTTGTCCAAGAACTTTATTTCCTGGCTTTGGATTAACAATCCTCCGCCCGATTATTTTCCGTTCTAGTTTAGGTTTAGGTTTAGTTAATAAAGAAGAATTAATTAGATTAGATTCAACATCCCTTTTCCCTGAGGATCGATACCCGTACTTATCCAACTTTACTAGCAATTACCCGGTATTCGGCCGGTTAGGAGGTAGTTTTGCATGGTAGTATAGGTTTATAAATTTTCTTTTGTTTTAATGATGCAAAATCTCCCAACAAAAGTAAATCTCTGAAAAGGCGAGAATCCAAACCAACTCTTTTGTCAGTGGGCTCTGAGTATTTAACAATTAACTCCATTTCTTCATCAGTAAACTCTCCTCTAGCTTTCTTTAGTTCATTCAATTTATCATCAGCATTTGCAAGGACTTGGGGAATCTCAGTTGCATTGACTTTTAGGATGTCCAAACTTTCCCTTATTGACATCATCTTTATGAATCAAAGCTTACGATGTAGCGTTGATTTTGTTGAGTTGATGCCAAAATGGTTTGAGCTACAACTGATTCTTTCATTCCATTTTCCATTAATATCATTCTATCAACCAGATTATTTAGAATGCCTTCCTATCTGTCTTGAGTTTCATCTCTTCTTGCATCATTCTCAGTGGTTGTCTTCCGAAGTTCAATCAGGGTGTTTTGACAGTTTTCAATGACAGTATCCATCTTCTTTTCAAGTTTGGTTCTTCCATCTTGACTGGCTTCTAAGGATTTTAGGACTTTTCTAAATAAGCTGTTGTCATCCTTTTGAATTCTAATTATCTCATTGTGATAATACTTAATGAGATCAACCTGAGTGGGAACATCTTGTGAGCTTCCAGCTTGTTGTTCATTGACTTTCTTTGTCTCAAATTCAGTTGATTTAGCTTGCTTTAGTGGTGAGACAACAACTTGCTTCAATTTTTCCCTGTATTCTGCCGATCTTCTTCTTTCTTCAGATTGTTTTCTCACTTCTTCCAAGTTTGATTGATCAATATTTCTTCCAGGTGATAACTGAACATTCAATTCTTCATCTGAATCTTCTCCAGCCATCTTTGCCAATGTTCTCGCTATTCTAACAAGGACTTGTCTATAGGAGATTTGTAACCTTCTTTTTCTTCTTGTTGTGCATCAGATACATTCTTGGAACTAGAATTTTCACTAGATTCTTCAGAACTACTAGACTCATTATCAGTAGTCTGATCAGTTTCAGTTCTCTTTTCTTGTAAGGAGGCTAGAATCCCTCTTTGCAGATTGGCATCTTCCTAAGAATCATCATCATCATTATTCTTTTTGAAATTTCCACCAACAGTGGCTTCCTCCCAGTAGCTATTTCTTATCAGTGCATATCCCTGATTCAGAAAATCTTTGGTATTGATTATCTCTAATAGTATAAATCAAATACCCATTTTTCAAGATAGCTTTCATCTACTAGCCGATTCCTTTGATTTTCAATGGAACCGAATTTCCAAGCTTGATATTTGCTCAATCGCTCATAATCGGTGACATTAATTCTCCATGATCTCTTGATGATTGAGTGATGATCGTTCTGATTCTCTCGTGACTTCGACTACTTTACGGAATAATATCTTGATTTGCATAGGTCGGTTCTTGCAACATCTTGATTTGCATAAGATCGAGTTCTTGCAATATCTTGATTTACACAATATCGATTCTGCTGATTCCTCCTCGGTAGTAATTGGGATTTGACGGCGAATCTTTTTCAATGACCGAGACCGAGATTGTCGGCTCGCTTTCCACAACTTTTCTTTTACAATTTCTTCAGTAGCTTGTTTTTCAAGAGGCTCAAGTTCCAATTCGATGAACGGGAACTTCTTTCATTGTTGGTTCCATGAGTTCTTCTTCATTGACTTGATCATCCAAGTTAATGATTTTTGTTGATCTTGAATCTTCTTCGGCTCTTTTTTCCACAGATTTAGAAGCTGAAAATCCTTGGTTGATTCTTCAAATTCTAATCTGGAAAAAGATCTATGGGGGGTAGATCTGGGTTTTGAAAGTAACGACAGCATTTCCAACGTTGTTTTATCGATCAATCTTTCATCACTGTCAGAATCTTCGTCAACATGTTCAACTCTCAGGGTCTGTTCCCCACGAGTCTCGACTTTTTCTACGTAATTCGGTTTCAACGGCTTTGTTCTTTGTTGACAACTTCAGTTTCCTTTGTCATCACAATTTCTTGTGGCTGGTTCTTGAATGGGTAACGATTCGATTCATTGGAGTTGAGTAGACTCGGCAAGAATAGCTTGATTCTTTCATGCATCTTTGATCCTTCAAACAATTATTATTTCGATTATTGGTGTAACAAGATCGATTTATTTTCTCTAAATCTTCCAATTGTTTTCTTATCTTGCTTAATTCTTCAATCTGTTCCAAGACTTCATCTCCATTCATGTGTTTTTCAATTTTCTTTTCTTCTTTTTTAGGTTCACTTACGTAACCCTCGGCTTTCCTTTTTCAGCTTTTTCTTCCTTAATAACAATCTTCCCATCAAAGAATCGATGTTTCTTTCCTTTTTGCGATTCCAAAATGGTCGAATATTCTTTGGACCACTAAGGCAAGAGTCTTCTTGTGATAGAAACGACCTTTCTTAACATCGGTCTTCTTCTTGGGTAAGCCAGTTGATTGAGCCACGAATTGATCAAATAGATATCTTTGCCAATTAAAATTTTCTCCAAACCAAATCACATAAAGTAAATCCAACTTTGTTCCAGACAGATTGCTAAAGTTTCCTGCATTTCCAATTATGCAATTTTCCAACATCTTTGAGAGAAAATTGAATCCTGGTTTGAGTAGACTTGTGCTCCCGGTTTGTAAAACTGCGGATTCTGCATCAATTGCTATATCTTTCCATAGTTTTTCCTTTTGTTCTTTGGTCAACTTGATGGTTCTTTGCTTCTCCAGATTTGTCAAACCCAAAGATTTACGCAATTAGATCTTCGGTGACCTTGATCTGCTTATCGTTGACTGTAGTGGTATAGGTGTGTGTGTCTTCTCCTTCTATAGTTGTCCTTTCAAATTCATAGAAGTCTTCAATGCTTTCCAGACATACACTTTTCAGATCAACGTTGAAGGCAGCATCCAATCCTTTGATCTGTTTAATTTTTGCAGCAATTGTTTTGGCCAAAGTTTGATCATTGTATTTTGCAATATACTAGTCAAGAGATATGATCATTCCGGGTTCAACACGAGTGAAAGTCATTGTTTTTACGGATTTGATTGATAATTTGAAAATTTGAAGATTAAGAAAGTAAATTCAAAATTGAGTGTAAAGAATTATAAAAGAAAATTGCAGGTTATTTATAATTTATAGGAAAGGTAGTTAAGAATTGGGTGGGACTCATAACGTCTTGTCATAAATGTTTTGAGATTGGGAAAAGGTGGATGAGTGGAAAATATGAGCAGTTTAGATTGAGAAGGACCACGTCTTTTCTTGACATCTCGTAGCTAGGCTGCGAGTGAATAGGGTAGATGAGGTGTATCTACAAACCAGATATCGTTCGATCTTGTCCTTATATTGAATTCAAAACTCGATTTGTGAACAAAACTCGCTTTTTAGCTTCCGATTACCGATATTTTCTGCAAAACAAATGTAGACATTTTTGGTACCCATCTCTGTTTGGGTCCTAATTGGTTAGTTTTCGATGATACGATTTTATTTTTGAATTTATACCTCTCTTGACATTTCTTGAGTAAAGTCGGTTTTACATGCTTTTCTTGTTTTGTCAGGCGATTTTTGATTTGATCGATTTTGTGGCTGATGTGAAGGTTCATTCCAATGTTCATCGGTGGGAAATAGTCTTCCTTTCCCTCTAGTTAATTATTCCATGAATGATCTTCATTTTCGATGGATATGACTTGAAGATTTTTCTTACTGATCTCTGATCAGTTCTGCCATTTTCAGCCTTCTGAGTCTTTTTGAAAAATCTGTTGGCTTGGTTTATTTTTCCAACTGATTTTTCAGTTTTATCAGTTTGTGCAAATGGTCATTTGTCTTTGAGTAATTGTCAGTTCTAATAATTTTATCAGTTTTCTGAGTTCCTGACCATTGTGCAGTCACAAATTTTAATGCAACTGAACATGGTCTAGACTTAGAATTATTCTGATTAACAAATCCTAAACGGATCGACTCAAAAGGGTTTCCAGGTTTGAATCGAACACTGGAATTGGATCAGCTGATGATTACGTGGACGTTTATTACTTCATCCGTTCATCAGTTGGTCGAATTACCTTGATTTCATTATTAGTCTTGATTAAATTGATCTCAGCATTCAATCTCAAAATTTTAGTTTTCAATGACTTTTTCTCCTTTTTGACATCCTCATAATTCTTTTGAATTACCTCTAATTCCTTTATGAGTATGTCCAAGGATTTATTGAAATCTTTATTTTTCTGATTGTTCATGGCAGTGTGAGTGCTGGATGTAGATGCAATTACCTCATGTTTTTTGATTGATAGATTTTCTGTTGAGGAATTATCATCAATTAAGACTTGCTTCCCTTTTTCATTAGCATTTGCATGTGCTGCTCCTAGTAGTATGATTTACTCATCACTTTCACTTCCATAACTCATGGGCAGTATAGCATCTTTGACCTTTGCAACGGATGGATCTTCAGTTATGTTTTCAGTCAATTTTTCTTCTATATAATCAGCAACTCGTAGCAATTCTTTTTCTGCTTCATCGGAAAGATCACTTAGGAATGGAAATCCTCTTGATTCATCTTTATATGCATTAAGGTCAATATCTTCATCATAACTGAAATGAGGTTCTGGATTTGTGTGAGAGCTTGTAGTACTGAATCTTTCAAATACTTTATCCTGAATCACATAAACAACAATTTTCAAATAGTCGATCAGGGGTTATTCAAATGACTTCTAATTCTAGATGTATCCATTTAATTTCACTAAAGTATCTCTATGGTGATACAATAAGGGGTTTTCAACAATGGTTTGAAAGATATCGTTGAATCACTTCCAAATGGAAGAAGCGCTCCGATACCAATTGTTGGTCCTTGAAAAGGCTAACACAAGTTTAGAGGGGCGGGGGTGAATAAACTTGTCCCCAAAAATTTCCCAAAACTAAAAGTACCTAAGAATCGAAGTTTTACCAAGCTCAAGCGATGCTCACTTCGCTTTTATTCCAATCCCTTAACTTGCGCGGAGTTCACTAACTCAATCGAGTATAAGTCAATACCGACTTATATTTAATCTAGTTAGCGGCGTGGATAGAACTAGCCTTAATGTAACAAAGCAGTTTGTTGAGTTGGTTTTAACGTGAGAACTAGATAAATAAAGTTGTAATGAAGTAAATGAATGCATGAAATAAATAAACAAGAATTATAGAGGTTCCAGGTGGTGTAATCTTGCACGCCCTCTCTTCCCTGTGATACGGAGGAAAATTCCACTAGAACTTCTTTGAGATGGCCGGTTACAAAAATTTCTAAACAATAGTCTTTGACTAATCTCTAGCTTCACTATCTAAACACTTGTAGAATAGGTAGGATTGCTGCTCTTCAATTGTTTGAAACACTGGTCCTTGAAGGGTAGAATTGTCTCTTCACCAGCTCATCACAAACACAGTCTTCCGATTGCACTCAACTGTCCTTCACACCTTCTTGGTGTTTCATGATCTAGACCTTTGATGAAATCAAAGTTGAGACTGAATCAATAACTATGATTCAATTGTGATTTGAGCTTTTCTTCTGATTAAGTAAATTTAGCACGGCTCTGTATTTCTTCAAATGATAGATCTTGATTTTGCTTGAATGTACTTGGATACTTGAAGAAAATTTCTTGATCTTGCAATTAAGTACTTAGCAGGAATTCTTTCAAAATTGGCTTTCCCCCTTAATTAGATCTTATAATTTAAATCTGTTTTTAATTCCTCCTGCTCACTCCTCTTTTTTGTTTTTGTAGAAGTAGTCTATTTTTAGGGGTTTGTCTAACGTTCATCCTGCTTGAATCTTGTAACGGCTATATTTTGTGACCGTTCTCACTTTGTGTCGAGATTTCATCCAATAGAATTGCTTCCTTTATAACGTTCGATTGTTTTACCAGATTTATTGGATGACCGAGTATCCTTATCGAGTTTTATCTTTGAGTTTATCACTTGTCGATTTCTTGGTGACTTGAGCGTTAACTGAGATTTTACTCTTCGTCAAATATCAGTACTCCAGTTTTTCATCTTATTATAATTGACTTAATCAGAGTACACCATGACTCATTATCTTCTAAGACTTCATTGTCCTTATGATTCTTAGGTCTTCAATACAAGATCCATAAAGTCGATTCAGTCACCACAATCTTGCACGAAGTCTAACTTTATAGTTTCGGCGTAGTCTTCATAACTGAGTTTGAGCCCTCAGTTCTTCAATCTTCTATAACTGAGTCTGTGACCCTCAGTTCTTCAGTCTTCTGGATAAGCCAACTGAGTCTGTGTCCCTTAGCGAACTTATCTTCTTCAGTTTTCATGTTGGTGTGCTCTGTTTTTCAGTTTCTTATTGAATCTCAGTTTAACTAAATCTCAGTTTCTTATTTTCTCAGTTCTCGGCCTAGAACTATTACCAGTGCTTGTCTGATTTAACCTATACAAATATCAGACTCTATAAAGTCCTATACATTAATCTCTAGATATCTTTTTGCTTTGCACTATAACAGCTAGTTATGACACTTCATCAATGGGGTTACTAACAATAACTGATTAAGCGATGAATCATCATCAAAACATAAATTTTATTTCCAACAATTTACAATCAAGAAATCAACACAAAAGCTCAACCTTAACATCATAAAATTTTAATTAAACATTAGGAAGAGCCTCTTACTTGATTGAAGCCACAAACCAAAACTAATCTCTGCAGCACTTAAACAGGCCTCAAACAAGATCTAAAAGATCACAATTAACATGAATTATTTGATGATCAAAGCTTCTAAACAAAGAACTACGAAACAAAACCCTAGAACATGAATTCATGATCCTTTTCATGAATTTACAGCAGAAATTCGACTCCAGCATACCTGAGAATCAGAACCAAATTCTGTTATCAAAACGATCCTCGTCTTCTCACGATTCCAGCGGTACTTTCGGATTTCAAAACGGATTAACGGTGGCGGAAATATGCCCAAAAGTATCCAATGCCAAACCCTTTGTTTCTATTTCTTTTCTCTCCTCTCCAAGGTCGAATTATGTTCAGTCAAAAAGGGATTATGAAAACTTCCTTGGAAATCTCTAAAATAATGGGGAGTTAATTCCCCAAAATAAAACATCCCACAATAATAAATGTAATTATAAATTCATAAATTCCAAAATTAACTTCTTAAAATATATATTTATATATTTCGATTATATATATGTAAAAATACTTCAAATCCTTTAATTAAAGTAAAACAAAAAAAAAATATGAATTTTTGTTAAAGGACTCTTTTAACCTTTTATGAAAGTCGGGATTTTACACTTACATTAATACAGTATCTACACATATCTACAAATATATATCGACTTTCTAAAATAAACGTTCTCCGTGCATCGCACGGGTTTCCTGCTAGTATATATATATTTGAAACTGAAGACTCGTGAGCCTTAATTACATGTATTAATTCTCACATGCAGTCATCAAAAGTCTGAATATACGCATATGCATGTAAATGTCTATTACTGCAATTGATTCAAATTTGATAAAAGTGCCACCCGCCAAGCATTTCTACATCTTTGGACCCCTACTCACCATCATAACTTGGTGTTTTTTTCGGCAATGAGATAGCAACTTGGACATGGGTATGAGATGATGAGCTGAGTAATATATATATATATATATATATATATATATATATATATATATATATATATATATTAATGCAAAAAAATGGATTTTGCAAGGGAAACTTGACATATTATGTTCAAAAAGTTGAAAGTTGGAAATATATGCGTCGCAGGAAACAATTTAGGAAATATACCTCGTCCGTTCTGTGTCGGTCCCACATAATTTTGATTTTTCCCAAAAAGATTTGTCTGCGTAGGCAGGACGCAGGGGCACGCGTGACCAACGCACGAGTCACGCGTGACAGACGCACGAGTCACGTGTGACCGTCGCACGAATCATGCACGATAGGCGCACGAGTCCTGCGAAGACGCGTCACCATCGCCTCAGGACCTATGAATTCCATTTCCTTTTTTATTTTATGATATCATTAAAGCCAATTGTAGTGCATAATAAATTATAATTATTAGGTTTATTAGGTAAATTATTAGGTTTACTTAAATTTACCGCCGGTGGGGAAAGAAAGCTGCCGCCGCTTCTGTGGAAAAATGTCGATGTGCCCGCCGGTCACGTGCCCGTGATAGTAGGCCCCACTTCAAAAGATTTGTCATACCAACAACTCACTTAAACCACCCTTTGTTCCAAAATCTTCTTCTTCAAGCTGAGGAAGAATACGGATTCACCAATTCAGGCCTTTTAGCCATTCCTTCCTTGTGCAGAGGAGGAGTTTGAAGAAATTCTTGGCAAGATATACGAAGGAAACTGATATATGATCGGCATTTGAAACGATGGGCTCTCATTCTATAAGGAATATATATATCGGTATGACTTTGTATAAGTGATATTATTTATCATTTTCAGTTTCAGCATTTCTAATGTCTTATGGGAACAACATGCTTTTCGAGAATTTTGTCTAGTTTGGCTTTTGGTTATATGTCGTTCGAGCTCATTTGCTATTGGTCCACGGTTTACTTGACGTTCTTTGAAGGTTCGATATGTCGGTATGCCTTGTTGTTTTGGGTCAGAGCTGAATGTTTTTCACTGCTCCTGTTGGATGATATGGCTTCTTATCAGTATACACTTCATTATATTGTCTAGTTGTCTAATTAATTTTATTGGAATAAAAATATAGAATAGTTGTATGTGTGATGTATGATTGATGCGCGAGTCACGCGTGACCGACGCACGAGTCACGCGTGACCGACACACAAATCACGCACGACAGGCGCACGAGTCCCGCGACGATAGGCGCGACGAGTCCCACGAAGACACGCCACCATCGCCTCAGGACCTATGAATTCCATTTCCTTTCAAATAATCTATGATTTTAGGCATCACAGGATGATATTTTTAACGCTAATTTTAGTTTTTAAATTTTGCAAATTTTATGAATATAAATTTTTTTTTAAGGCAAAGCATTCTTTGGAGAAAAAGAGTGGTACTTTTTTTAGAAAATGCCCGAATGGATCAAGGCAAAACAGTATGGCCACTCGTGCACACGACTGTTTGATGTAAACCCCTTAGTTCTTCATCTTCTCTCTTATTAAACCCCTTAGTTCTCCAATATATATAAACCACTGAAATTATTGCTTATTCAATAGGTTTCTTTTCATTTCATTGCTGCTCAACACGAAAAAATTATTGCTTTTTTTCCCATAAATTGATTTGTTTCTTTGCTTAAAATTTTGGAGGGTTTGATTGCTTTAGTGCTCGTGTAAAGGCTGAAAAAAAAGAAGGGGAGGGCAACAAAAATGAGTGTTCAAGAAATGCACACTCTTTCACAATTGAGTCTTCCTCCGGGTTTTAGATTCAACCCAACTGATGAAGAGCTTCTGCTTCATTATCTATGGAGAAAGGTTGCAGGCCATAATTTTAATCACCAAATTATTGGTGATTTTGATGTGTATATCATATGTTGCACGGACACGGACACATGAACACGGATACGCGGATACGGACACCGAGATACGGAAGTTTTAAAAAATATAAGATACGGGTGCGGCGGTCAAAATGTAAATATTAAAAGTATAAGGACTAAAATGTAATTAATAAAAAGTATAAGGACTGGTATGCAATTATTAAAAATATAAGGACTAAAAGGTAATTATCAAATACTATAAGCACTAGAATGATAAATTTAACCCAAGCATAATAACCAAAAATATAATCATGGGCTCTACGCTTTCATCCTACAACTTCAAATACAAAACATCATAGTTAGAATTTTCAAAACCAAAGCGCTTTCATGAGTTAGATCTCACCCAAAATACACAAAATACATGAAATACTACTACAATAGATGAATAGTTCAACATCATCTCCAACATCCTGACAAAAGACGGATTCCAACTCCGGTTCATCTAATGTGACATTAGCTAACTCAAGAAATGAAATACTTAGCTTTCTTGAGTTAGATGTCATGTCACCCCAAAATGCACAAAATACTCCTACAATGTGACATTAGCTAACTCAAGAAATGAAATTGTACTTCGTTCGTCTCAAATTACGGCTATATATTATACGGGCTTAAAAAAAAGGAAGATGATCAATGTTTTCACTTTCCACAAAGAATAACACATTTCAATGAATTTCATAAAGTGAATGATAAAACCAAACAAGAGAAATATGTATGATTTCGGTCATTATAAAACACATGGCATAGCACATGGGGATTAGAGCTTTTATTTTAAAAAATAAATAAGAGTTTTTTTTATTCAGAATAAATTATTATATCTAGAGTCAGGGAAAAAAAAAAGAAATACCGTCTCCAAAACTAAACATGCGTGTCCCAGGTCCGACTCGCGTGTCCGAATTTTTTGAAAAATACAATTCGGTCCGACACCGTGTCCAGTGGTGTGTCCGGCGTGTCCCCCGCGTGTCCGTGTCCGGTGCGTGTCCGACACGGGACACGCGGCCTAAATGGAGTGTCCGTGCTACCTAGTTAATATGTATGACCCTTGGTTTCTTCCAAGTAAGTTTATTTCTATATAGTTATACAAATTCATTAATATATATATATATATATATATATATATATATATATATATATATATATATATATATATATATTAATGAAAGAAATGAATTTAGCAAGGGAAACTTCACATATTATACTCAAAAAGTTAAAAGTTGGAAATATATGCGTCGCAGGAAACAATTTAAAAAATATACCTACGTCCGTTGTGTTTCGGTCCCACCGGATTTTGATTTTTCCCAAAAAGATTTGTCCGCGTAGGCACGAGTCACGCGTGACCGTCGCACGAATAACTCGCGACAGACGCACGAGTCCTGCGAAGATGCGTCACCATCGCCTCAGGACCTATGAATTCCATTTCCTTTTTTATTTTTTGATATCATTAAAGCCAATTGTAGTGCATAATAAATTATAATGATTAGGTTTATTACGTAAATTATTAGGTTTACTTAAATTTACGGCCGGTGGAGAAAGAAATCTGCCGCCCCTGTGGAAAAATGTCAGATGTGCCCGCTGGTCACGTGCCCGTGATAGTAGGCCCCACTTCAAAAAGATTTGTCAGACTAATCCGGAGTTCGACCCAGGTCGTGCCTGCAGAGTCTGACTCTTACTCAGAAGTAAGGTCTGACCAAGAGCTCTTTCAACATAGCCTCAGAGGAGAATCGAACCGTGTATTTTCTTAATTGTCTTAGAAATAACATTTTTTTTTTCATAAAGACATTTCGTGTCCGCTATGTAAAGTGTACTTCGAGCTTAAGCTCATACCCTAGTGGTTATACCCTAGGGTCTAACTTGGCTCCTAAGTGGGGAGTCCAGGGTTCGATCCCCGTTTGGGACGTGTGTGTGCATGAGGTCCTTTCGCTTTCGGATATATATATATATATATATATATATATATATATATATATATATATATATATATATATTTGTAATTCACTCATCCCCTTCCGGCCCTCCCTATATAAACCTCCCTTCCTGTATCATCTTTCTCAGTTAAACTTAGTTCAAAACCCTTCATGTATCTTTCTCAGTTAAACTTTGTTCAAAACCTCTCTCCATCACAAAAATGTCTGAAGAAGGATCAAAGAAAATTTGCTGCCACATGTTGCGCCGGTGGAGAAAGAAAGCTGCCGCCGCCCTCTGTGGAAAAATGTCAGATGTGCCCGCCGGTCAGATTCCCGTGATAGTAGGCCCCAATTCAAAAAGATTACAGGCCTACTCATTTAAAACTCATTTACAGGCCTACTCCCTATATAAACCTCCCTTCCTCTGTATCATCTTTCTCACCCCTTCATGTATCTCTCTCACCCCTTCCTGTATTCTCGTTAAACTTAGTTCACTTTCTCAGTTAAACTTCAAAACCTCTCTCCATCACAAAAATGTCTGAAGAAGGATCAAAGAAAACTTGCTGCCACATGTTGCGCCGGTGGAGAAAGAAAGCTGCCGCCGCCCCCTCAGATGTGCCCGCTGGTCACATTCCAGTCATAGTAGGCCCAGCTTCAAAAAGATATGTCATCCCAACAACTCATTTAAACCACCCATTGTTCCAAAAGCTTCTTCTTCAAGCTGAGGATGAATACGGATTCACCAATTCAGGCAGAGGAAGTGTTTGAAGAAATTCTCAAGAGCTTGGCTCCGTATGATCAGTCAAGATTCAAGAAACAATGAGTAGAAGATTCAAAAATATAACTACGTCTGTCCCAAATGATTTTGATTTTTCCCAAAAAGATTTGTCCGCGTAGGACCGACGCACGAGTCAAGCGTGACCGACGCACGAGTCACGCTTAACCGACGCAAAGGTCACGCGTGACCGTCGCACGAATCACGCGCGATAGGCGCACGAGTCCCACGAAGACGCGTCACCATCGCTTCACGACCTATGAATTCATTTCCTTTCAAATAATCTTATAGTTTTAGGCATCACAGGATGATATTTTTAACTATAATTTTCGTTTTTAAATTTAGCAAATTTTATGAATATAATTTTTTTTGACATATTATGCTCAAAAAGTTAAAAGCTGGAAATATATGCGTCATAGGAAACAATTTTAAAAATATACCTACATCGTTCTGCATCAGTACCACAGGATTTTGATTTTTCCCAAAAAGATTTGTCCGCGTAGGCACGACGGACGAGTCACGCATGACCGACGCTTGAGTCATGCGTAGCAGACGCACGAATCACGCATGACCGGCACATGAGTCCCGCGAAGACGCGTCACCATCGCCTCAGGACCTATGAATTCCATTTCCTTTTTTATTTTTTGTTTTTCTTTTTGTATTTAGGTAAGAAAAAGTTCTTTCAATAATTCCATATCATTATTTATTTATTTAGGGTAAAACACATTTTTGTTTGTTCATTCTAATAAATATATTAAAGAAAAACATCAATCACAGGTTAATCTACTAGTGTATATATATATATATTTGAAACTGAAGACTCGTGAGCTTTACATGTATTAATTCTCACATGCAGTCATCAAAAGTCTGAATATACGCATATGCATGTCACTGTCTATTCCTGCAATTGATTCAAATTTGACAAAAGTGCCACCCGCCAAGCATTTCTACATCTGTGGACTACTACTCTTCATAATAACTTGGTGTTTTTTTGGGCAATGAGATAGCAACTTGGACATGGGTATGAGATGATGAGCTGAGTAATAATAAATATATATATATATATATATATATATATATATATATATATATATATATATATATATATATATATATATATATATATTAATTAAAAAAATGGATTTAGCAAGGGAAACTTGATATATTATGCTCAAAAAGTTAAAAGTTGGAATTATCTGCGTCGCAGGAATCAATTTGAAAAATATACCTACGTCCGTTTTGCGTCAGTCCCGCAGGATTTTGATTTTTCCCAAAAAGTTTTGTCTGCATAGGCATGACGCATGACTCACACGTGACCGACGCCCGAGTCGCGCGTGACTGGCCGACACACGAATCACACACGACCGCCGCACGAATCACGCATGAAATTCTCTTTTGAAAATGACATATCACTACAACAAAAATGGTTTAAAAGGACGACATTTTGTCGTCCCTTTAAATGTACTGTCGTCCCAATAAATGTTTAAAAGGACGACACGTCGTCCCTTTAAAGCCGTCCTTTCAACTTTGTCCCTTTAAACAACAGACATGTTTTAAGGGACGACAAAATCGTCCCTTTAAAATAAAGCTGACGTGGCACGAAATTTTTCAAGAAAATTCAACGTGCTGACATAGCATTATTTGAAGGGACGACATTGTCGTCCCTATAAACAAGACTTATTTAATATCCAAAAAAATTTATTATCAGGCAAAAAATTTAATTATTTTATAAAAATGTTTTTTGGGACGACAATGTCGTCCCTTAAAAGGTAACATATTTAATTTTCATAATAAAATTTAATACGAACAAAAAAAAATTTATAAAATGTTTGTTGGGACGACAATGTCGTCCCTTAAAACATTATATATTAAATTTTTATAATAAAATTCAATACGAAAAAAATTAATTTATGTATAAAATTGTTTTTTGGGACGACATATGTCGTCCCTTTAAATATATATATTTTTTTAAATAATTTTTTTATTTTTGCATGGCCTCCCATGCTATTAAATCAATCCAATCCTGTTTTTTCCAAAATCAATAACATATGTATTTATAAACGGGGATTCATAAAAAAAAATGCATAAACTAAAAATGTTACGGAAAATACAAAGTTGTGTAATGTTTCCAAGAGTAAGAATAGTTTCCTCTACAATGTCTACGCATCATCGTCAAGATCAACTTGAGAATCATCTTCAGAATCGTCTTCATCTTCATCGGAACATGATGAGCTGACCTCTATTTGCATATCCGTTCCTTAGCCTTAAGATTAGTCAGCAACAATTTGAGAAGAGTCCCCTGTTTTTTGTTTCTCTTCTCTTGTTTTTTTGGTTAACTTCACCAACTGATCATAAGACTTTCTAAGTTCTTCAATCTGCATATTGCATCCTTGGTGGTAAGAAGATGACGATCTTGTCAAGATCGGGCCGATTGTGATGAATTGGATATGGAGGAAGATTGCGTAGGGCCAAGGCCAATCAAATAATCTCGCCTTGTTCCTAAGGCTCCCTGAAAGATTGTCTCCTCATCTTCAAAATTCATCTGTCGACCTGGTGCAATCATATTACGCCAATCCTCCAGCCTCCTCTAAACACAACATATATCGTTGGCAGTTAAGATAAGGAAAATGTGAACGTATTGAATTGAAATATATACAACGTATATCACTTACATAAGCAGCCTCCGCATCACTGTTGAGAAACGAACTGTCAGCATTCTTATGCTTGCTTGCCCATACATAGATAGGATCCTGCCCCAAAGGATCTTCACTCAGACTCACATTACCCTTGAAAAAAACAAAAGTATTAGTTATGAAAATTCAAAAAAATGAAGTCATAGGGATTTATTTCCTAATACTCACCCTTCTTAACTTATCCCATCGAACTACGGCCATGGCGTTCGTCCTTGGCGGCCTACATATTTACTCCCGGCGCGATTCTTCTTATTCTGATCAGATTTAGTCTGCCAAAAAAATAGTACTTTTGTATTATATATAAGCAGTAACAAGTAATAATAATCGAATCTACGTAACACATGTAATGGAATAAAAGCTTTACCTTAAAAGCTTCAGTACTAAGGTGGCGGAGAAACACTTCCCATTGTTCTTTTTGGAAAACACATCCCTGGCTCGGGGACAAGGCCCTGGCAACCTTGTTTTGTTGTGTTCATCTACGCCTTCCTTAGTCTAGCCTTCCATTTTCGAATGAAGTACCGGTGCTTTTAAGCACGGCAGGGCGGTGAATAGGCTCAAGGGGTTGGAACGATACAATTTGAAAGTGTTAACAATTTGAATAGCTAAGTACCCGAAGTTCTTCCCAAATTAATTGTTTAAGTCGGTCTTCCACATTTCACCAGGAAGGGGTGTAACAGGAAACATGGGACCTCACGACTTTCCCTGTCTCAGACTCAAAATCCTTTGCACTTCCCAATGCCTTTTGAACACTGGGAAATCTAGGATCCCATATAAGAGGAATCAAGCCCCCTAACTTTCTCTTGAGGGCTTGGACGGTGATACCTTTGCAGTCCACGCTCACCCCGCTTCTTTTCGGGATGGAGGTGATGGTATGAATTCCTGATACTCATTATCTGCTATATGATCTGTAGTATCAGTGTCAATGTTAATTCAACGAAATAAGAATAATCATACTAGAAAAAAAATGAAAGTTAATTAATTGCCGTCCTCGCATTGGCCCGGTAGCCTAAATGGATGCTCATGCGATGGTTGAGAACCACATGCCGATCCCGCACAAGCCATTCACCTATATGATCAAATATTTGAATATAATAAAAAAAATTGATATAAAGAACACATTTATGTTGATGTAGTATAAGTAAAGCACTAGTATTATATAATTTTTAAATTCATGTATATTTGATTGAACTTACTAAAAGAATATTATATTTATAGCATCATTCATCATCACTTGCATAGTTTGGTGGGATCGAGTCATATATGTCATCATCCACACAGTTATTATCATCATCGCAATCCGTTGAAGCATAATCGTTATTGTCATCCTTTTCATTTTGATCGAGATCGTTTTCATCGTTTTCATCAACATCTGTTTCTACATCATTTGCACTCATGTAGAACGGTTCCATCGGTGGCAGTTCAACAACAAGTCGGAAATTTCCGTGGGTTGTTTCGTCGATTACCAAATCATCAACAACCACATCACCATTAATATTTGGTGCGTCTACGATATGACGGTGTTCAAAATGCTCAACAACTTTCCAGTCACATCCGTTATACAAATCATCTATGTAGAACACTTGTTCTGCTTGTGAAGCAAGAATGAATGGATCTTGTTCGTACCAGGTGTTTGTAGTGCATATACTTGTTGTATTTTTATATACACGGACACCCTTCTTAGCTGGACTAGTATCGAACCATGTACATTTGAAAAGAACAACAGTGTTATCATTTGGATAGCTTACGACATATATGTCTTCTAAGACTTCATACCATGTAGTGCCTTCGGTCCCTTTGACAGCAACCCCACTTTTTGAGTTGTGCGTGTGCGATCCCGATTTTGTGCATTGAATCTGACACCGTTCATCACACAACTCTGATAGGATTTGACCGTTGAAAAAGATCCGGTGGAAAGGGCTAACAATTGGTCATTCAAGTCTGATGGGTTTCGATTACTCAATACAATCATCTGCATAATGTACCATACATAAGTATTTATGTAACGCTCATAAAAGTGCACAATAAATGTATGAAGCTTTATTTTGTGCCTTCGAATTAAACCAATCAGTAAATTCTTGACGGTGCACTTTGTCCAGGTTCTGTCTCGTGCAATAACATGACAGTTTTGTACGATGTTCACTGCTCCATGTGTAGAAGACTAGTTAGCTTTAATGGAATTATAAAAAGCAAAAGAATTAAGTTTGGATTGCTCACTTACATGAGGTATTCATCGATCTCATGGCAGTTTTGCAAGACATACCACTGAACCTTCTCTCTCAAAGTAGTATTGAATGTCAAGCATTTCATCGATCCCATTGATCGAAAAGGAGTCTTGAATACTGATATACGGTTCTTGATTGTATCTTCGTTCTCAACCCAGTTCCTTTCGGGCCTATTGAACTTTGTCTCATTTCCCGAAAAATACAATGAGCAAAACATCAAGGTCTCGTTAGCCACGTATGCCTCTGCGATGGATCCTTCCGGCCTGGCCTAATTTCTAATATACCTCTTTAACTTACCTAGAAAACGTTCAATCGGATACATCCATCTCAAATGAACAGGTTCGCCCCTAATCGCTTCTTCAGGCAAGTGCATTATCACATGTATCAAAAATATCAAAGAATGCCGGTGGGAATATCGTTTCTAGTTTACACAAGATTTCCAATACCTTCTCTTTTGCATTCTCTAAATCACTAACCCTCAACGTGCGCGCACAAATCAATCTGAAAAAACCGCTTAAGTCAATGATAGTATCAGAAATTTCCTTTTTCAAGAATTTTCCTACCCCAACTGGTAAAAGTCTCTGGAGTATGATATGAAAATCATGAGATTTTAGGCCGCTAAATTTGTCTTAACCAGTCAAATTCTTTCTGAGGTTTCCTGCAAAACCATCGGGAAACCGAACATTTGTTAAGAAATCGTAGAATTTGGTCCGATCTACGGGTGCCAACGTGAACAAAGCACGCGGTTTTAAGGTCTTATTGCCTTGTTTAATCACATGTAGTTCCTTTCTCACTTTCATTTTTGCTAGATCCTTACGTGCCTTGATAGTGTCTTTGGTCTTACCATCAATATTCAATATCGTAGACAATAAGCTATCACACACCTTCTTGTCAATATGCATAACATCTAGATTGTACTTTAGTTTTTTCGGCATCCAATAAGGCAATCTATTTAGTATGGTGTTTTTATTCCAACTCAAACAAGATTCTGGACGCTTATGAATTTTACCACCGTACTCTTTGTGTTTCCCCGGCAAACATTCGGGTAGGTTACTAATTTGTTGAAGAGTTTCCTCCATGGTTTGTCAACTGGAGGGCTTAATGTTTCGATTTTACCGTTAAACCCCTTATTCTTTCGCATCGGGTGGTCCGCCCGCAGCCATCTACGATGTCCGACGTATCGATCTTTCTGCTCTAACCGCACGAAGGTGTATAAATCGTTGCAAGTTAGACATGCTTTATATCCTTGACCAGTCCAACCTGAGAGATAACTACGAAGCGGAAAATCATTAACCGTAAACATAACTGCAACACACATTCTGAAGGTAGTATTTGTAGCAGCATCAAGCACAACTACCCCTTGTGACCACAATTCTTCCAACTCATCAATCAATGGCCTCAAATAAACGTCCAAGTCTTTGCATGGGGATTCTGGTCCTGGGATAAGTAAACACATGTGTTTATACAGTTCATTGTTGCAAACCCATGGTGCTAGATTCAACACTTGTGTTAGAACATGCCACATGTTGTATGTTTGACTCGTAGTACCAAACGGGTTAAAACCATCTCAGAGCTGATCGAGACGTACATTTCTAGGTTCGAGAAGCGAAGTCCGGTGTTGCTCGTCGAATTCTTTCCATTCTTTACCATCGGTTGGATGCCTCATCACATCCTCATCCGTAGAACGCCCTGTCTTATGCCATGTCATTGTCGTGAATAAGATGAGAAAGGGTGTGCTCTAAAAACAATCGTTGCTTGTCATTTCGTGCAAGTGGGAGATTGTTAGGTGTAGTGCCCGAAAGACTATTTGTGTAATTGTTTTTAATAATGGATGACAGAACTTATCTCACCTTATTACTTGCTTTGTGCTTGTAAAGTAATACACTGCTGCAAACCCTATGTATATCTGTATGTAACCACTTAACTCAGTGTATGGATTACCCGTGAGGATTGAGTTAGTGGTGGTATACTTAAACTGTTAGTCCGTGGTGAACTTAATCAGAGTTTAGGGTCTCTTGATTAAAACACCAATAATGCGCCCAGAACACCTTAGGGTGTGATAGTCTTATCCGGACTGTCGGTAGAGGGTACCTACGTAGGACATTTATATATGATGGCATTCATATAGGACTGGACCGATTTAATCTGTATTTCTCGATATAATTCCGTAATCGAGGAATCTTATTAAATCATTAGATGATCATATATGGATCAACCTTAATCCTGAGGTGATCACAGGGTGCTGCTTGTCCCGGGGTAGTGTTTGATGTGTTAGTTACGGTTCACTTAAATATGTGTTCCAAGCCACTTCTCATTGGCACTATCTCCAGATGAGTGAGTAGTTCTGATTTTCACAGACATGGAATCCATTCCTTCCCGCGGGAAGTAGAGAGACAGTCCCCTTATTTGTTAGCCCTAAGAAAGTGATCGATCCCGGGAGTTCATATTAGACTAATTGATCACTAGTCAGATATGTGAACTAATTGATCATCAGGGGGTTGATGGTAAATAAGGATAAGATATTCTAAGTCGGGTTCACGGAGACTTCCCACTCGAGAATGGACGATCTATGGAGGGTTAATCCGTATGTAGTGATTATATCAATGGACGCTTATTCACTCTGCATGGGTTGAGTATAAGTATACATCTATAATCGGTAGAGTTCGATTTCGGGTTTATGGTGGCGTAATCCCGGAATTAATAATTATATTACATTTGATGAATAATTAATTATTGGAGCTATTGGTTATAGGTCCATGGTCCCCGATGTGGCTTTCGTAATTCGGACTAATAATCTTGTTATTTGGGCCTCAGTGATAATTAATTGGCTGGGCTAATTAATTGATATGCATGAATATTATTTAGTTGGGCTAAATAATAGAATACACTGAAAAGATATTTTCTGTGGGCCTGGTGAGCTTAGTGTGGTGCCAATATGTCTTGGATTTTCCAAGAAATTAGTTTTCCTGGATAATGACATTTTGTGTAATTAGTTATTTATTTGTTAAATAATTAATTGGATAAATAAAAGAAAATAATTTATTTATTATTTATCTCTTAACTATAAGTATAATTATATTTTCTTATTATAAGATTGTAATTATCTCTTATTTTTATTGGATAATAATAATTAGAATTATCTCTTTTATTTTGTTAAACCGATTGGGTATAGGTTTTCTCTCTTGGATTTTGCCTATAAAAGAGAGTTCTATTGAGCCCTAGGTGAAGAGAGGGCCACGAAATTTTTAGAGAAAAAAGGCTAAGGAGTTCGATCCTTAGCTCCACCCGGTTGGAGAAAAACTTGGAGTTTTTCTTGGAAGCATATCAAGGAGGTTCTCATATCAAGAAGGGTGTCCACCAACCACCGTTTGGAGAACACATTGGAAGATCAAGGCTTCTCATCCTAAGATCAAGGCGTCTCTTCCCGATATTGGTAACATGATCTTAACCCCTTGTAGTAGTTTAAGTCCTTTAATTATGTATTGTGTTGTATAAGTCGTGATCCATCCGCTGCGCGTAGATCTAACTCTTTTAGATCTAAGAACCTGCATCCTTCAGTCATTGCCTGAGCTGTGTGACGGGAAGCATACAAACGTCTCAAACGATGCTTTAACGGAAAATAACGTAGCACTTTCTGAGCTACCTTTTTTCCTTTAGACTCCTTATACCGGCTCGTTTTGCACACTGGGCATGATTTTAAGTCGTTGATCTCTCTTATAGTAAATGCAACAGCTTGTACAAGCAAGCATCGATCTTTTCATACCCTGCACTCCAATTTGTTCGTAAGAGTTTTTGCCTTGTAGAATGAATCGGGTAAATTTGACCCTTCGGTAAAACTTCTTTCGGGCCGCTTAAAAGAACGTCAAGCTTTCATTTGGCCACTTATACAACACTTTTATATGCATTAAATCCGCTTAAGAACTTCAAGTCGGATGAGCTTTTGCATCCGGGATAAACATGTTCGTGCAATTTGGAGAGGAGTTCATCAATGTTGTCATCCTCCTCTGCTCAGTAAAACTTCTTCTCGAGGCTCTACCAAGGAAATCATTTATAATCCGAGTCATTTCGTCTCGGATTCAACTACCAATTGAGTTGTTCAGGCACGTTTACGGATACACCGTCTTCACCGTGGTGAAACCATGTTGTATACCCAATTTGCCCATCCCCAAATGAAACGGTGATCATACACGTCCACCAAAGTTTCGAAACCAATGTTGAAACACTTTTTGCATGGGCAACGAATCTTACCTTCATCGTTAAGAAATTGCCGTGCGTATTCAATGAATTCACTCAACCCTTTATCAAACTCGGGTTTCATTCTGTCAGTATACAACCATGACTTGTCTAGTTCCATTTGAAATCACTGATATACAATAACTTGACATACCACAACAACTTAAGTTAGTATTTCAAGGGATGTTCTCATACTAATATAGTATACTTAGTTTCATTAATATACTTTTTTTCATTAAGGCACAAGAAAAAGTTAGTATCTCACTTAAGGCACAAGCTCATGTCTAGTTCCATATGTGTTAGGTGTTAATACCATTTCAAGGTCATGTCTAGTTCCAAGAAAAAATTAGTATCTCACTTAAGGCACTATCATTAGTATACTTTGTTTCATTAAGGTCCAAGAAAAATATAGTATCTCACTTAAGGCACAAGGTCATGTTGTTAGGTGTAGTGCCCGAAAGACAATTTGTGTAATTGTTTTTATGACAGAATTTATCTTACCTTATTACTTGCTTTGTGCTTGTAAGTAATACACTGCTGCAAACCCTAAGTGTATCAGTATGTAACCGCTTAACTCAGTGTATGGCATGCACGCGAGGATTGAGTTAGTGGTGATATACTTAAATTGTTAGTCCGTGGTGAATTTAATCAGAGTTTAGGGTCTCTTGATTAAAACACCAATAATGCGCCCATAACACCTTAGGGTGTGATAGTCTTATCCGGTTTGTCGGTGAGAGGTACCTACGTGGGGCATTTATATATGATGGCATTCATATAGGACTGGACCGATTAATCGAATTTCTCGGTATAATTCCGTAATCGAGGAATCTTATTAAATCATTAGATGATCATATATGGATCAACCTTAATCCCGAGGTGATCACGAGGATGCCGCTTGTCCCGGGGTAGTGTTTGATGTGTTAGTTACGGTTCACTTTAATATGTGTTCCAAGCCACTTCTCATTGGCACTATCTCCGGATGAGTAAGTAGTTTCGATTTTCTGAGACATGGAATCCATTCCTTCCTCGGGAAGAAGTAGAGACAGATCCCCTTGTTTGTTAGCCCTAAGAAAGTGATCGATCCGGGAGTTCACATTTGACTAATTAGCTACTAGTCGGATATGTGTGCTAATTGATCATCGAGGGGTTAATGGTAAATAAGGATAAGATATTTGAGAGTCGGGTTCACGGAGACTTCCCACTCGAGAATGGGACGATCTATGGAGGGTTAATCCGTATGTAGTGATTATATCAATGGACGCTTATTCACTCTATGGGTTGAGTATAAGTATACATCTATAATCGGTAGAGTTCGGGCGGGTTTATGGTGGCGTAATCCCGGAATTAATAATTAATGTACTTATTTTGTTCGACGAATAATTAATTATTGGAGCTACTGGTTATAGGTCCATGGTCCCGATGTGGCTTCTGTAATTCGGACTAGTAATCTTGTTATTTGGGCCTCAGTGATAATTAATTGGCTGGGCTAATTAATTGATATGCATAGATATTATTTAGTTGGGCTAAATAATATTATACAGATAAAAGACATTTTATGTGGGCTAAATTGACCTAAAAGTGGCGCCATTATGTGATGAAAATAATTAGAGAGAAATTAGTTTTCTTGGATAATTATTTGACATGTGATTTATCTTTTATTTGTTAAATGATAATTCATGTAATATTGGATAATAATATGATTTATCCTAATTTGTTTGGGATAATCATTTTATTTATCTTTTATTTGGAATAAAGGATTAATGTAATAATTATCTCTTAATTATTTAATCCTTGGAGGACAATGTTTCTTCTCCTATATAAAGAGAGTTCTCCAAGCCTTATTTCAATGGCAAAAATTTCACCACTATGCAAAAGGAGAGAAAAATTAGTTTTTTCTTGCTAGGGTTTTAAGTAGAAGGAAAACTTTGAGTTTTTCTTGGTGTTGCATATCAAGGAGGTTCAGTAGTCAAGAAGGGTGTCCACCAACCGCCGTTTGGAGAACACATCGGAAGATCAAGGCGACTCTTCCCGTTATTGGTAACATAATCTTAAACCCCTTGTAGTACATAAGTCCTTTAATTATGAATTGTGTCATATAAATCGTGATCCATCCATCAAGCATAGATCTAACTCGTTTAGATCTAAGAACCTGCATCCTTCATGTGGTATCGAGAGAAAGGTTCCACGATTTATATAGTCATAGTCATAGTTAAACGATTTAAAGGAGTGGAATTGCATGTAGGTAATTTTTACTTATATTATGCATTGATTATGATTAAAATTGTTATGGTTGAAGAGATGGATTGGGGTTGGCATTGTTTACCCGTTAGATCTATTGTAAACTCATACAAACGATGAAAATTCGTTCATATGAGTATAGGAAATTGTGTATTTTTTTTTATTGCAAGTTTAATTTCCAGAAAATAGATCTGTACAGTAGCTGTTTAGTCCTTTCGTTTTTTCCGTTGTTTGAGCCGTTAAAACGAAGATCCCTCCGGTCAGAATCAAGACTGGAAGTTGGTGAACAATCCCACAAAATTTGGCGTCGATCAGAGTCTGTTTTGATGTCCGTTCGTTGATGAGAAGAGGCAGCTGTAACAGAAAAACGCAGGATTCACAGAAACCCTAACTGTGACTTCCTCAATTTTCTGGAAAGTATTGGACCGTTGAAACGAATATCTGACCGGTCAGATCGAAAATCATGGAGTTTTGGACGTGATATAAAATTTTCAGGACCATCGGGATTCATCTTGATCCCCGATCGGCCTCGAGAAGTATATGATGCGCTGCTGTAAGAGTCTGTTTCAGCAGCAAGTTGGGCGGCTCACTGAGGAAGATTGACAAGTCAAAGCTCCGATCCGACCGTCCATCTTGAATTCCGAAGAATGAAGATCAGATCTGGAAAGTTTCGTCCCGATCCAAGTTCGTTTGATATGCCGATCGTCGAAGATTCTTAACAGCTGCAGATTAGGGTTTTAATTTATTTTCGAATAGATTAGTTACGGGGGTGCCAACGGTCCATCTCGGTGTTTATTTTCCGCACTAGTATACATGTGTAGATTGTATGAGTAGAACCGGAAAATTGCCATGACATGCATCATATCATGAATTTCACTCCATATGCATACATGTAGAAATTAATTTGAGGAATTAGTTAGGCATGTATAGAACACACGATTAGTTTTATATTAATTAGAAACTAATTAGGGTAAAAACCGAGGAACACGGGTTTTTTCAATCGTCGAGGTTGGGTGATGGATTCTCGGTGAATCCCACTCTGCGAAAGCATAAGGAGTAAAATCCGAAACCTTGTGGTTAAGGTGTTGGATTCTTGGTGAATTCCACCTTACCTAAAGGCGAGATTACGTTTTTGTTAGTGTCTACGTGAAAGTTTGATGTTTAAGGATTGGATAATCACGGGCAAACAGGTTCGAAAGTGGTTTAACCACGGTTGGGTGGTCAACGGTAGCTACGGCTCAATCGACTTCACCCTCCACGTGTGGCGTTTGCACGAAGTGCTGGCAATCTTGAGCCATCCGAAGAGCCACTACGGCTCAACGGACCTCTCCTAGCCTTGACCCGTCCGGACGGCCACATATGTTCTAACGAATAGGTCGGGTGGGCTAGCCCACATAACCGACAACATTCGGGCCTATGATTTATTGTTCCTTAATGTAACATCAAGTCCAAAACGTGATCATGAAACCCACCACTTTTTCAAAATATTGAGTGGGAGCGGAGAGGCGACGGCCGACCCCACGGCCTCTTCGTTGACACAAGTAACGTGAGAGAATGGTGACGCCTCGTGCCGGCTGGGACCGGCCTCCTAAGGAAGGCCTTCACCGCTATCAAAATTCAAGGCTTGGTCTCCGAAAGGATAGGATTTTGGGTACTCGTCGGGTCACCGACCGACCCTAAAGCGGCACACTCGGGTCTACCTAAAAATGCTGAGAGATGAGGTCACACTCATAAAGGGTATTTTTGGTAGTACCTTGGTGAAAAAGGAAAGGTGATTGACGATCACAAATGAGATGTTCGATTCTCAATCGATCTTCAATATTAATCGAAACCTCTTTGACCTACCCTAAGGCGCACTGAGGCGTTAGATTAAATCCTTGGAACGGTAGGATAGACTACAAGTACTTAGTTTATGTTCCTAAAATTTATTAGTAGTGTATGATTTGGATTTATTCTCATCAATTTTATTTACAACTATTTATATATCTCTAAGGTGCTAGCTCGCTAGTGTAAAATTGACTAGTAATGACTTCGTAAAAAGTGGTTAGTAACTAGAACGTCGTACCTATTAATCTCACATGCGACTAATTTTTCGGAAGAGATATTTCTCTTGAGCCTTCAAGACTTAAGTGACGTAAACAAGTATAAAACATCTTTGCCACTCGTGTTGAACGAGAGACAACCATAGTTAGTTTGAAAGATGATTGGGACGACAAAATTCTTCTAGTGAATTTTAATTGTGTAGTGTCTACACGAGAAATTTTCTAATAGAAAAACTGGAGAATCATAAATTTAAGTGTCGCTAGTTAGACGGTATTTGGAACCGATAAACTAGTGGGAGCTTTTATCTTATGTTTTTCTAATTTATTAAAAAAATTAGTCCCACTGGGTAACGCTTTCATTAGACATCCCACAGTTCACGAGTAGTGTCTACTCAAATGAACTGCTAGTTCAAGACTATTTCCTTTTAAGGAAAGTCAAGAATGGGAAAGAATGTCTACAAGTGTTAATCATCTAAACTAAGATTGAGGCTAAACCGAAATATTAATTAAAGAAAGTATAGGATAAGGAAAGTGATTTCGGATCACTAACCAATGAATCCTTAGCAACTTTCTTAACCGAGTAACTTGACTCGGTAGCTTAGTTCTTTGGAAGAACAAGGAAGCTGTGCATTAATGATTAATAGAGTAACAACGGGCAGTAATTTCAGCTAAAATAGTGGGAGTAATATAAGGAAATGAATTTCGGATTCTATCCTTAAATATCACAGGAAAATTTATTTTTCTGTTTTTCAGATTCAATGAAGCAAATGGATTCACTTTCAACTTGATATATTGTTGCCTCATAGAAAGTGAATATGACATTTGTAGTAAGAATCCGAGACTCGGACTTTTGTTTGATATAGTCAGAACCACTAAGAAATGCTGAAAATGTATAAGTAACACGTCTTAAACTATTATAGGTAAAAGGTTTCCGTATTAAGATAAACAACCTTTCAATATCTATTAATTAGTGCATATATCCTAGAGAAAAGACCTCACGATTGGCTAAGGGTGATTCCTATCTCCCAGTCTAGGGAAACTATCTCAAAGGAACAATGACTAAGTTTCCTTTCAATCGGGAAAGGGTAATAGATTTGAAGGGGTAACATAGCTTGTTCGATATACCTTCTGGGTCTAGTGAGAGATACAAGCTAGTGGGAGATTTTTGAGTGGTGACATTCTGTCTGATAACTACTCAAAACGCTGGTTAGTTTATCGAAAGAATACGAGGAGGAGTCTCTGATTTTAGTAGAGAATAGAGTATTCCATACTCAGAAATAGGCTATCGCATAGTCTTGGGACTGATGCTCGGCCTGCCTCCTAATGGAATGTTTCTCACTGAGGAAGAAACCATAAACTTGCCCTATATAGTTATTGATATGCTACAATACACTGTTAAACTCGATTAAGATAATTCGTTGCAAAATGACGGTTAACATTATTATGTAAACCGAGAAGTCTACCTAGAAGATGCTTGAGAATTTATGGATTAGGAGTGAATTCGGTTCACACCACTTCCGTAAATGTAGGCATTTAGCATTTAATGCTTGAAGGTAGGGTGAGGGATTTTTGCATACGTTCAGATTGTGTATTTGTTCGTGAAATATCTTAATGAGACGAGTGAAGGTTGATTATAAGATTCTTGAGATCGAAAGTGACGGTTGAACTGTCACAAACCTTACGATAGAATCTATAAGAAATGACCTTAAACCTTAGAGTACGGTTACCCAAAGGTAGTTACTATCTCGATTTAATCGGACCACGCCCAACATTAGTTGTTGGTGATTACACCGATAAATACTACTAGATCGAGAATGTCAATCCACCCAAGACACACGGTGGGAGTATGGTTTAACCGTTGACCCATTGTGATTTTGTGGACTTTATAATCTCTTTGGGGTGATTGATAACCTATGGCTCTTGGTGGGTTGTATAGGATTACGATTATAGAGGTTGGTTTGAAAACCTTAACCCTGTGAATGGAGTTTTGGTACTCCATTCTGTTTCGACCTCTTGTAGAACCACCTGAGTGTCTCAGGCCCAGTGGGAGCAATTGGATCTACACGGAAAAGAGTCGAATGAATAGGAAAGTTAAATTTTCAGGTAAGCAAAGTTGAGTGGTATAGGGGTGATTCCTGAAAAGTAGAGAGTTAACCGGACCTTGAACTCTCTCACCACTCGATCTTGCTAGATTTCGTCGTTAAAGCGAGAAAATAGGGGTGATTCCTGAGACTTTCTTGCCGAACAACGGAATCTGAATTCATTCAGAACAGAAGGGTTTTAGCTAAGAATGAATAACGGATTCGTTACAAAGCAGAAGATAGGGGTGATTCCCTAAGCCCTTTTTTGCGAGACTAATGATATCTTAATTCATTCAGAAAGAACCATTGGTAGGAAGCCTGCCATGGCTTATATCCTTTGTGGATTTAAGAGAACCTCTCGGTCATTTAAAAGTCACATGTTTTAAAATATGTGGACTTGACCAAAATATTGATAAGTTTTTTCGTAGACTGGATATCAATATTGGTAAAGTAGTAGCATTAGTGTTCATAAATGATAACACTAAAACGGTTGGAAACAACATGGGTGTGCTATCTAAAGTCGGAAACTGACACGCCAAGATTCTCTGGATGAGAGAATTGGACTATATTCTAAGAATTTGATTCGGTCAAATTCACGAGAATGAGTCATTGGCTATCCCACCTATCTTATTGAATAAGATGATTATGCATATACGGTTGCAGCATTCATCGAGAGTAGTCCTACCCTACCCCTCAGGAATGATTCTCCAAATCTTCGGATAAAGAGAAAATGGGATAGAGTCTCTGCGGGATAAGGGCAAGTCACTTAAAACGAGTCAATTGCAGTTGAATCTTGGATTCAAGCAATAAGTAGCGGTTTTAGTACGTCCTCAAGTATCGTTAGAGAACGAGGAATCATATGCTTGTATATTCAGGTGCAAACTTGAATATGGTTGACTACTCGATTCGACTTGTAGTCGATTAAGGATGATCATTAAGTTGATCTCGGGCTCAGTGTTTACTCATAGTGCTTAGAATTTCCTTTTTGGTCTGGGAGTAATTCCAGGTCTGATAAGCCGATATCACTTCATTGTGAAAACGGTGAAGAGATAGCTTAGAAGGATCTTCTCGGTCACAAGAAGTCAAAAGCATATTGAGAGAGAGTACCGCCTGATTGGAAGGACCGACAACGTTTCAATCCTAAAGATCGTCTCGAGTCGACAACCTAGCTAATCAGTGTACCAAGTCGAGTGCTTGGAGGGTATGGCATTGATGGATATGTCTCACCTTCTTTTAGAGCAAGTGGGAGAGTGTTGTAAATAAGATGAGAAAGGGTGTGCTCTAAAAACAATCGTTGCTTGTCATTTCGTGCAAGTGGGAGATTGTTAGGTGTAGTGCCCGAAAGACAATTTGTGTAATTGTTTTTATGATGAATTTATCTTACCTTATTACTTGCTTTGTGCTTGTAAGTAATACACTGCTGCAAACCCTAAGTGTATCAGTATGTAACCGCTTAACTCAGTGTATGGCATGCACGCGAGGATTGAGTTAATGGTGATATACTTAAACTGTTAGTCCGTGGTGAACTTAATCGAGTTTAGGGTCTCTTGATTAAAACACCAATAATGCGCCTGAACACCTTAGGGTGTGATAGTCTTATCCGGATTTGTCGGTAGAGGGTACCTACGTGGGGCATTTATATATGATGGAATTCATATAGGATTGGACCGATTTAATCGAATTTCTCGGTATAATTCCGTAATCGAGGAATCTTATTAAATCATTAGATGATCATATATGGATCAACCTTAATCCGAGGTGATCACAGGATCTTTGCTTGTCCGGGGTAGTGTTTGATGTGTTGAATTACGGTTCACTTTAGTATGTGTTCCAAGCCACTTCTCATTGGCACTATCTCCAGGATGAGTAAGTAGTTACGATTTTCACAGACATGGAATCCATTCCTTCCTCAAGGGAAGTAGAGGCATCCCCTTGTTTGTTAGCCCTAAGAAAGTGATCGATCCGGGAGTTCACATTTGACTAATTAGCTACTAGTCAGATATGTGTGCTAATTGATCATCAGGGGGTTAATGGTAAATAAGGATAAGATATTCTGAGTCGGGTTCATGGAGACATCCCACTCAGAATGGACAGTTTATGGAGGGTTAATCCGTATGTAGTGATTATATCAATGGACGCTTATTCACTCTATGGGTTGAGTATAAGTATACATCTATAATCGGTAGAGTTCAGTTTCGGGTTTATGGTGGCGTAATCCCGGAATTAATAATTAATGTACTTATTTTGTTCGAACGAATAATTAATTATTGGAGCTCTGGTTATAGTCCATGGTCCCGATGTGGCTACGTAATTCGGACTAGTAATCTTGTTACTTGGGCCTCAGTGATAATTAATTGGTGGGCTAATTAATTGATATGCATAGATATTATTTAGTTGGGCTAAATAATATTATACAGATAAAAGACATTTTATGTGGGCTAAATTGACCTAAAAGTGGCGCCATTATGTGATGAAAATAATTAGAGAGAAATTAGTTTTCTTGGATAATTATTTGACATGTGATTTATCTTTTATTTGTTAAATGATAATTCATGGAATATTGGATAATAATATGATTTATCCTAATTTGTTTGGGATAATCATTTTATTTATCTTTTATTTGGAATAAAGGATTAATGTAATAATTATCTCTTAATTATTTAATCCTTGGAGGACAATGTTTACTCTCCTATATAAAGAGAGTTCTCCCAAGCCTTATTTCAATGGCAAAAATTTCGACCACTATGCAAAAGGGGAGAGAAAATTAGTTTTTTCTTGCCTAGGGTTTTAAGTAGGAGGAAAACTTTGAGTTTTTCTTGGTGTTTCATATCAAGGAGGTTCGTGTATCAAGAAGGGTGTCCACCAACCGCCGTTTGGAGAACACATCGGAAGATCAAGGCGACTCTTCCCGTTATTGGTAACATAATCTTAAACCCCCTTGTAGTACTTAAGTCCTTTAATTATGAATTGTGTCATATAAATCGTGATCCATCCGTTGCGCATAGATCTAACTCGTTTAGATCTAAGAACCTGCATCCTTCACATGTCTAGTTCCATATGTGTTAGGTGTTAATACCATTTCAAGGTCATGTCTAGTTCCAAGAAAAAGTTAGTATCTCACTTAAGGCACTATCATTAGTATACTTTGTTTCATTAAGGTCCAAGAAAAAGTTAGTATCTCACTTAAGGCACAAGGTCATGTCTAGTTCCATATGTGTAAGGTGTTAATACCTTTTCAAGGTCATGTCTAGTTCCATATGTGTTAGGTGTTAATACCATCTTGAGTATACCAAATTTACAATACCTCGATCAATCTCAACATGAACACTCACACTACTCTAAGTAGGCAAGTTTCATACTACACTCACTACACACCATTCGCCATTCACTACACACACTACAAAATTATCAAACACTACAAAATTATCACTACACTACACTCACTACACACCATTCACCGATCACTTTTATTGATTACATATACATAATACAAAGTATAAATAAATTAAATTAAATTAAACTAATTTGACAAAATAAATGAAATTACATATACATAACACTTTTATTGAACTAATTCGACAAAAATAAAGCTAAAAGTTACTAATTGGACCAAAAAAAAAAGGCTTACCGGAGTGGTGGAATTTGGAGTGTGGGCGGGAGCTGTGGTTTGAGATGTTGTTGTTGTTGCCAAAAGCTTGCAGGAGGAAGGGGGCGGGTGGTTGAAGGAGTGGTGACCGGAGGAAGAGTGGGGGTAGGGGTGGTGACCGGAGGAGGAGAGGGGTGGGTGGTTGAAGGAGGGGGCCGGATTTTTCTGAATTTCTGAAAAATTTGGGAGGGGGGCGAAATGAAGAAGAAGAAGAGAGGCTGCCCAATTTAGTTTAGGTTGAATGTTTAATGGGACGACATAAGTTTGTTGGGATGACATTGTCGTCCCATTAAAGGTTTTTTTTTTTGATAACTAAATATCCTCGGGTTTGAAATCATTAATCGACTAATTAACGAGCCCCGGGTTTGAAATCACTACTCAATATAATTATATAAATTACATATTATATAAATTAATAAAATTATATAAAAAGGTTTGAAATCAATTAATCGATAACGGATCTCGGGATTGAGTTCAATAGCTTGTTAACGAACCCCGAGATTCAAATCAATCGCTCGATAACGACATGACGATCTATAGTAGATAGTACTATTAGATTGATCTGTAAAGAAAGATATCGGTTTCCTCGAGATTGAAATCGATAACGAACCCCGAGATTGAAATCGATAACGAACCTCGAGATTGAAATCGATCGCTCGATAACGAACCCAGACTCTTAACTCATTCGTTCGATATCGATCGATCGAGTCATAGTAGATAGTACTATCACAATGATCAATAACGATCAAACTCATTCACTCGATAACGAACCCTGACTCTTAACTATTTCGCTCGATATCGATCGAACGAGCCATAGTAGATAGTACTATCACAATGATCGATAACGATCTAACTCATTCACTCGACAACAAACCCCGAGATTCAAATCAATCTCTCCTTAACGATCCCCGACTCTTAACTCATTCGCTCAATAACGATCGATCGACCCATAGTAGATATTACTATCACAATGATCGATAACAAACCCCGAGATTGAAATCGATCGCTACCCTGACTCTTAACTCATTCGCTCGATATCGATCGATCGAGCCATAGTAGATAGTACTATCACAATGATCAATAACGATCTAACTCATTCACTCGATAACGAACCCCGATATTCAAATCGATCTCTCCTTAACGATCCCCGACTCGTAACCCATTCACTCAATAACGATCGATCGACCTATAGTAGATAGTACTATCACAATGATCGATAACGAACCCCGAGATTGAAATCGATCGCTCGATAACGAACCCTGACTCTTAACTCAATCGCTCGATATCGATCGATCGAGCCATAGTAGATATTACTATCACAATGATCAATAACGATCTACCTCATTAACTCGATAATGAAACCCGATATCCACAACGAACCCCGACTCAACTCATTCGCTCGATAACGATCAATCGAGCCATAGTAGATAGTACTATCATGATGATCGATAGCGATCTAACTCATTCGCTCGATAACGAACCCGAGATTCAAATCGATCTCTCCATAACGATCCCCGACTTTAACTCATTCGCTCGACACGATCCATCGAGACATTGTAGATAGTACTATCACAATGACCGATAACTAACTAACTCATTCGCCGATAACGAACCCCGATATCCAAATATATCTCTCCATAAAGAACACCGACTCTTAACTCGATCATTTCGATAACGATCCATCGAGACAAAGTACTATCAGAATGATTTGTAAAGAATGAAATCGGTTTGAAATCGCTTAACCGATAACGAATCTCGGGATTGAGATCAATCGCTCGATAATGAACCCCGATTCTTAACTCAATCACTCAATAACGAACTGACGAGCCATATTAGATAGTAATCCTGTAAAGAAAGAGATTCGTTGGAAATCGTTTAATAATATTAATGTCATATGATTTTGTAGACAAAATGAAAATATAATGGAGTTTTTATAACAAAATTTATGATGTTTTTTTGATAATGATATATATAATGGTATTTTTATAAACAAAAATTTATTTTATATTTTAACGCAATGTGAAATTACATTAAAACATGTATAAAAAAATTGGTTTTATATAGTAACACAATGTTTTATATTAAAATATGGAATTAAAAATTAATGTTCTTTAAAGGGACGACAATGTTGTCCCTTCAAACAACCAAAAAAGATTTATTTTATGATTTAGTATGTTATATAATTTATAATTTTTTGAAAAGGATTTAATGGGATGACATTTGTCGTCCCTATAAACATTTGGGCCACGTGGAATCCACGGTGGCATGAGGTCGTCCCAAAAAAGCTTCCTGTCGTCCCTTTAAATAAGTGACCCGCCAAAAAAATCTGCTAAAATCTTATCGGGAAAATGAATTATTTTTTGGGACGACATTTGTCGATCCCTTTAAAGTTTTCCGCCAAAAAACCCCAAAAAATCGGTAAGGTTTGATTTCTTTAAAGGAGCGACATCATCGATTGCCTTTGTTAACGTCCCTTTAAAGCCTATTTCTTGATTTTGATGTGTATATGTAATCTTCCAAGTAAGTTTATTTCTATATAGTTATACAAATTCATTATATATATATATATATATATATATATATATATATATATATATATATATATATATATATATATATATATATATATATATATTTAATGAAAGAAATGAATTTAGCAAGGAAACTTCACATATTATACTCAAAAAGTTAAAAGTTGGAAATATATGCGTCGCAGGAAACAATTTAAAAATATACCTACGTCCGTTTCAGTATCGGTCCCACAGATTTTGATTTTTCCCAAAAGATTTGTCCGCGTAGGCACGAAGTCACGCGTGACCGTCGTGACGAATAACTCGCGACAGACGACGAGTCCTGCGAAGATGCGTCACCATCGCCTCAGGACCTATGAATTCCATTTCCTTTTTTATTTTTTGATATCATTAAAGCCAATTGTAGTGCATAATAAATTATAACGATTAGGTTTATTACGTAAATTATTAGGTTTACTTAAATTTACGGCCGGTGGAGAAAGAAATCTACCGCCCCCTGTGGAAAAATGTCAGATGTGCCCGTCGGTCACGTGCCCGTGATAGTAGGCCCCACTTCAAAAAGATTTGACAGACTAATCTGGAGTTCGACCCAGGTCGTGCCTGCTGAGTCTGACTCTTATTCAGAAGTAAGGTCTGACCAAGAGCTCTTTCAACATGACGCCTCAGAGGAGAATCGAACCGTGTATTTTCTTAATTGTCTTATAAATAACATTTTTTTTTCATAAAGACATTTCGTGTCCGCTATGTAAAGTGTACTTCGAGCTTAAGCTCGTACCCTAGTGGTTATACCCTAGGGTCTAACTTGGCTCCTATGTGGGGAGTCCAGGGTTCGATCCCCGTTTGGGACGTGTGTGTGCATGAGTTTTTTTCGTTTCCGGAATATATATATATATATATATGTATATGTATATATATATATGTATATATATATATATATATATATATATATATATGTATATGTATGTATGTATATGTATGTATATATATATATTTGTAATTCACTCATCCCCTTCCGGCCCTCCCTATATAAACCTCCCTTCCTGTATCATCTTTCTCAGTTAAACTTTGTTCAAAACCTCTCTCCATCACAAAAATGTCTGAAGAAGGATCAAAGAAAATTTGCTGCCACATGTTGCGCCGGTGGAGAAAGAAAGCTGCCGCCGCCCCCTGTGGAAAAATGTCAGATGTGCCCGCCGGTCACATTCCCGTGATAGTAGGCCCCACTTCAAAAAGATTACAGGCCTACTCATTTAAAACTCATTTACAGGCCTACTCCCTATATAAACCTCCCTTCCTCTGTATCATCTTTCTCACCCCTTCCTGTATCTTTCTCACCATTTCTTGTATTCTCGTTAAACTTAGTTCACTTTCTCAGTTAAACTTCAAAACCTCTCTCCATCACAAAAATGTCTGAAGAAGGATCAAAGAAAACTTGCTGCCACATGTTGCGCCGGTGGAGAAAGAAAGCTGCCGCCGCCCCCTCAGATGTGCCCGCCGGTCACATTCCAGTCATAGTTGTTGGAGAAAATGTGGAATTGAATTAAAAATGAATTAAAGAATGATGAATTTGGATTTATTACCTAAACTAAAATTTAACCAAACCGGTAAATGCCAAGTGTGTGTTGAAGCAAAAATGACTAATGCGCCGTTTCCATCCGTGGAAAGAAATCTGAGAACCTTTAGAATTAATTCACACAGATTTGTGTGATTTAAAGTGTGTGCAATCGAGAGCGGTAAAAAGTATTTTGTAACTTTTATCGATGATTGTACAAAATATCATTATGTTTATTTGCTAAGTAGCAAAGATGAGACTATCGAGGCATTCAAAAATTATAAAAATGAAGTTGAGAATCAACTCAAGCGATTTAATCAAGAAGGTTCGTAGTGATAGAGGTGGAGAGTATGAATCGCCATTTGAAGGATTATGTCTAGATTCGGGCATTATTCATCAAACTATCGCTCCATATGCACCTCAATCTAACGGAATTGTTTGAACATAAAAACCGTACTCGAAAGAGATGATGAATGCTATGTTGATTAGTTACGGTTTACCTCGGAACTTGTGGGGGAGGCCCTTCTATCACCCAATACAATTCTCAATGAATTCCATCTAAAAGATGGATAAGACCCCATATGAGTTGTGGAAAGGCCACAAACCAAGTTATAAATACTTGAAAGTGTGGGGTGTTTAGCAAAGGTGGAAGTGCCTAAACCTAAACAAATCAAGATTGGGCCTAAAACGATAGATTGCATATTCATTGGGTATGCACATAACAGTAGTGCATATAGATTTCTTGTGCACAAATCTGACAACCCTGATGTGCATATAAACACAATCATGGAGTCAAGAAATGCGGTGTTTTTTGAGGATGTCTTTCCAAACAAAGAAAGACATAGTGAAGACTCTAATTCGACTAAAAGGGCACACAAAAATGTGGGGGATAATGCTCCAAAACACGAGGAGGTGGAACCTCGAAGGAGTAAACGGGCTAGGACTTCAACGTCTTTTGGGCCAGATTTTCTCACCTACATGGTAGAAAATACTCCAAGGACATATGCCGAGGCTATGACTAATCCAGAAGCACCTTTCTGGAAAGAGGCAATTAATAGTGAGATAGATTCCATTATGCAAAATCACACTTGGGAATTAGTAGAAATTCCACCTGGACATAAAGCACTCGGGTGTAAGTGGATTTTCAAGAAGAAGCTTAAAGCTGATGGATCTATTGATAAGTATAAGGCCAGGTTGGTAGCTAAGGGTTATCGGCAAAAAGAGGGTCTTGATTTCTTTGATACTTACTCACCAAGAATAAGAATCACTTCTATAAGGGTTCTAATTTCTCTTCTTCGTGCGTTGTATAACTTGGAAATCCATCGGATGGATGTTAAAAGCGCATTTCTTAATGGTGAATTAGGCGAAGAAATTTATATGGAACAACCCGAAGGGTTTGTGGTTCAGTCGAGAAAACAAAGTGTGTCGACTCGTTAAGTCACTGTATGGACTGAAACAAGCACCCAAGCAATGGCATCAAAAGTTTGATCAAACTATGCTATCTAATGGGTTTAAGATCAACGAGTGCGACAAATGTGTCTACATCAAACATACACCTAATGCTTATGTGTTAGTGTGTCTATATGTTGATGATATGCTCATTATGGGGAGTACTCATGATATAATCATGAATACCAAAAAGATGCTGACACGTAACTTTGATATGAAAGATATGGGACTGGCAGATGTAATCTTGGGGATTAAAATCTCCAGAATATCTGAGGGACTAGTGTTGTCACAGTCTCACTACATTGAATCCGTCCTGAGGAGATTCAGTGTTTATGATGAAAGTCCTGTGAAAACACCTATTGACTTAAGTCTTCACTTAGTCAAAAATAAAGGTGACCCTGTGTCTCAGTTAAAATATTCTCAGATTATCGGTTGTTTAATGTACATAACGAATTGTACTAGACCGGATATTGCATGTGCTGTGAATAAACTGAGCCGATTTACAAGTAATCCTAGTGAGGATCATTGGAAGGCTCTTATTAGAGTACTAAAGTACTTGAAATATACAATGAACCTGGGGTTATGCTACACAAGATATCCAACAGTGTTAGAAGGTTCTTGTGATGCAAATTGGATTTACGATTCAAAAGAATCCAAATCCACAGCTGGATATGTTTTCATGATTGGTGGTCTTTGCGGTGTCTGGAAGTCCACTAAGCAGAGGCGTGCATATCTCGTTCCACTATGGAGGCCGAGTTTATTGCATTAGACAAAGTCGGTGAAGAAGCGAGTGGCTTGAAACTTCCAGAGGACATTCCATGTTGGACTAAGCCGATTGCTCCTATCAGCATCCATAGTGATAGTCAATCGGCTATACACCGTGCACAAAACAGTATGTATAATGGTAAGTCTAGACACATACGTCGATGACATAACACCGTTAAACAATTGATCTCTACCGGTGTGATTTCCATCGAGTATATAAAATCGAAGGAGAATCTTGCGGATCCGCTTACAAAAGGTTTACCTAGAGATCAAATGTCAGTTTTGACACTCGGAATGGGACTGAAGCCTATTGAAAGATAAGCTTTGTAATGGTAACCCTACCATGTTGACTGGAGATCCCAAGATCTTGGTTCAAAGGGACAACTAAGTTATGAAGCTGTTGATGAACACTTACCCATTCTGTGAATAAAAGTGTTGTCTGCCAGAAGTGAAGGTTAAGCGAAAACTTTTAATGATTCATATAACTTGATTAAAGTCGAGTGGGGTATGGCAGAATACTCTTGATAGGAGGTCACCTATGTAAGTGTGAAGTGGGGCCGCTTCAAAGAGAGTTCAGAGGCTAGAATTCGCTAACGCACTTTCTGAAACCAGGTGTGATTCAGGGCCAAAACGAATCCAGTCATGAGAACCAAGTACAATGTTAAGGGAAATATTGTGTGAGTACTATTATGCGGTTTTACACTAAAAAAAGGTGAGCAGATTCAAGACTTAAGTTCACCGATTAGCCGAGTAAATCCGATAGTATTTCACCAAGGCAGTTCAAAGCCGAAGCTACCTCTCTCGATGCAATATTTTTACGCTGAATCTCTTGAGTGCAGATCTGCATTAATTTCCATTCATGTGGGGGATTGTTGGAGAAAATGTGGAATTGAATTAAAAATGATTTTATAATCATTTTATTCAGTGACTTTGTAAGCGTATTTCGGATAAATTCTTGTATAGAATATATGTAATGTTTTATTAATTCTGAAAAACTACGTGAGTCGTAGATGAATTCAGGATTTGGAATCATTCAATTCGGATAACGAGTGAATGAGAAATTAATGCTTTAAGTCGGTTTGTTGGAAAATTGATGATATGTCATATTGGGCCTATTGGGCTTAAGTGTGTGTTATGAAAAGGAAAAATGGGAAGAAACTTTTCTCCCACATTGGTTGGAAGAAGGAAAAAGAAGCAATATTTATATGATATTGTTTTAGTATAGTTGGAATAAGAAACCAACATTATACACCGTTCTCTACGCGGGCGCAGGGGGGGTGCAAATCCAATCCGGATTTACCCTTGGGCTTGTGCATGCCCGCGTGTCCTGCGTACACGAATGCAGCTCGGTTTGAAGGTTTTTTAAGGCTGAGGCTCAGTCTGTTTTTCGGTTTTGCAATTGTTAATTTTTTTAAGGTTCTTTGAGTGAGGCTCACTGCTTTTTCGATCCACTGAAGTGAGGCTTTTTCGATTTCAATCAATTGAGGCTGATCAGGTTCTTGAGTGAGGCTCATTTCTTTGAATGAATCAAGGGTTCTTTGAGGCTCGATCCACCGAATCGAATCAAGGGGTTCTTGGTGAGGCTCATCTGCTGAGAGTAAGACTTTATTCATGTTCCTATCCAGCTTTAAGTCGTGATTAAAGCCGAGGCTTTCAAGTTCCAACATAATGATGATATTTATGACATTCAATTCGAAGTGAGGTCGTTCATATTCCATCGCTTTTTCCATGTCCTCTCGCTATATAAACGAGCTACATGAATGGGAAGAAAAATACACTGCATGCAGTAAATACAACACGTAATTGCATACATACATACATTCTTCTCGCATCTTGTTCTTGCATCAAGTGAAGAGTTTCGGAAGCAATTGTAAAGTTCGTTGTTCTTTGAGTTTGCAGATATCGCTATTCGAAAGGTAATCGAGAATTCCCAGGAGACAATTGTCGCAAAACGGGTACATACCGGGCAAATTTGTCTTAAGGACGAGTTAAATCTCGCGCTCGGATCGTCAATATCCTTTATTTTTTCTTTCTGTACTTCTTTGTTATTGTTTATCAAGATCAATAACATTGTTGTTGATTTTATTCGTTTTATTTATTTTAATTATACACGGGGTTTAACAATAGTAAGCCCAGCTTCAAAAAGATATGTCATCCCAACAACTCATTTAAACCACCCATTGTTCCAAAAGCTTCTTCTTCAAGCTGAGGAAGAATACGGATTCACCAATTCAGGCAGAGGAAGTGTTTGAAGAAATTCTCAAGAGCTTGGCTCCGTCTGATCAGTCAAGAAACAATGAGTAGAAGATACATTGATCAAACCTTAGGGAAACAGGTTTTAAAAAAAAAAATAAAAAAAAAATATATCATTGTTGTTCATCATTTTTTTCTTTCAAACAATTTCTTCATTTCCCTCCAACAAACAAACAAACAATTTCTTCATTTCCGCTGTGTTAGAGGTCGATCGAAATCGTATGAGTTGCTATCCTACATGAATAAAATCTTATTAGTAGTATATTACGGCAAATTTTACTATAGTCGATGACTAACTGCTTTTAGGCATCTTAATACTTACATCACAACCAATAATATTTAGACAACTAGACAACTCATCAATTTTCTTAACACTAATCTTGACCATGGTTAGCTTTTCACTCAAATAATAAAAATAAAAAATAAAATCCCGCCAATTTGTTTCCAAATCTATTTCACAGAGTTTGCCTACTTCTCAACTCATTCTCAAATATTGTGGAACGCCAAGCCGCCGCGCGAGGAACATATTTACAGTTGATTTGTGGATGACAATGATAAGTTGATAACCGGAGCTGTAACGCCCCCAGATCCCGGGCCTGGTGGCGCTAAATGAGTCATAAATATCCGGTCAACTGCTTAGACCGCCGTCCTCGCTTGGTCTAAAAGGGCTAACCCGAGTTGACAAGACCTTTATGTTTCACACTTATATGGGGGTGAGCATTCTCTTATTTTTCCTATGTGGGACATTACATTCTCCCCCCCTTATAAGGGACTGGCGTCCTCGCCAGGACGGCCAAGACTGTTCCCGGATCGTCCCTACCAGAGGTAACTAGAGGCCATCCCGAATACCGAGTCCTTACCCGGAAATAGAACGTTCGGCACGTATAATATAAAATAAATTCTATATTATACGTAAGCCTCTACTACGTCGTATCGAGTTTCGCATTTATGGAAGCTAAAAGACTCGGGTGTATTTTTTTTTTGTACAAGATAAGGATAGAAACTCAACCATACTAAAGATAGAAAGATAACTTACAACCACGAACTTCAAATCTTACAACCATACGATGTTTAAAGAAAGGAAAGAAATACAACAAATGTCTCACAAGAAAGAGTCATAAAATGCCACATGTCCTGAAATGAAATTACAACACAAAACTTGAAGGGGAAACAACATAATCTAATAAAAAGAATTATGATAAAAGTATAGTATGATAGGAGCATCAAAGATCATCTTCAAAGTCCTCGTCAAACTCTTGTTCAACCTGTTCATCTTCTCAACCCCAAACACAACAAACATGCATTTGAGGTAAGTACAAAGGTACTTAGCAAGAAATAGAAGCTATTGCATTAACTAGATTTCACAAAGAAAGGTTTACATAGTTATTATGTTATCTTTATTTGACCGACTCAATTCTAGGGTTCACTTCATGCTCATCAACATGTTGTGACTAAACGTTTCTAGCTTAACTCAAGTTTGTTACACGGCATTCAAGGGCACCACGCATGGTGCTACCCGCCATGAGGTATCGTTTGCAACCTATTAGTGGATCACACCAATAGCCACGGGTTAAGACCCGATAGTGTACACGTTCGGCGAAGTCACTCTACCATTTAGCCGTTTATAGGCCAGTAGAGTTATTCACTTTATCTGACCGCCCACACATCGCGATATAGACAAGTGCCTTACCAAGAATGTTACGATGTTTAGTCTTTTACTACACACTTACGTAAATTATTAATTATTAACTAGCCACCTAAGTGTTTTCAAGGTAAAAGCTCACTTAATAATTTTACTCCCTCTCTTAGACTCTAGACACAACACCCTAAACACGTACACAGACATTGATGAATACTAATTCATCAAAGCACAAGCCATTCATACTCTTCCGACGGTCCCGAACTTCAACTCTATGGAAGAGTACATTCGGTGCCGGAACTAAACGCGTCAGAAGCTTAATCAAGGCTTGTTCATGTTCATTTAATGTTATTAGATCCATTGGAGCGCCCCTAAACCATGTATAGTATTAAAACACATATTTTTACGAGACGAGGGTCAAGAGTGCGCTTGCCTCTGGTCAAGCGTGCGGCGCTTTGTGTAACTATTAGCATCCTGCTTTTTCATTCAAAGCAAGCCGCAGGTGTACGCTTGCCTTGGAGCAGGGTGTCACGCTTGACTTGAGCAGTGTACGCTTGCCTTGAAGCAGTGTACGCTTGTGCTCTCGATAAACATTACGGTTTTCATTCGGCCCGGTCTGCAGAATACGCTTGCCTTGAACAAGCATACTCTTGTGCACCGAAAAACTAAAACTTGAAACTTTTTGCACTTTACGATTTCCACTCAAAACCAACCAAATTTAACATCCTTCTAAACATCATAACAATAGAAAATCTTTACTTTAACATCACATATCACCAAGCAATTGCATGACCCCATTTAAGCATGATTTCAACATCAAAACACCCCAAAACAAAGCCTTAACTTCACCAAATCATAATTAATACAATAGAGAAGATTTCCTTACTTGATCAAAGCACTACTCCAAGAAAAACTCCGAGAAAAATTGCAGGCACTTCTCAAACTCCAACAAAACCTATTTAATCCACAACCAATCCAAGAACTAGTTAGGATTAAGGTTTCTAAATACTCAAAACTACGAAATACACAACTTCCTCAACCAAACATGATCAAAAGCGTGATGAATCCAAGATTAGGGCTATTTTCATACCTTGATGAAATCTGGAAATCTTAGTATCAAAACGATCCTTGCCTTCTCACGATGCTCCCTGCTATAGATGAATCAAAGCGGAGTAGTAACGAGCAATGAATTTGAAGAAGTCTCTTTTCTTCTTCCTTTGATCTCAAACTCGAATTAGAGCGTTTAATTTTCTCGACAATTTTTCGATTAGTGGGAGGTTATTTCCCAAATAAAACCTCCCACTAATTAATAGTCATTAAACACTCTAAATTCCCTTTATTTACAATTCAGCCCCAAAGAAGAATATATATATGTATTCGAAATATATATATATATATAATTATATACTTATATTCAATTATAAACTTTAATTCCATAAAAAAGATAAACATAATATTTCGTTCTCGCAAAATGACACGTCTGCCCTTTCCCGAGAATCGGAATATTACATTCCTCCCCCCTTAAGAGGAGTTTCGTCCTCGAAACTTGAACATACCTGATAAGTTCAAAAAGTCTGGAAACTCTGTAATCATATCATCTTCCACTTCCCAAGTTGCTTCGTTTGCTGTGTGGTTGCTCCACTGTACCAATACCAAAGGAACCATTCGCCTCCTGATCATCTTTTCCTTCCTATCCAAAATCTTAACTGGCTTTTCATCATATGCGAGGTTATCTTGAAGGATCTCTGGATCAACTGTGGCTTCAACATCCAACTTCGTTAAACACTTCTTCAACATCGAGACATGAAACACATTGTGAACTCTTGACATAGATTCCGGTAGCTTAAGCTTATACGCTAACGGTCCAACTCTCTCGAGGATCTCAAAAGGTCCAACATACCTTGGACTTAGCTTTCCTTTTTGTCCAAAACGCTTAACTCCCTTCATTGGTGAAGCTCTCAAGTAAACTCTATCACCAACATCGAACTCTAAAGGCCTTCTACGGACATCAGCCCAACTTTTCTGACGGTCTTGTGCTGCCTTCAAGTTCTTCTTAACCAACAAAACTCTTTCCTTAGCTTGTTCAACCAATTCTGGCCCGGTAAGTCGCTTCTCTCCAACTTCATCCCAAAAGCAAGGCGTTCGACATTTTCTACCATAAAGAGCTTCAAACGGCGGCATCCCCAAACTTGCATGATAATCTATTATTGTAAGCGAACTCGTACGGGTAGGTAATCATCCCATGATCCACCTACTTCCAAAACACATGATCTTAACATATCCTCAAGTGTTTGGATTGTTCTTTCCGATTGTCCATCCGTTTGAGGTGAAAAGTCGTACTCAAATCCAACGTTGTCCCCAAGGCCTTCTGCAAACTCTTCCAAAACCGACTAACAAACCGGCTGTCACGATCTGATACAATTGAGACAGGGACTCCATGTAGTTTCACAATATTGTCCAAATAAAGTGTGGTCATCTTCTTCAATGACATATCAACTTTGGTTGGTAAGAAATGAGCCGACTTTGTTAGTCTATCCACAATGACCCATATCATATCATGCCCACTCTTAGTCCTTGGCAAACCGGTGATAAAATCCATTGTAATCTTATCCCATTTCCACTCAGGGATATCCAAAGGTTTAAGCATACCTCCTGGTTTCCTATGTTCGGCCTTGACTTTTTGACACGTATCACATTCAGCCACAAATTTAGCTATTTCCAATTTCATTGAAGGCCACCAAAAACGTTCCTTCAAATCCCTATACATCTTTGTAGCTCCTGGGTGGACTGCAAAAGCTATCCTATGTGCTTCATCCATGACTCTCCGTCTTAAGTCTCCAACATTAGGCACACATAAACGATCTTGGTACCAAAGGTTCCCATTCTTATCTAGGGCATAACCAACTGTAGGCTTTTCTCTTGCGACTCGCTTCAAATCTACCAAATCTGGGTCTTCATCTTGCTTATCCCGGATATCATCCATCAACTCTGACCTAGCCAACAATGGTGCCACAAACTGTCGATTCCCAAACTGAGCAAAACTCCGGATTTTCAGCCCATCTAACTGTTCTGCCACATCTTCAACCCCTGAAACCGCAAACACTGGCTTCCTACTCAACGCATCTGCAACCACGTTTGCTTTACCCGGATGGTACTGTATATCCAAGTCATAATCCTTCACGAACTCTAACCATCTTCGCTGCCTCATATTCAAATTCTCTTGAGTGAAGAAATATTTTAAACTCTTGTGGTCCGTGAAGATTCTTGCCTTGACTCCGTACAAGTAGTGCCTCCAAGTCTTTAAGGCAAACACTACCGCTGCCAACTCTAAGTCATGTGTTGGGTAGTTCTTCTTGTGTATCTTCTTTATTTGTCTAGATGCATAGGCTATTACTTTGCCCCTTGCATCAACACACAACCTAAACCTTGTCCCGAAGCATCGGTGTACACATCATAATTATCAAAGATCTCGGGCTATCCAAGGTGGTGCTGTAGTCAATCTATCCTTCAGAGTCTGAAAAGCTGTCTCACACTCACTAGTCCATTCAAACTTCACATTCTTTTGTGTAAGTTTGGTGAGTGGCGTGGCTATTTTGGAAAAGTCTTGCACGAACTTCCTGTAGTATCCGGCTAACCCCAGAAAACTTCTTACTTCTGAAACTGTAGCAGGTCTTGGCCACTTCTCAACCGCTTCTATCTTTGCAGGGTCTACTTGTATTCCATCCCCAGATATCACATGTCCCAGAAAACTGACTTGCTTCAACCAAAACTCACATTTCGAAAACTTAGCAAACAACTGTTTCTCTTTCAAGTTCTTCAACACTATTCTTAAATGTTCTTCATGTTCTTTCTCATCCTTTGAGTAGATAAGGATGTCATCTATGAATACTATCACAAACTTATCCAAATAAGGCATGAAGACATTTGCATCAAATCCATGAATCTTTGAAGGAGCATTAGTGAGTCCAAAAGGCATAACCAAGAACTCATAATGTCCATACCTTGTACTAAAAGCCGTCTTAGGTATATCGCCACCTTAATCTTCAATCGATGATAACCGGACCTAAGATCAATCTTAGAAAACACTCTTTTCCTTGCAGGCGATTAAACAAGTCATCTATCCTTGGTAGTGGATACTTGTTCTTGATGGTGAGGTTGTTCAAGGCTCTATAATCTATACACATCCTCATACTACCGTCCTTCTTCTTTACAAACAACACAGGGGCTCCCCACGGTGAAGTACTTGGCTGAATTATGTTCCTTTCTAACATATCTTTTAACTGAGCTTTCAATTCCTTTAATTCAGCCGGTGCCATCCTATATGGTGCTTTTGCTACTGGTGCTGCTCCCGGTACTAACTTGATTTCAAACTCAATTTCCCTATCCGGCATATTACCTGGTAACTCATCCGGAAATACCTCGGGGTATTCTCTTGCTATAGCAGTTTCTTCTAACTTAGGCTTAACTTGCTCTACATCCATTGCATACAACAAGTAGCCTTCACAACCTTTCTGACATGCTCTTATAGCCTTAACTGCTGAGATTATCGGATGATGCTTCTTACTTGGCTTGTACACGTTACCTTGAAAGGTCTTAGAAGATTTTCCGGGCACCTTAAAGGTTACTCTCTTTTCTCTACAGTCCAAGTGTACATAGTTCTTGGACAGCCAATCTATTCCCAAAATAACATCAAAGTCCGTAAAGTCTAACACTGTAAGGTCACTCTTACAACGATAAGACCCTACCCGAATGTCTACTTGAGGTATCGTCTTCGTCACTTTAGTAACTCTTCCTAATGGTGTAGTTATTTCCAAAGTGTTCCTTAAAGCTTCCATGGGTAAGTTTAGTTTCTTAGCAACCTTAGAAGACACAAAAGTGCTAGACGCTCCGGTATCAAACAAAGCCTTAACTGCTAGATTGTCTAATATTATCGTACCTAAAATGTAAATTCTTTTATTTAAATACAACTATAACATGATTTAACGTGCCATAATAGTACTTGAATAACATAGAATGAACAAATTAAAAGTACCTGAGATAACATTGTCATCTGGCTCCACAATCTCTGACTCCATAGCAAAAACTCGAACCGGTCGGCTTGAATTCCCTCTTCCGCTTGCTTGACCCTGACTTTCTTTACCTCCCTTGGTTGGACAATTCCTTGCAAAATGTCCAGGATCTCCACAATAGTAACAACTACCTGTGTTAGCCTTACATTCACCCGAATGATGTCTCTTGCATTTCTGACAAGGGGGTGCACTTGCGGCGGTCGGTGTCGAGAAAGATCTTGACGTCTTCTTCACATTCTGTTGGGGTCTTTGCCCGACTAGTTCCTTGACTCGTCCCAAATGTTCTCTTAGCACCAACTATCACTGAAGGCCTGTTCTTAAATGTCTCAACTTCTATGGCCTTGTTCAACAATTCTGCCATATTCCTTGGTGTAGCTCCCATCATACCGGCTTGTATCTCACGAGATAATCCATTCTTATAGAGGGCCATTTTCTTTTCTTCAACTCTCATGATTTCAGGATAGAATCTTCCCAATTCGTTGAAACGATTGGTATATTGAGACACGGTCGTGTATTGACCTTGGCTATGTTTCAGAAACAAACTTGCTTGATTTGCCTGAACCGCGGGTGGATAGTATTCATTGTAGAAAAGTTCCTTGAATTCTTTCCAATCCGTAATCTTACCTCGGCTACTCTCTAATGCATCAAACCAACTCTCCGCCGTACTCAACAAAAAACCCGCAGCTAACTGAGCCATCTCTGTTTCAGGCACATTCACATTTCGACAAGCCTTTTCAAAGCTTCTCAACCACATCTCAGCCTTGAGTGGTTCCACATTTCCATGAAAGTCTTGCATACGGTTTCTTTTCAGCCTAGTGTGCCAATCCACGGGTGGTGCCTGCTCAAACACTTGTGGTCTAACCGGAGGGTAAACAGGTGGGTAGACTGGTGGATAAGCTGGAGGGTAAACGGGTGGATAACCGTAGGGTACATGTGGTTCTTGAGGTGGATAAGGTGGAGGATAAGGTTGTTGAGGTTGTTGTGGTAGAGCCACGGGTGGTGCTTGTTGATAGGGGTGATACCTTGGTTGGTGTGGTGGAGCGTGGTATGGCTGATGTAGTCCATAAGGTGGGTATCCAAAGCCGTGGTGGTGATCAAACCGCGGTGATGGGGGAATTGTAGGTTGAGGTTGGGAGCTTGCGGGTGGAGGGTAGAAGGCTTGTTGATATGGAGGGTAAGCTGTGGTTGGAGGATAACTTACGGGTGGTGGTGGTAGATAGACTTCTGTCACTGGTGGTGGTACAAAACCCACTGGAATATCACTGACCATTGTAAACTGAACCGAACTTCCCACATGCCATTGTGGACGTTGCTCCTGATGAGATTGTGGTGTGGGTGTCGCAGTATGAGGGGGTGGTGAGTAGCTTTGGTGAGGCGAAGGATTCTGCCTCACAAAGCCTCTTCCTACAACCGGTGTAGTATTTCCTGCCTCTGGTCTAGTTCCTGAACTTCCAGCCCCATGAACACCTCTTCTCGTTGTCACCATTCTGAAAGATCAAGAAGATCAGAATGTTACTAAGTGATCTAAAGAAAACTTATCTCAAGAAAGGAAGTCTAAAGGACGCATCGTCTCTGATACCAACTGTAACGCCCCGTTCCCGAATACCGAGTCCTTACCGGAAATAGAGCGTTCGCACGTATAATATAAAATAAATTCTATATTATACGTAAGCCTATACTACGTCAGATCGAGTTTCGCATTTATGGAAGCTAAAAGACTCGGGTGTATTTTTTTTTTGTACAAGATAAGGATAGAAACTCAACCATACTAAAGATAGAAAGATAACTTACAACCACGAACTTCAAATCTTACAACCATACGATGTTTAAAGAAAGGAAAGAAATACAACAAATGTCTCACAAGAAAGAGTCATAAAATGCCACATGTCCTGAAATGAAATTACAACACAAAACTTGAAGGGGAAACAACATAATCTAATAAAAAGAATTATGATAAAAGTATAGTATGATAGGAGCATCAAAGATCATCTTCAAAGTCCTCGTCAAACTCTTGTTCAACCTGTTCATCTTCTCAACCCCAAACACAACAAACATGCATTTGAGGTAAGTACAAAGGTACTTAGCAAGAAATAGAAGCTATTGCATTAACTAGATTTCACAAAGAAAGGTTTACATAGTTATTATGTTATCTTTATTTGACCGACTCAATTCTAGGGTTCACTTCATGCTCATCAACATGTTGTGACTAAACGTTTCTAGCTTAACTCAAGTTTGTTACACCGGCATTCAAGGGCACCACGCATGGTGCTACCCGCCATGAGGTATCGTTTGCAACCTATTAGTGGATCACACCAATAGCCACGGGTTAAGACCCGATAGTGTACACGTTCGGCGAAGTCACTCTACCATTTAGCCGTTTATAGGCCAAGAGAGTTATTCACTTTATCTGACCGCCCACACATCGCGATATAGACAAGTGCCTTACCAAGAATGTTACGATGTTTAGTCTTTTACTACACACTTACGTAAATTATTAATTATTAACTAGCCACCTAAGTGTTTTCAAGGTAAAAGCTCACTTAATAATTCTACTCCCTCTCTTAGACTCTAGACACAACACCCTAAACACGCATACGACATTGATGAATACTAATTCATCAAAGCACAAGCCATTCATACTTCTTCCGACGGTCCCGAACTTCAACTCTATGGAAGAGTACATTCGGTGCCGGAACTAAACGCGTCGTCGAAGCTTAATCAAGGCTTGTTCATGTTCATTTAATGTTATTAGATCCATTGGAACGCCCCTAAACCATGTATAGTATTAAAACACATATTTTTACGAGAACAGGTCAAGAGTGCGCTTGCTCTGGTCAAGCGCGGCGCTTGTGTAACTATTAGCATCCTGTTTTTCGTTCAGCAAGCACAGGTGTACGCTTGCCTTGAGCAGGTGTACGCTTGACTTGAGCAGGTGTACGCTTGCCTTGAGCAGGTGTACGCTTGTGCTCTCAGTAAACATTCTGGTTTTCATTCAGCCAGTGCAGGAGTACGCTTGCCTTGAACAAGCATACTCTTGTGCACCAGAAAAACTAAAACTTGAAACTTTTTGCACTTTACGATTTCCACTCAAAACCAACCAAATTTAACATCCTTCTAAACATCATAACAATAGAAAATCTTTACTTTAACATCACATATCACCAAGCAATTGCATGACCCCATTTAAGCATGATTTCAACATCAAAACACCCCAAAACAAAGCCTTAACTTCACCAAATCATAATTAATACAATAGAGAAGATTTCCTTACTTGATCAAAGCACTACTCCAAGAAAAACTCCAGAAAAATTGCAGGCACTTCTCAAACTCCAACAAAAACCTATTTAATCCACAACCAATCCAAGAACTAGTTAGGATTAAGGTTTCTAAATACTCAAAACTACGAAATACACAACTTCCTCAACCAAACATGATCAAAACGTGATGAATCCAAGATTAGGGCTATTTTCATACCTTGATGAAATCTGGAAATCTTAGTATCAAAACGATCCTTGCCTTCTCACGATGCTCCTGCTATAGATGAATCTGAAAACGGAGTAGTAACGAGCAATGAATTTGAAGAAGTCTCTTTTTCTTCTTCCTTTGATCTCAAACTCAGAATTAGAGCGTTTAATTTTCTGACAATTTTCTGATTAGTGGGGAGGTTATTTCCCAAATAAAACCTCCCACTAATTAATAGTCATTAAACACTCTAAATTCCCTTTATTTACAATTCAGCCCCAAAGAAGAATATATATATATATTCGAAATATATATATATATATAATTATATACTTATATTCAATTATAAACTTTAATTCCATAAAAAAGATAAACATAATATTTCGTTCTCGCAAAATGACACGTCTGCCCTTTCCCGAGAATCGGAATATTACAGGAGCAATCTCAAAAAGGGAAAAAACATCTTTCCAAATCTTTCAATAATCGTTTGAGGAATGAATTAAGCATCCATAGCTTATCATAAATCCACTTACAGGGATGGTTGGCAAAGTGGTGCTTTGAGGTGCTTCCTAGAAAAATGAAAATGTAAAAGAATAAATATTATGTTCAAAAAGTTCAAAGTTGGAAATATATGCGTCGCAGGAAACAATTTAAAAAATATAACTACGTATGTTCTGCGTCGGTCCCAAATGATTTTGATTTTTCCCAAAAAGATTTGTCCGCGTAGGACCGACGCACGAGTCAAGCGTGACCGACGCACGAGTCACACATAACCGACGCACGAGTCTCGCGTGACCGTCGCACGAATCACGCGCGATAGGCGCACGAGTCCCACGAAGACGCGTCACCATCGCTTCACGACCTATGAATTCATTTCCTTTCAAATAATCTTATAGTTTTAGGCATCACAGGATGATATTTTTAACTCTAATTTTAGTTTTTAAATTTAGCATATTTTATATTGTTGTTGTTATCCTGACCCAATTCTAGTCTGAATGTGTAGAGTATTCCGGACTCAATATTGGTCAGAATGATGCTCTGACTATATATGAGTTTGGAAAACTTCAAACATTCTACCTAAAAGATGGTCAGAATCAACCAGTGTGGACTCTCAACACGTATATTCTGACCATATTTCAGTATGGATAATGAAGTAAGGGCGAAATTGGAAATAAATTTATGTGTGATAAGATAAAATTTTTTGTGAAAAGATATTTCCCGAGAATAACATCAAATCTTAAAAATGGGTCTCAAAGGACATCTCTCATTTTAAGTGATTAGAAAGGACAAAATGATAATACATTTACTGAAATACCCTTGTTTTTATTTTTAATTATTTTTTGGGGAAACTCAAAAAATACCCTATTTGCATAAAACATTTTTTCCTATACATGGACGACTCTCTGGAAAATCAGTTGAAGAACTTTACTTTCTCTGAGATAGAAAGCTGTGGGGTAATTCTGCCCAAGGATATTACAAAATCGGCAGAAGAAGAGTGTAATCGAAGTGTTGTATGTAAAGTCTACACTGATAAACCAGTAAAGTTCAAAGGGATCGAGAATATTTTGAAGATTATTTGGGATTTCACCGGAGGCTTCTGTCCCGGATTTTATCAATACAAAACAACAAGTAATAAACCGGTTAACCTCAAGTGCAAGGATCGTAGTATGGAGGCTAATGCCGGGTCGATCTTACGGGGAACTAGACGAATGTGAATCCTAGCTTTTGTTTTTAACTAACTATTGTCACGAAACTAACCTAAACAAATATTGCATAAAAGTAACTAGACAGAGGAGATTAATCCAATGCTAGGAAAGATTGAAAGCAATAAAAACTAACTAAGTCGCAGAAAAATAAAATAAACTAAACTAAGCTAAGCAATTCGAGTCAAGTGATTTAAATCAAATTATAACGAACGAACAAGCAATTGATCCACCTATCCTATCAACATTCAATTCTAACTCGGATTAATTCGTGATCTCTACTCAAGTCGTGATTCACCTAATCAAAGGCATAAACTCCTACTCTCGTAGACGAGTTCGTTTTCTAATCTTTTATCTTTCGATGTTAAAGATTACGTCTTTCTAACCTAGGCGTGAAATCTTTCAATTTCTAATCTAGAAAATCAATCTAACAACTCTCGTTTTTAGTTAGATCGAAGATCCATTCTTTTATCATGGTGATCTAGGGTTGACATGACTCTCATCATATAAACAATCATCAAAGCAAGCATCTTTCGATTAAACATGCAATAAGACATACAAAACATGATAAAAGAAACGAACTTGAAATAGATACTCACAGATTAATCACGAATCAAAACTGAATTGTTGAAGGAAGGCTTCACAACGCTTGTTCAGAGAGGGATTAGCCTCTTAGCATCCTTTGAAAGCTTGAAATTGATGAAATAAAGAACATAAATCTGACTATCTAATCTAGAAATTAAAGTGCATAAAGCTGGAAGAAAATAGGGTAAAACGCAGCTGAGCGCCCCTAAGATATTAGGGTTCGAATTATATGATTAGGGTTTGGGAAATCGCGCCTATTTATAGATTTTAGGTCGGTTCGGTTTGAAAGTCGGTGCCGTGGACGCCCGCCCACTATCTTGGACGCTCGTCCAGCCTCTATGAACGGAGAATGAACGCTCGTTCGTAACGCAGCGTCTGAACTCTCTCGAATGTAAAATACGATTACGGACGCCGATTCACTTTTATGGACGCCCGTCCACTACCTTGCTCTAGTATTTTGCTCATAACTTCACTTCTAGGGCTCCAAATGAGGTGATTCAACATGCGTTGGAAAGCTATTTCAATCCTCTACAACTTTCATCAAGACAACTTTCCTGAAAGTGCCTACAAGTGTGGACAAAATCCCCATGAAGTGCCTGGTTCCGGTTTCTTCAATGATTCTTCACTTAAACATCTTTCAACTCTTCCATCTTCATGTGATCATCGTTTAAGCTCCTTACTCATTATGAAACGCGTACCTAACAACATGATAGAAACATGCAAAATGTAACATCATACGAATAAACATAAAACACCGATAAAATCACGTACGTAAATATCTCGATTTTGCATTTAAACACATTTAAAACTCGTTTGCTCAATAAATCTAATAAGCACTTACTTTTCTATGCAATTTATCAGATTATGGGAGAAATCGTTACTTAAATATAACGGTATAAATCACATAAAATCACCCTTAACAACTCCCCACACTTAAACCTTGCTCGTCCGAGCAAAACAAAACAAAATCAAGCTCGAGATAGTATAGACATCTCAACAAATATAACATATATTCAATAACTTAGAAGTTCACCATCGTGTGTGTGCATAGCCATAGAAAACTTCCACTAAATCCAAACTTGAGGAACTCAAAGTAAAACTAGCTAATACCCCTCGTAGACTAGCAATAAATGACACTCATAAGATGCACCTACAAACGTGACATATCCCCGAAAGAATGATCGAATATATCTAGGGCCTTTTTCAAATACTCAGAGGATAATCCCTACAACATATCTATCAGTTTATACTGGGGATAAGATTAACGAAAGACTAAGTCTTATATTCATTTCATAACCAATTTCAAGTTGATTTAATTACTTCACATTTAAACACACATCGAATGAGCTATTGCCCGTCATAGCAGCGAGAATAGGACATACGTGGTATACCCTACCTTACTCAAATCATAAAGCAACTTCTTCTTCATTCGTATCGTGAGCTTTTGGTCATCATAGTGGAATAAAACATTTCGAGATAATGCCTTACCGCACTCAAATCATCGACCAGCTTCCGACACACACTATTGATTTCATTATTAACTCAACTTTTTCAAATGACATTAGCTACGTATTACTTATCACATTCAAACTTCTAGATATTCACAGTATATCATACTTCGGAACTAAATACAAACTATCATAAATCTCATGATATGCACGTAGCACTAAGTACATGACTTATAAGAAAATCAAAAACTACTCATCCAAAACGGGGTATAGCTTTATAAATAACTCTTCATTCACTATGGCACGTGGAAAATAATATCGGGTGAAACATCTAACTTACGGAACATACGGAATACAGCATCGATGAATATAACAAACCGAACAAAAACATGCATTGCTTACTCGAGACAAAACAAAAATCTTGCGCAAAAATTTAGCTCATTTTAGCATAGAAATAACATCATATAAGCAAATGGTAGATACATATCGATCATTCCCCTCCCCCACACTTAAATAACAACATGTCCTCATGTTGTGGAGAAAATAAAAGGAAAGGAAAACTTAGCTGTTCAGATCGGAAAGAGGCATTCGAAATGGTCCGGAGCCAGTCCAAAATGTTGAGGAAATCAAGAGATCGTGGACCATCCACCGGAAACTCGACTTCATCGAAACTCACAAACGCTACCGAAAATACCTCGCACACTTGAAAAGCAAAGAAATACCTCGGGGATACAAGGGATTAAACCATATCAAAAAAAAAGTGATAGAGATAAAGATAAGAGGAAATCGTAAGCAAAACCACACTTCGACCCTGTATAAGCCTAGGACGGCTGACTGACAAAAACAAACACAATCCTAATAAAACTGAACTAAAACAACGAAAAACAACTAAAGAAAGAAACTAATATAATAAGGGATATCTAGGATGCCTCCTAGTAGCGCTAATGGTTATTGTCGTTAGCTCGACACATTTGAAGCTCACTGGATCGGGCCATTTAACCTTTCGCGACCCACTACCTCGTGTAAGCTTTGGTCGAGAGTGTGGCGAAAACAAAGACTTAACACATGGGGTTAAATCCTTTATAGCTTTCCAAATACGTTTAAACTTCCCCATGGTTGACCTCTTCGCCTTCTGAAGCTTTTGATGACATCTGCGTTGACGCTCCTTCCAATACTCTTCCATATCCCAACTACCAGCTAGAACCTCCTCCATTGATCACAACCGTCATCCTCGGAAAACAAGTCGGGCAAAAACTCGTCGGACTAAATCGACTTTAGGGGTGCTACACCCGAGGATATCGAGAAATCGAACAGTCAAAGGCTTTACCTTGGGTTCACCAATGTAATGCTTGCATCGTTGACCATTCACTCGGAACGGTTGATCGCCATAACCGCGCAGCTCTAGAACGCCTCCAGGAATGATTTGGAGAATCTCAAATGGACCAGACCAACGTGTCCTCAACTTCCCAGAAACAAATGTAACCTAGAATTGTATAAGAGAACGTGCTCGCCGACCGAATTCTCTCTTCTTTATCTTGGCGTCATGGAGGAGTTTCATCTTTTCCTTACTAATCCTGGCACTCTCGTAAGCCTGGAGTCTAAATTCATCAAGCTCATGCAGCTCGCTGCAGCCGGTGTTTGCCACAGATTGGGAATCGAAGTTAAGAAACTTTGTAGCCCAATAAGCTCGTGCTCTAGCTCAATTGGCGAGATGGCACGGCTTACCGTAAACCATTTGATATGGCGATGTACCCATAGGGGTCTTATAAGCGATCTATATGCCCAAAGTACATCGCCCAACTTCGACTCAGTCTTTTCTATGACTATTCACCGTCTTCTCCAGATTTTCTTAAGACTCGGTTGCTTCGCTCAACACGACCACTAGTCATCGGATGATATGGTGTGCCGGTTTTTATGACGAACACCATACTTCTCAAGTACTTTCTCTGAGGGTCGGTTGCGTAAATGCGTCCCTTCATCACCGATCAAGGCACGTGGACATCCAAACCTCACAAAGATGTTCTTCTTCGTAAATCTCATGACCGTTTTATGATCATTGTGAGGAGTGGCAATTGCCTCCACCCATTTGAAACATAGTCAACGCAGACTAAGATGTATTTGTTGCCGCAAGATGATGGGAATGGTCCCATAAAATCGATGCCCCAAACATCAAAGACTTCGCATTCAAGGATGGGTTTCAACGGCATGTCAAACCGCTTGTCAAAGCTCGGTTCTTTGGCAACGATCACAAGCTTTGCAGAAAGCATCTGCGTCCTTAAAGATCGTGGGCCAATAGAAACCGGACTGGAAGATCTTCGCAACCGTTTTCCAAGGACCAAAGTGACCACCTGTGGGTCCACTATGGCATTGCTCGATTATATCACGTTGCTCGGATTCTCGAACACATCTCCTAAGCAAACCATCTTTCTGAGATCTTGAAAAGATAAGGTTCATCCCAAACGAAATATTTCATATCAGAGAAGAACTTCTTCTTCTCTTGATAAGACATTTCAGGATCGAGATAACGGGCATGAAGGTAGTTTACAATGGAGGAGTACCATGGAACATCGGGAGGACAACCGTCTATCAACATAATGTTCTCTAGAGGAAAGTAAAGATCTATATCATCCGGTTCATCCTTTTCCTCACTTAACACCCTAGAAACATGATCCGCCACTACGTTCTCACCGCTCTTCTTATCTTTGATTTGAACGTCAAACTCTTGGAGGTCAGATCCAACGCAGATGAAGCGGTTTAGCTTCCTTTTTGGTCATGAGATAACGCGAAGGCGGTGTGATCACCCACACAATCACTTGAGCACCTAGCAAGTAACTACGAAACTTATCCATAGCAAAGACTACGGCTAATAGTTCCTTTTCGGTTGTCGTGTAGTTAACTTGAGAAGGATTGAGGTGTGTGGATCGGCATAATAGATAGGTGGAACTTTCCATTAAGCTTTTGTTCTAAGATCGCACCAACAAAGATAGTTGGATGCATCACACATAAGCTCAAAGGTAGGTTCCAGTCTGGCGATATAAGAATTGTGAGCAGAGATCGAGCCTACTCTTAAGCTCCTCAAACGCGCTTGCAATTCTCATCATAATCAAAAGTAACGTCTTCTTTGAGTAAAGTAGACAGGGCTTGGCAATCTTTGAAAAGTCCTGGATGAACCTCCTATAGAAGCCGACATGTCCGAGAAAACCTCGGACTTCCCGAACATTCTTAGGATAACTCATCTTCTCAATAGCTTCAACCTTGGCCCTATCTACTTCTATACCTTTGTTTGAGATCTTGTGGCCAAGAACTATTCCTTCATCTACCATGAAATGGCATTTTTCCCAATTAAGTACTAAGTTCTTTTCCACACATCTGGATAACACCTGATCAAGATTATCGAGGCAGTCATCGAAGGATTGACCAAAGACTCGAGAAATCATCCATAAAAATCTCCATGCACTTTTCAACTAGCCCGTCAAAGATTGCCATCATACACCTCCTCGAAAGGTAGCAGGGCATTGCATAGACCAAATGGCATCCGCTATAGGCGAATGTACCATAAGGGCAAGTGAAAGTGGTCTTCTCTTGGTCAACAGGATCGATGGGTATCGGAAGTATCACGAATATCCATCCAGAAGTGATAGAATGCGCGCTCGCTAGACGCTCAAGCATTTGATCAATGAATGGAGGGGGAAATGATCTTTCAGTGTGACCTCATTGAGCTTTCGATAATCGATACATACTCTGTATCCCGTAACGAGCCTCAATGCTATCTCTTCGCCCTTCTCATTCTTTTCAATAGTAATTCCACCTTTCTTGGGGACCACCTGAGTCGGGGACACCCACTCACTATCAAAGAATGGCGTATATGATACCCATATCTAGAAGCTTAATGATTTCCTTCTTGACTACTTCTTGCATGTGAGGTTGAGCCTTCTCTCGAGGTTTGTCTAACCGCGTTTTGCACCCTCCTCGTCTTGATCTTGTGCATACGGATGTTGGGAGATATCCTCGGATATCTCCCACCCGCCATCCAAAGGCTTTTTCATTTTTTGCGCAAGACGTTTAACAATTTAAGCTCTTCTATACTGAGATAGCTTGGCAGAGATGATCAAAGGAAGCTTGTCACCTTCTCTTAAAAACACATACTTAAGATGTTTAGGCAACGGCTTGAACCAAGTCTACAGGGGTTCCTCTAGACTTGATTTAAGATCACCACTCTTCAACTCAACATCGCCGAGCTTACTTAGTGGTCCCACTCGCCAAGGCTTCTTCTCTTAGCTCATCCTCAAAATCACCGCTAATCGGGTCTAGATTGACCACACCATGATTATTCAGATTATCAATCAATCGCTCATATTGCGCTTCTACACCAAGACTTGCTTATCCATGAAGTCATTGAAGTCATCAGACGTCTCCTCAATGGAAAGTACCGGTTGGAGAACCGGAGGGTACTTGAATAGATTTAGAAACACTATAGCTCACCTCTTGGTCACCAACTCGGATAGTTACTTTCCCACCATCACAATCGATGAGGGCTCTAGCTGTAGATAGGAAAGGTCTTCCAAGAATCGAGAGGGACGTTTTCATTTTCTCCATATCTAAGACATACCACCAACGGAAAGGTAAACCTACCAACTTGAACCAATACGCCCTTTAGGATCCCGAGGCTTTCTTTGAAGATCTATCGAAACTGCAAGTTCATGGTAGTGGGTTCTAGAAGACTTTGTAAACCCATTTGCTTGCAAATAGACAATGGCATCAAGCTTATGGATGCACCTGTGTCACATAAAAATTTGGAAAGACTAGGCCTCCCATCCGCAATGTGAGCACGAATTTCCGGGTCACCTCTTTTGATTGGTAAGTCTGGATAATTGATCATTGAACAATCCTCACCAATTGCGTGATCCATTTCTGCTAACTTCTTCTTGGAAGATACAACATCCTTGATGAACTTTGTATACTTAGGCATCTCTACCAAGACCTCGGATAATGGGCAGATTTACTCGAGTAGTTTTGAAGGTTTAGCACCTTCTCGTACTTTTGTCTTCAACCAATGGAATGTTGCTCTTCCTTGGAGGAAACGGAAGCTTCTTTAGATCACTCTTAAAAGATTTTCTTTGAGGGTGCGCTGATAGCTTTGTCTTCCAAATCTTTCCACCGAACCGTCTTCTCATTCTTTTTGCTAGTCGAGGATCACCACCGACTATCATTTAACTCATCACTCCTCGGGGATCGGCCACCGAGGATCCTCAAATGTTTCACTTCTCGGGAACAAAGCCACCGAGGACTTCCAATTGATTCTTTATTCCTCAAGAGGATCACCACTTGAGGAATCTCAACTCTTTCTTCTATCGGGGATCACCACCGATTTTCCTTCAGCCAAAGGGATGATGGGTGCTTCAACTTCCCTCCCGCCTTACCAATGGCGGGAGGGGCTAGTGGTTTCCTGGAAGCCAGGGGACCACCAACTTGAGAACCACTTCTCAAATTCATTGCACCGCCTCTTCTCTACCGTATGGAGGTGAAGGTACAGTCGGTGCATTGATCGCCGCTTAAATCGGCATGAGCGACTTGACCGCCTTTTGGATTCTTTTCCGTGAAGTGGGCAATCGCTCGACGGTCTCAGAGGCTAATCGCTCACCAATTGCCCGATCGCCTCTCAAGGCTTTTCATCGTCCGCTTTGCTCCTCCCGAAATGAACTCCATTCGGCTTTTATATCGTCCTGGTGGGGTGCCTTGAGAGTTTTGAAAGTTCTGGGAAATGGTGGCTTGGCCGACTTTTGAATGCGTAATTAGAATTGGTGGCCAATTTCGATTGAACCTTTGCTTCGTGGATTGGAAGAATTATAGCTTGGGTTACGATTATAACCAGGGTTGCTATTGAAGTTCGAATTAGGATTAAATCTCAAGATTGATTAAACCCTTGGTTTTGGAAACTGATCGGCAGAGAATTGGTTATTGAATCTACGATTTGTCCGCCAGAGAAAGCATTGACTTCGCGATTTCGCCCAATCATGGGATGAAGCGGCGAGATGCCCGTACGTCGTCACATACTTGGCATGTGATTGGATTATGTCGTCCATAGTCATGAACAAAGCATTGACTTGCCGAGCGAGAGGGGAAGAAAATTGACATTGGCGCTCCATATGGCGGTCGGCGACAAAGATGCTTACAATACGAACTTGAGAGTTACGTGAAAGTGAAGGAGCCTCGATAACTCGGTAGGGGGTGTGAGAGGTTTGTCGATTGAGAAGGTGCCATCTGCTTTTTGCAGAAGATGGCAACAAGACTTTGCATAGTTACCTCTTTGACCTTGGGAGGGGAGGAGGTGCTTGGATGGCTTGATAAGAAGGGGCGTAGTTATATTTGGCAATGTCCTCGAACAATGCCCACCCCTCATCAGGTGTTTTCTTGAGAAATGCCCCACCAGAGGAACTATTGACCATGCCCTTGGTGAGCTCGGTCAATCCACTGAAGAAAGTATGGACTTGCCTTTGCTTTGGCAAGCCATGATGGGGACACTTTCGCAGGAGAGACTTAAACCTTTTCCACGCCTCAAAGAATGATTCATTTTCCAGCTGACGGAATGTGAAGATTTCGTTCAGACAATGGGCTGTTTTTGAAGGAGGAAAGTATTGACTTAGAAATTCCTTCTCGAGCTCCGCCCACGTAGTGATGGATTCAGAGGGGAGAGAGTGATACCACTCGAGTGCCTCCCCCCGTAAGGAAAATGGAAATAGTTTAAGCTTGATGGCGTCCTCACTTACACCTTGGATACGGGTAGTACCGCATATTTGCAAGAATGTGTGTAAGTGAGTGTGGGGGTTTTCAGATGGGAAACCATGGAAAATTGATGCATGCTGCATCATCTGTATAAGTCCGGGTTTAAGCTCGAAGTTTGGAGCAGTAATGGTAGGCATGACGATAGCCGGGTTGATGGTGATTTATGACGGGCATGGCATAGTCGGCCAACGTCCGTCTATCTTCCGCTGCCATTATTACTACTCTTTCGATTTCTCCTGAAAGATATTGCTCAAATTCTTGATCTAGAGCGTTTCCTTCGTCGAAACGAAGTCTCCGCCTATTGGGTCGGACTATGGTCCGCTCGGGGTCAGGGGAATAGATTAGTGGTCCCTTATGACTACGAGTTTGCATAAACCGAACACCAACTCAAGGTGTTGAGCAAGAAAGGATAGAAAGTGACGAAAGGACAGATCAGACAGAGGGAAAGGATAACTAAACCTAGAGGAATCAAAAACTACGAAACTTAACTACGAAAATTAAAAAAAAAAAAAAAAAACAGGAAACACCAAAAACGTGTTGAAATCTTCTGAGCCCAAAATGGAAGGGAAAACAGTGGATTTTGACCTCGAAAACGGTGTCAGGCCGTCTGCCACGTCGTCGGCGTCGGAACGAGCTTTCCGAATTGGGGTCCTGCGCGCCAATCCGACACTCGAGCCGAAAGTTATGGCCAAAATACTATCAAGTGCTAAAACGGACCCTTTTATCCTAAAATTTGATCGTGAAAGGTGTGGAGTCAGATGATTCAACCTAAGAAACCTACCTACGACACTTACCTACGAAAAACACAGAAACCTAATTGAAATAAATATAAAAGCGATGGCGAGAGACAGATGAGGCGGGCGCCCAATTAATCGGACGTTAAATCGACTAATTTCGAGAATGGACGGGCGTTCAAAATATGAGCGCCGTCGCTTTTTTTTTCGAGAACTCCTTTGGACGGGCGCCGAGGAGGTATGAACGCCGTCCGACTAGAGCAAGAATCGGGACGGGCGTCTAGTACAACGGACGCTTTCGTCCAATCGGCGTAAACGATTAGAAAGCAGTACAAACACGTAAAAAGCAGAGTCAGACTAGAAGCAAAAAAATTTTATATTAACTACTCACGAAATACAAATAAAACGGCGAGATAAACGAACAACTAAACTACTAACAACAAACAGAGTGAAAAGATCTAACCTAAAAACAAGAATTTAAAACAAACTAAAAAAACAAAAACAAAAACTAGGCAACCGTCCGGTTCCCCGGCAACGGCGCCAAAAACTTGTCCCGGATTTTATCAATACAAAACAACAAGTAATAAACCGGTTAACCTCAAGTGCAAGGATCGTAGTATGGAGGCTAATGCCGGGTCGATCTTACGGGGAACTAGACGAATGTGAATCCTAGCTTTTGTTTTTAACTAACTATTGTCACGAAACTAACCTAAACAAATATTGCATAAAAGTAACTAGACAGAGAGAGATTAATCCAATGCTAGGAAAGATTGAAAGCAATAAAAACTAACTAAGTCGCAGAAAAATAAAATAAACTAAACTAAGCTAAGCAATTCGAGTCAAGTGATTTAAATCAAATTATAACGAACGAACAAGCAATTGATCCACCTATCCTATCAACATTCAATTCTAACTCGGATTAATTCGTGATCTCTACTCAAGTCGTGATTCACCTAATCAAAGGCATAAACTCCTACTCGTAGAGGCGAGTTCGTTTTCTAATCTTTTATCTTTCGATGTTAAAGATTACGTCTTTCTAACCTAGGCGTGAAATCTTTCAATTTCTAATCTAGAAAATCAATCTAACAACTCTCGTTTTTAGTTAGATCGAAGATCCATTCTTTTATCATGGTGATCTAGGGTTGACATGACTCTCATCATATAAACAATCATCAAAGCAAGCATCTTTCGATTAAACATGCAATAAGACATACAAAACATGATAAAAGAAACGAACTTGAAATAGATACTCACAGATTAATCACGAATCAAAACTGAATTGTTGAAGGAAGGCTTCACAACGCTTGTTCAAAGAGGGATTAGCCTCTTAGCATCCTTTGAAAGCTTGAAATTGATGAATTAAAGAACATAAATCTACCCGATCTAATCTAGAAATTAAAGTGCATAAACCGGAAGAAAATAGGGTAAAACGTTAGGCTGAGCCGCCCCTAAGATATTAGGGTTGAATTATATGATTAGGGTTTGGGAAATCGCGCTATTTATAGATTTTTAGGTCGGTTTCATTTGAGTCGGTGCCGTGGACGCCCGTCCACTATCTTGGACGCTTCGTCCAGCCTCTATGAACGGAGAATGAACGCTCGTTCGTAACGCAGCGTCTGAACTCTCTCGAATGTAAAATACGATTTCGGACGCCGATTCACTTTTATGGACGCCCGTCCACTACCTTGCTCTAGTATTTTGCTCATAACTTCACTTCTAGGGCTCCAAATGAGGTGATTCAACATGCGTTGGAAAGCTATTTCAATCCTCTACAACTTTCATCAAGACAACTTTCCTGAAAGTGCCTACAAGTGTGGACAAAATCCCCATGAAGTGCCTGGTTCCGGTTTCTTCAATGATTCTTCACTTAAACATCTTTCAACTCTTCCATCTTCATGTGATCATCGTTTAAGCTCCTTACTCATCATGAAAACGTACCTAACAACATGATAGAAACATGCAAAATGTAACATCATACGAATAAACATAAAACACCGATAAAATCACGTAAATATCTCGATTTTGCATTTAAACACATTTAAAACTCGTTTGCTCAATAAATCTAATAAGCACTTACTTTTCTATGCAATTTATCAGATTATGGGAGAAATCGTTACGAAATATAACGGTATAAATCACATAAAATCACCCTTAACAGCTTCACTCTCAAAAGTATTGGCACTAGTAAGTTCCAAGTGTTCTTCAATCACGGTGAGGATGTTGATCGTGTCATGGCTGGATGTCCTTGGTTCTATGAAAACTATCTGATGGTAGTGAAGCGTTGGAAGAAGGGGATTGAAGCTGATAATCAAGCTTTCAACTCGGGGCCACTCTGGATTCAGCTCTGGAACCTTCCTCCTGAAGGCAGCTCAAAATCTGTTGTAAAACATATTTGCATGTCATTTGGCAAGGTTATTGATGTTAGAACTCCAGCTTCAAATAACATGCAAGGTAATTTATTCAGATGCTTGGTTGAAATTGACCTTACAAAACCACTGCTTAGAGGTATGTTTGTAACCTTGGACAAGGATCGGATTTGGGTTGTTTTTAAATATGAGACTTTGGCATATTTTTGCTTTTACTGTGGCATTATTGGACATGCATCTCGATCTTGTTACACTAGGGGCTTGGATCTTAAGCGAGACATCCACAAGGACGATCAATATGGAACTTGGATGAAGGCTACATCTTCTAAGGATTCAAGTCAGAAGGAAAAAACAATGAGGAATATGGTCATACCTGATCAGGCTAAGGCTACAAATTCTAGTGGAAACATCTTAAAACAGGGGAGGCAACTTGAAATTGGGCAATCTTCTAGTGGAAGCAGTGAAGCTGACCCTGCATGCAAGCTTTTCATTCCAGACTTTATTCTAGATCTTATTCGAAATGGCAATGTTGTGTCACCTCTGCACACCGATTCCTTGATGCCACAGAAAAGCACCTTAAATCAGGTTTCCTTACTTAAATGGCAGACTGTGGATCAGGAAAAGAATCTAGCAGAATCACACAGGCTTCAAAATGAAATTACCATCACGGAAATGTGTGAAGATGAGGGTGTTGTCCAGCAAGAAGAAGTTCAACAAGAGGAACAACAAGGCCCTAACCCTCAAGATAACCTTTTTCTTACAAACACCATTCAAAATCCAGTACAAAATTTAACTGTTTTTGATGAAGTTTCTAATATAGGTGCTGATGCTAATCCGGATGCTATGGAAACCTCTATAGAATCTCAACCCAATAACACCTCCATTGATCTTAGCAGCTCCCAAAATCTGAATGCTGGGAATCCTGAAATATCCACTAGCCCCATATCTGCCTCTGCCACTATAAGGTATCCCAGAGATCAGGATGCAGCTGGAAAACTTTTTTTATCTAAAAGAAAACTTTCTAATATAAACTGCTTTGCGTCTGACTCTTCTTTAGAACCTGACCAAAAAAAATTGTGTATGCTGAATAGGGTGGAGGAAGCCAGCCCAGAGTGGCTCCCACCTTCACAATGAGGACACTTGTGTGGAATTGTCAAGGCCTGGGGGGGTCCTTGGCAGTTTCCCAACTTGAGGAGGTTTGCAGACTCCACTCCCCTGATGTGGTTTTCTTATGTGAAACAAAAAACAAAGCTACTTTGATCAGGAAAATTTGTTCAAAATTGCACTTCAAAGATTTTGTTGCAGTCAACCCTACTGGCCTTGCTGGTGGCATGGCCCTTTTATGGCAGCAAGGTATGTCTATCTCATCAATTATCACTACATACTGCACTATTGAAGTATTGATTGATGATCCTATTCATAATCTCTCATGGTGGTTTATTGGGGTCTATGCCAATGCAAATCCTATTACCAGGAGGGAAGACTGGAATTTTATAGCTAACAGAATAGTTCTCTGGGGTGATCATTTTGTTATTGCAGGTGATTTTAATGATATCTTAAATGCAAATGAAAAACTTGTGGCTATTCAAGATCTGAAAGCTCCCTTAGAGATTTCAGAAATTTTGTTAACAGTAACAGGCTGTTTGATCTTGGCTTTCAAGGTCACTTTTGGACTTGGAAAAGAACTCGTGATGGGCAAGTCACAACCTTAGAAAGGTTAGACAGGTTTTTATCTTCTAGTAGATGGCATGACCTTTTTCCTAAGTTTGCATGCCACCATATTTATTCTGTTGCTTCAGATCATTGTATCCTGTTAGGAGACACAAATCCTTTAAATGTTAAGAGGAAAAGTTCTTTTGTATTTGATCAGAGGTGGATTGATATGGAGGGTTTTTCTGATGCAGTCTCTACTGGCTGGAATACGTCTATTTTTGGCTCTAATATGTATAAATTCCATAAAAAAATTGGTGCTGTCAGAATTCAGATCCTTAAATGGAAGGGTAGCAGATCCTTTAACTCTGCCAACAGGATTTCTGATCTTAAAGCCAAGCTTGATTCAGCAATAAAAGATCATTCTAACCCTAATGCTATCATATCTATTGGTAATGAACTTAAGGAAGCCTATAGACTGGAGGAGATATTTTGGTCACAGAAAGCTAGGATTTCTTGGTTAAAATGTGGAGATAAAAATACTAAGTATTTTCATGCTACTGTTTCTAGCAAAAGGAGGAGAAATCACATTGATGCTTTGAAAATGGCTAACACAGATAACTGGTGCCAGTCTTTAAATGAGATGTCTAATGAATTTTCCTCTTACTACTCCTCTTTATTTTGTGCCTCAGGTAATTTTGTAGATCTGGAAGGGCATTTTGATTTTATCAGGAGGAAAATCACTCCTACCATGAATCAGACCCTGATGCTGCCCATCTCAGAAAAAGAAGTTAAAAAAGTTGTCTTCAGTATGAACTCTCACTCAGCTCCTGGGCCGGATGGTATGACGCCTCTCTTTTACAAAACTTTTTATCATCTCATTAAGGAGGATCTTTTGAAAATGGTCCAAAGTTTTCTAGTCTCTGGCAAAATGCTTAAAGAACTAAATCATACTTGCATTTCTCTAATTCCTAAGCATCCTCACTCTTTTGAAGTCACTCACTTCAGGCCCATAAGTATTTGTAATGTGTCCTATAGAATCCTCTCTAAGATTTTGGCCAACAGGATGAAAAAAGTGATGCCCTCTTGTATCAGTGATACTCAATCAGCTTTCCTTAATGGCAGGTACATCACAGACAATTTTATACTAGCTCATGAAATACTAAACCTTTTGATGCATGATAGGACCAGTAAATCTCAATTTTTGGCTCTCAAATTAGACATGGCAAAGGCTTTTGATAGGGTTGAGTGGCCCTTTATCAAATTTGTTATGCTAAAAATGGGTTTTTGTGAAGCTTGGGTAAATAGGATCATAGAATGTATATCCACTACTTCTTTCTCTTTCATCATAAATGGTTGCAGGACTGGTTTCATTAAGCCAACTAGGGGTATAAGGCAGGGGGACCCTCTATCTCCTTATATTTTTCTGATCTGTGCTGAGGGACTGAGCCTTCTCCTCCAAAATGCTGAATCAATTGGTGCCATCCAGGGTATAAAATTGGCTAGAAATAGTCCCTCTATTTCTCACCTGTTTTTTGCAGACGACAGTCTGATCCTTTGTAAATCTGATCCTTCTATGGTTAGGAACCTCTGTCGAATTCTAGAACTTTACCAATCTTGTTCGGGACAACTTGTAAATATTCAGAAGTCAGGGATGTTTTTTGGAAGAGCGGTGAAAGATGATATGAAGGATGCCATTCTGCCCCTGTTCCCTGGGATTTCTCTTGCCCCTCAATCTAAATATCTTGGGCTTCCTTTGCACCTTGGTAAATCTAAGAAAGAGGTCTTCTCTTACATTAAGAATAAAATTGTATCCAAGCTTTCCTCTTGGAAAAATAATTTTCTCAGTCAGGGTGGAAAAGAAATTTTGATCAAATCTGTAATTACCATGCTTCTTTCTTACCCCATGTCTGTTTTCAGATTACCTAAAGGTCTGTGCAGTGAAATTTCTTCGCTGATGGCTAACTTTTGGTGGGGAGACCTCTCTGCATCAAAAAAAGGCATTCATTGGATATGCTGGAAAAAGATGTGTCTCCCTAAAGGTTTGGGTGGTTTGGGTTTTAGAGACCTAGAGTCTTTGAACATGGCATACATTAGCAGGCAGATCTGGAGATTCCTTAAAAATCCAGACCTTTTGGTTTCCAGAGTTTTAAGGGCTAGGTACTTTCCTCACACTGATATCCTGCAAGCTACTAAGTCTACTAATTCTTCTGGTTTTTGGAAAGGTATTCTTTCTGTTCTTCCAACTTTTAAAGAAGCCCTTTCTTGGTCTCATTGGCAATGGCGAATCCATTAAAATTTGGGAAGACAGATGGCTCCCTAACAACCCTAATTCCAAGCCTTTCACACCCAATTATTCTGCTCCCAATATTTTCTGGGTTAAAGATCTGATTAAGAACAATATTTGGGATGAAAACAAAATCAGAACCCTCTTCTGGCCAGTGGATGCTAATCAAATTTTAACTCTTCCCATAAGCCTTTGTAACAGTTCAGATATCCTTTGCTGGCAGCCATCCTCAAATGGATCTTTCTCTCTTAAATCTGCTTATGTCTTCTTCTTCTCAAAGTTAAATAACTCTCTTAGCCAAGATAATCCAGATATTCCTGGTTCTTCTAACCCCCAGGACAAATTCTGGAAACTGATTTGGACCCTCTCCATCCCTAATAAGCTGAAACACTTCTTCTGGAAATGTTTAAAAGGCATCCTTCCTTGCAGATCACATTTGACTAGTAGGATTAACTATCTTCCTATCCCTTCCAGTTGCTCTTTTTGCGGTGAGGAGTCTGAAACTACTGAACACATCTTAGTGACTTGTCCTAGAGCAAAGGACATTTGGAATCTAAGTCCTGTCTCTTGGTCTGCTTTTCATAACCAGCATTTTGATTTAATTTCTTGGTGGTCTGCTTTTATTGCTGATAAGAGCTCTAATGTTTTGAAAAGAAAAGTCGAACAAACAATCTTTATTTTCTGGCACATCTGGCTATCTAGAAATGACTGGATTTTCAACAGGAACATCACTGATGCTCAATCTGTTATCTTTATGGCCTTAAAGAATTTTGGGGATTATAATTTTGCAGACTCTCGAAATAATAAAGCACCTGTAAATCCTAACTTCCTGATTAATGATCCTTTCTTTTCTGATACTTGCAATCCTGCAGATTCGGAGTCTCAGTATGTTTTTTGCATTCAAACTGATGCAGCTTGGAGCTCTTCTTTAAAGCCAGCAGGTGGAGGTGCTGCGATTTTTGACAAAAATTACAATCTTGTTGAGATTTGGGGGAGATCTTTTCTGAATATTGACTCGCCTTCGGTGAAATGGTCGAAATTGTTAGATGGGCACTTGGGATTGCGAAAGACAGGGGCTGGGACAATATCTTGCTAAAGACGGATTCCATGTGTCTGGTCAATATGGTGAAGGATCAATCCCTAGCCCACCCTCTCATTGCAGTTGTTATTAAGGACATCAATACTCTTTTGAACTCTTTTACTGTTTGTTCAATCTGTCATGTTAGTAGGAGTGTTAATTTAGTTAGTCATGGAGTTGCTTCTTTTGCTAAAAAACTCACTACTCCAAAGCCATCCAATTTGAGTCTTTCCCCGCTGGATTGTTTCTCTCAAGCATGAAGAGGCGCTCTTAGACTGTTGTAACCTCAACTTTTTTTCTAATGAAATCTTTCGTTTACGATTAAAAAAAAAAAAAAATATATATATATATATATATATATATATATATATATATATATGAATATAATTTTTTTTGACATATTATGCTCAAAAAGTTAAAAGCTGGAAATATATGTGTCATAGGAAACAATTTTAAAAATATACCTACGTCGTTCTGCATCAGTACCACAGGATTTTGATTTTTTCCCAAAAAGATTTGTCCGCGTAGGCACGACGCACAAGTCACGCGTGACCGACTCATGAGTCACGCGTAGCAGACGCACGAATCACACGTGACAGGCACATGAGTCCCGCGAAGACGCGTCACCATCGCCTCAGGACCTATGAATTTCATTTCCTTTTTTATTTTTTGTTTTTCTTTTTGTATTTAGGTAAGAAAAAGTTCTTTCAATAATTCCATTTCATTATTTATTTATTTAGGGTAAAACACATTTTTGTTTGTTCATTCTAAAAATATATTAAAGAAAAACATCAATCACAGGTTAATCTACATTGTACAACCGCTTGGGGTTGTACAACCGCTTTCTTTGCAGGATCAACGGAAATTTTATGCATGCAAACGCTCGGACTAATGCCTTTGATGTCAGCTATAGTCCATCCAAATGCTCCGCGATACTCTCTCAACACTCTCATCAGCTTTTCTTCTTGTACTTCACTCAAGGCAGAAGAAATAATAAGCGGCAAGGTTTCGTCTTGAAGGAATACATACTTCAAATGTGCAGGCAGAGGCTTCAGTGTCAAATTAGTAGGAGGTTCTTCTAACGAGGTCTTTAACTTTTTCCGGTTAGCTTAAGTTCAAAGAACTTATTCCATGTCGGTCTATGGTAGAATTTCTCAACCTCGGTAGACTTCATCTCCTCGACATGTCTAGGGGTTCCTCTACTACATCCAGGCCATATCACTTTTTCTTCCTCGCTCTTTTCATATGGCACTTCATCCTCTAATTCCAAGGTAGCCTCGAGGAAATCCTTAATATCCTCATACTGTTGGAAATCACTGACAAGCTTGTCAACAGAATCCAACATGAAACATGCATCCTCTTCATCATCAGGTGTCTTCATAGTGTCAAGCACGTTGAATGCTATTTCATCTCCATTAACTCTTAACACTAACTCTCCTTTGTAAACATCGATAAGCGTCCTACTAGTGGCCATAAAAGGTCTTCCTAAGATTAGGGGCACTTCGTAGTTAGCTTCCATATCTAGCACAACAAAGTCGACAGGAAACACAAACTTCTCAACTCTTACTAGCACATCTTCAACCACTCCACAAGGTTCCTTAACTGAACGATCAGCTAATTGCAAAGTAATTGACGTTTTTTTAAGGTCTTTCATGCCCAGCTTTTGAAAAATGTATAAAGGCATCAGATTTACGCTCGCTCCTAGATCACACAAGGCTTTGTTCAAACATACGTTACCTATGGTTCAGGGAATGAGAAAGCTTCCCGGATCCTTGCACTTAGCGGGTAACTTATGTTGAAGAATGGCCGAGCACTCCTCATTTAGGCAAATGGTCTCTAAATATAGGAGTTTCCTCTTAGTAGAGACAGCTTCTTTTAAGAACTTTGTGTACTCAGGCATCTCAGCCAGTGCTTCAACTAAAGGTATATTTACGTGTAACTTTCTAAGAACATCAATGAACTTCTTATACCTCTTGTCATCAACCTTAGGCTTAGTTTTGCGTGGAGGATAAGGTAAGGTTGAAGGATCGACATCAGTGAAAATAGGATACTTGTTATTGTAAAGCTCAACTCTAGGGCCAGCAGGTTCCTTATAGGTTTTTTGCTCAGGTAAGGTTTCAGAGGTATTTGCTTCCTTGATTGGCTTACCATCCTTACTCTCTACGGATTTTTCTTTCTCTTTCAAGGATGGTGGAGTTACTTCCTTCCCACTTCTAGTCATGATCGCATTCAAATCCTTAGGATTCTTATCAGTATTGCTTGGCAATCCTCCAGGAGGTCTAGTTGAGACTTGCTCAGCTAACTGTCCTATTTGGTGAGTGAGATTCTGGACTATGGCTTCTTGGTTGGTTACCTTAGCATCGGTCTTCTGACAATATTGGCAAAATTTAGTGGCTAAATCAGCCATCGATTTTGAAAGTTGTCCCATATTGTCAGTGACGACATTACTCAGTTTTTCTATTGCAGCTTCCCAACCAAAAGTTTTAGTTTGCTGGGGTACATAAGTAGTAGGTGGTTTAGGCCCTTCTCCTGCATTAGGGTCACTATATCAGAATCCAGGATGGTTATGGTTAGGTTTATATCCTCGCCATTGATTTCCTTGTTTCCCAATATAGTTGGCTTCTTCAGTACCAGCATTCTCATTTTGAGGGGTCACTTCGATTCCAGTCCATTTCTCTACTCTTGCTATCCTCTCTTGCATTCCATCTACCTTATTGTTGATAACAGACAGTTGTTCTAGGATTTTGGTAGATGCACTATCCTCAAATATGCCAGCGACCATCTTCACAGCAGCTATGTCATTGCCTCCCAATTGACTATTCATCGCTATTTGCTCTATTTTTCCTTGTGCCTCCTCAGGAGATAAAAGAACAAACGCTCCATTGCTAGAGGCGTCTACTCTAATTTTCTCAGTCTCTCTCAATCCATGGTAAAAAGTTTGCATTAAATGCCAAAGAGAGATATCATGATGAGGACATTTTCTCATAGCTTCCTTAAAACGCTCCCAAGCTTGATCAAAACTCTCCCCAGGTTGTTGCTTAAATCCTAAGATGTCTTGGCGTACCTTAAAAGTTTTTCCTAAAGGAAAATACTTTTTCATGAATTTTTGCAACAATTGTTCCCAAGTAGTGATAGATCCAGCCTCTAGAGAGAGAAGCCATTGCTTAGTTTTATCTTTCAAAGTGAAAGGGAAAAGCTTAAGACGAATGTTACCCTCCGGGATTAATTCTGGCTTCACAGTGCTAACGATTTCCAAGAAATTTGTCACGTGAACACCAGGATCCTCATTTTGGATTCCATGAAAAGTGGAATAGTTGGTCACCATTTGAATTACATTAGGCCTAGGGTGATAGACTTCCGCAGGGTCTTGCGGTGCTACGATAGCGGAATGAATTGTTCAATAGTAGGTGTTGCATAACTTTGTAAAGTGCGCCTCGCTCCTTGAGCTAGGGCTTGGTTTCCATTATTAGAATTATTAACATTATTGGCATTATTAATAACTTGTTCAGGATTAGGTACCTGGTTTGGATTATTCAGAATGCCTTCCATTTCTGCCTCAAATTCAGAATGCTCAGAATGATCGGTTGTATGTCCTTCTTCCAATTCGTGTTCGCTTTCCTCGAGATTTGGATCCTCTTCTCCTTGCTTAGCCAGTTCTCTAGCTAACTTTCTATTTCGCCTTGCAAATTTCTCTATTTCAGGATTATATGGCTCAAGCGGTTCCTTCGATTTCCGAGTAGCGTACTATAAAATAGCAAAAAACAATAAAACAATTAAAAACTTAAAAGGCTAGGCCTTTGACTAGACTAAATAATTAAAACAAAACTAAAACAGACTCTATTCACAATATTTATGAATTTACTTTTAATAAAATAAGCTATATTTAATTTAATGACACGAGTCCCCGGCAACGGCGCGAAAAACTTGATGCACGGTCCAAGTAATAAAAATACTCGATACCTAAATAACACACTAGCAAGAGAACTAGGTTCAATCGTAGTATAGTTAGATAGAGTCGATGTCCATCCCACAGAGACTCAGCTTAAACGAAATATAACTTAACAGACCAAAAGTAAATTAAAAGCTGTCTACGACCAACAAATAACGTAGAATTAAAATTGAAACGATAGAAACACAAAACCAACAAAAGACACAACGACACCAAGACACTTATTTTATAGGTTTTATAAATGATTAACAAACGTTATTGATAACGCTAGTGGTAATTACTCCCCTATGCTATGTAGAATGACGACGAGACAAAACAAGACATTTAAGATTAATTATTCTGACTACGGGAGTCATCCCCTAAAATAGATCTAGCTCCGGTTAGGCCATCTAGATCATATTGTCTCCATTACGTGACTTCACATTTTTAGTCTCCATCTCATATAACTTCTGACACAATTACGAAACTAGGGATGCCGGTATAAACCATAACCTCATCTAAGCAGCATTCCTATGATTAGGCGTACTTCTTAGACACCGATTCAATCTCTGTCGTAAGTAACAATCACTTTTTGGGTCTCATGTTAAATTACGATGGCAAATAATTAAGTTGATCAAGTTTAATTACTCGTTTAAATTACAAAGCAGAGAACCTGACGTAGTCGAAGCCATTCACAGACAAATCAAGAACATCACAGATCTTGCTACCAACGAGACATAGGCTCGCTGCTAGCAAGCTCAGATCTGAACCAGATTTGCTCGTGAAACGTCTTTCACGTCTCAGATCTACATAAACATGGGTTCGTAAATTAACTACATCACGAAATCAATACACAAAATGACTACTCCATCACGAAATAAATTAGATCTACGAATAAAGATTGCATAATAGAGTAGACATTACCCTCGAAGACGAGCGTGATTCCCACTCCTCGATACGATCTCTAACCGGCGATTCTAACGACTCCGTAATGAACGAACATATAATAAAGAAAACATATATTGAAAATAAAACCAATATTGTGAATTGTATTTGCTAAAGTATTTCTAAAGTGTACATGGCGTGTAATGTATGCTTTTATTTATAGGGGTTCAAGCTAATTAAGAGATATACTTCAAAATATCAAAATAATAAGAGATAACTCTCGGCCGATCATAAAAAGTGACATGCGCCCCCCCTAAATGCGTCCTCCAAGTCGGCGCCACACATTTGATTGGCTCGCCGGCTCTTGTCATGCCTTACTCCTCTTCTCGTGCTTATCCAATCTTTATCTTCAATGCATCTTGGATTTATCTTGAGATTTATCTTCCATTTATATTTATCCTCCAAAAATTATCTTAATCTGCAAAATAAATATTTATCCCAAAATAAATCATATTTAAATAAAAACGGATAAATACCAAATTATATAATATAAATGGATAAATACCAAATTATATTTTATTAATCACATAACATTAAATAATAATTATAAACATGCGATTATCATAAAATATATATTATTAATCCCGATTTAAGGCCAATGTTGATGACTTTTACGCGTATAATTTGACTGTCATCAATGACTAAACACGATCTAGATGAATGTGTAAGATGTATGTCTATAGAGATAGATATACTTGATGAGACCATAATTAAAATTAATTAAGTGAATTAATTTACATAAATACTTCCACCTCAAAAGAATCAAGTTGAAATTGCCCCCCCATATTATAATGACAGTGAAGAGCCCTTGTTCGGATCCAACTCATCAGCCAAAGCAGGGGGTTGACCTACTTCGGGTATATCGTCATTATCGAGATATGATCGTCTGAGATCTCATGAATATTGGGGTTATAACTTGACTAAGAATTCTCTCGGCCACCATCCAAAGCGGGGTCGTTTGGATTTTAGAGGCAAGGGTTTGACGACTTCATAAGATGAAAAATTGTCAAAGAGTTGACTAGTCAAACAACAAGAGTCATATAAGATACGATTGACAAAGAGTTGTCTACCTATTAGACTATTTTCGGCCCACCAGCCAAAGCAAGGGTCGCGGTAGTTTAGTGGGATCTTGTCCACTAAAGAAATTAATAATTCTTGAAATTCAATTGGGAGTAGTTGACTAGTGGGAGCAAAATCATAAACCAAAAGACTATTTTTTGATTTTACGTGTATAAACAACAACAGTTTTTTATTTTCATTTTTATGTTGTAGTTTTAACAAACTTTATATTTATGTTTTATTCTCGATTAGTAAACCAAATTATGACTGTTACCTTTTGAGAAACATTCTCAAGTATGGTTAAGTAATTTTAATCCTTTTAAAATAAGCAATGACACGAGCAATCCCGTTATAGTAGTTAGAGACAATGAGACTACATGTTTGATGGAGTACTCCAAGGCTTTAATTATTAATGAAAGAGGAAGCTTTTGATATGATTAAATCATTTGAAATAAGTTTCAACGAATTAGTCATATATTGGATACGATCCAAGATGATCATTCTGTCATACGATGACAATTAATTCAAACGTTGGATAAGAATGACCACATCTAATTTTGGAAAGGTTGTTTTCAAAATTGTAAGATTTAAGTATCGACTTAATTCTACCATTGCTTAAAGGTTAATTAAATAGTTAATATTTTAAATACGATTTAAAAGGTTAAATAAGCTATTTAATAAACTTTAGATTTTCTTTATGAAAGGAAATTAAAGACATAGCTCTTGTGATTTTTCTTAAGTCTTATGAAGACTATATTAAGAAATATTTACAAGTGCTTAAAGGATTGAAAGGAAAGTTAGGGCATGTGCTTAAATAGAGAGCTTATCGAAGTCTCTGTTCTAGGCAAGTGTGTTGAGATAAATCTATCTAAGTTCAAAGACGACTCTAAGATATATGATATCTTACGAGTGTGATTATATTAGAAAGATTAAATGCAGATATGGAAGGTGAAGCAAACGTTGTGACACTTACCATATTCTGGATCTAGTAAACTGATAAGAGAACTAAATAAATGTTATTATGTTCCGGTTATGAAGAATATATTTTCAGTTATTTGTTAGGATTTAATAGACATATTCAATTGCAAAGAATAAATGTTATTCTGATAAAGTTGAAAGGTCACTGAATCTATCATACTAGATTGTTGTCACTATGTAGTTGATATATGTAAATATTAGTATGGTTGTTATCCTTGATATTTGTGGTTGTTCTAGACATAGTTTCTCTGGAAGGGAAGCGTGTGATTAAACGTCATTCTAATGATGTTGAACCATATGATTATGAATCATGTGGGTTATACGTATCTTATCCAAAGAGGACTATAATACCCTTTTAAGAAAATGTTATAAAATCTAGATAGTTGTCTAAAGCCTAAACATACCGATATTTGTTGGCCTATGACAATTAATGCCATAAATAATTGTTTATCTCTCTCTTGGACTATTTTTAGAAATAGTTGAATGAACTTATTGAAGTACAACTATTCGGAAAGCCCGAAAAGTTTGAGCTAGTACGAATATGAGATTGATGAGCTACATAGGAATTAATCTTCAATTGGATTGAAGTAATTAATACATGAAGGGTGTTTCAGAAGTCGTCTGAAAAGGAATAAGATTCCTCCCTTGAAGGATATCATCTTTGGGATACGCAATTAGATTGTGTTCCCAAAATGGAAACAACACTTTATATGATAAAGGTGTGACGCATGCCATGCGAAGTATCCCTTACCCGTTTCGGGATAGTGCCATTATACTTAACCGAGTTCTAAAGAATAAAGGTTGAATAAATTTCATATTAGATATGGAAGGAGATAATGTTGAATCTATCTTAACCGATGATTTGAAGTTTTCATAGGCAAAGTCAGAAAGGCTTGGAGCCTAGTACGACATATGCAACTTTGTGGAATGCCTTAGCTGGCACGCTGGATATTATTTACTTATCTGCGGAGCAAAATGTTTGTCACCAAACATGTTGTCTTCTCAAGGAAGTGTTTCTTTCAAGAGAAACAGTGGGAGTGAATTATATCTCAAAAGTAGTTATAGAACCACAAAGATATATTCAACCATTGGAACATGAGCGAGTATTTGCATAAAGCGATGAGGTGTAAAACATCGCTCAAAGTGCAAACAAAAGTTCTGTAAGTCCGTGGATAACCTTAAAGCCCAGAAAGGGCTACTTTGGTATGTTCATCTTGAAGAATGAATATCTCACGACTTATGAAAGAATGTTTGAAAGGCAAGATTGAGAGATATGGACAGGAGCCATGATATCTGAATTAGATTCCATCAGTGACAACCAGGTTATGAACCTAGTCTGTCTTACACAGAGGGAATGTCCCTGTAAGGCTGAGCCCAGTTCTATTCAGACTATGCTTGTTGTATCTTCGTATCATGGCTATATGATAGTGTTGAAGATGTTGGGCAGAAAGCTCGATGTTCATAGATGATGACATGATATGTAAGCCCACGAGATTCATTTATGGACTCAAACAAGTTTCTCTAGACGATTTCTTTGTTTGATAATCAAAGAAGTTTGATTTAGTCAAAAGAAGAATATGCCCAATGTGCAAGATGGATAGTGGGAGTGTGTTACGATTTTTGAGTAAGGTATTAGATATCTCTCTCGGGAATTTCCACCCCATGTCACAGTCAATTAATGTTTGGTAGTTCAAGGTCTTTACGAAAGCACTTGGATTAGTAGTTCTTATTTTAGAAATAGGAATTTATAGCGATAGATTTAACTGCTGTTAGATTATAGTTTACCTATATAGATGTGATGCTAAAAGAGTTTAGCATAGATCGCGACAGGGGATACTGCTAGCCGGTGTTCTCAAGATCTATCTATATGAGGACGTTAGTCCTAAAGATGAGGTGAAAGATGATGCTTATGGAAGGTTCCCTTTGCTGCTGCAATAGGATCCATCATAAGAGTTATGCCAGATGTTCATACTTCATGAAGAGTCATGAGCAAGTATGAAAGTAAATCTGGTGAATGTCGAGAATATCCTTAAGCAAGTTAAGGAAGAGTTCCTAGTTTATTGAAACTTAGAAATAAATGAACGTAGATATACAGACGTGTATCCTGAGTCTTATGAAGGCAAGTGAGAGCTACTGTCTAGGTTTGCAATCACTTTGATTAAGTGATACAGTGAGCTGGAAATGTTCTTAGCTATGGGTCACTGTAAATTCTACAACTAGGCCAAAACACAGTAGTGCCTTAGAGGCACAGCGGGAGCAGTACATGGATCTAGAAGGTTCATTTCTAAACCTTGTGTGGTTCTTCCACCTTTTCTATATAGCTGATATAGTAAGTGGATTCATTGCTTGAAGCAAGGACCAGGGTCTCGTCAGAGATTCGTGTGTGTGTTGAGGCGGTTCATTTGACTTGGTCATTTGGAGAATGGTATGAAGATAGTCTGAGTCCCCACGGATAGCGATCCGTTCATGGCTAGGGCTATTTGTGAGTATTGCATGAGATTCTTGTGTTTCAACTTGGTCTTGTGTGTGGGAATGATTGGTTTTAGGCCAAGTGGGAGATTGTTGGAATAGTGTCCTAAACCCAATCGGGTTGGACCGGATCCGACCGGGTCGGATTATTAATACTATTTCTTTATGTTTATACATATATTAAATGGCTTTTCTGTTGTCATATATTTGTTCCTTTAAAGAACCAATTGTGAATTGTTATATGATAACGTCATTGGTATTAAACTGTGATAGAGAAACCATGATAGGCGATTATGGTTGATGAGATCTCTAATCACTTTAATAAGTTTGATACTTAAATGTCTCTAGGTTGATGTACTATTAAACAGGGCATTGATAGTATAAACAGGCTAGCACGTATTAGATGTCTTCTGTCTTTAAGGGTAGGGATAGATCTCGTCTATCGAAGTGTAGAGACACTTGGACTGTACGTGGACGTGGATTAAAGAATGCGTACGTTAGACTGACCCACTTACATTAAGTGTCGCACTATGTGACGGTTGTGTAATTATACTTAGGACTGGAGTCTACATGGAATCGCGGTGTGGATTGTCATGCTTTTGACACTATTGAGGTTTCCCCTAGCCACGGGGCGATCATGCGGTAGTGATACTGAAGCATGCGGAGTATACATGTTTGGTCGTCTGGGAATCGCGTACCCTATCAGTAGGGGTGAATATCCGAAAAGGCCTTCTTATAAGGAATGTCTTACTCTTGTGAATCTTTGCAAAATGGGAGTAAATGAGTTACTTCATGAGAGCATGATATCCAGATTATAAGATACGGTCGTTAATGTTTGACACTCGACGTACGACCGTATGGATATTATTACAGCAATAGGATTGTAATTTACACGGTAACTGTTTCACATGAAAGGTAGTAGTCAATGCATTTGACTCTTTCGATGATTGGGGGTCACGGTGTGTTGCTAGACGCTATCCCGTGATCGTTAGGTATGAAGGGCATTTTCGTAATTTGCACTAATTTGTGTCTACGGCCAACATATTCGGAAGTCTATCGGGTCACACACATAAGAACATCTAGCCGGATTAAAATGTGGTTATAGTTGATGACCAAATAAGGAAAGTTTATCTCGTACTATAAAGGTTATAGTGGTAAATTAATATGGTGGTATTTATTTGTTATGAATAAATTAAACACAAGATATTAATAATATTATATTAATTAAAGAATATTCCGAATCCCAATTTATTGGCTAAGGTGGCGCAATTTGTGTGTGTATAAGATACACTTGGTTGTGCAATTTAATTAACGGTATTACCATATATTAATATTAGATATTATATATATATATATATATATATATATGTGTGTGTGTGTGTGTGTGTGTGTGTGTGTGTGTGTGCTTCCGGCGTGTGGTGCAATATGCATGTGATATATACACATGTGTGAATTGATATATATATATATACATATATATATATATATATACATATATATGTGATATATACACATGTGTGAATTGATTTATGATAATATAATAAAAGATAAAGATATATTCAATATAAGATAATGTCAATATATATCTTGGAGAAAATATTTAATATAAGATATTGGATATTAATGAGATAAATCAATCAATTATATTTTTCTTATTTTACTAGTAAAAGGTTTTCTTTCTCCCCAATCTACTAGGAAGCTAATCCCAATCAGATTGGGAACAGTGGTGGCGCAGGTCACTCTATAAAAGGAGAGGCTTGGCTAGCTCTTTAGTACATCACAATTCCAAGAGCTAATAGTTCTTGTGAAAAATAGAGAGCTTCTTAGGAGAGATTTTGAGAGAGAGAAAAGTCGGTCTAGCAACCGAATTTTTCCGGTAGCAATCCATGATGGGATTCAGCGGGTCGTGTTCGTGTGGACTAGCGGTAGTGGCCAAACACTTGGGCGGCTCTATGCGAACTACTCTCCTTAGAGGCGGTCAAAGAGTCGATCTTTTAGATCAAGCAAGGTAACCACCGTCTTTAGCTTATTTGTTTATTGCTTAAACGAAGTCGATCTTGGGTAAAAGGAAATCAAAATTTTGAATTCGTTGCGTTCAACAGAGATTTCCTAACACTGTATGGGCTAAAGCAGTATGCAGGCCTGGTTTGAGGAACCGAGCACACAACGGTTGCAATGGGGCTTCGTTCGATCTATCTCGGCCGACTCTCTGTTTATTTTCTATCAAGAATTTGTGTTATTATATGTTCTTGTGCATGTTGATGACTTTTTGATCACATGCAATTCACAACCAGCTTGATGGTGCAGAAGTTCATATATAAATTGCATTCAATATTTCCATTAAAGGATTTGGGGGATTTGACTAACTTTCTGGGCAAGGAGGTGTGCAGGAACAAAGCTGGGTTGGTCATCTCCCAGCAATATGCATCCCAACTTCTATACAGACTCAAGTTGGAGAGTCTTAAACCCTGTCCAAGTCCAATGATATCTGGTAAGATCCTCACACTTACAGATGGCACACCACTTTCTAAAACAGATGCTTTTGTTTATAGAAGTGCAGTAGGGGCATTACAGTAATTAACCTTCACAATATCAGATTTGGCCTTTGCTGTGAACACCTTGGGCCAATTTATGCATTGTCCTACCACTACATATTGGCTAGCCCTAAAAAGATTACTTAGGTATGTGAAAGGGACACTTAAGTATGGTCTGCACTTTAAAGCCACAGGCTCCATTAATCTCCAAGGATTTTTCGATCGATGTTGATCTGGGGGTGCAATCCTTTGATAGGCGATGCGTGTAATGCGGATCTGTGTCTATGTTGGATCTTCACTCCTCTCATGGTCATCAAAGAAGCAGTCAGTAGTAGCAAGGTCAAGCACTGGAAGTGAGTACAGGGCATTGGCATATTTAGCAGCAGAAGTTCTCGGGCTGCAGGCTTTGTTAAAAGAATTGCATATCAAGTTACCACATATTCTTGTTCTACATTGCGACAACATTGGAGCAGAATCCTTGGCCAAGAATCATGTCTTTCACTCCAGAATAAAACACATTGACATTGATGTTCACTTCATCAAACATCATGTCCTTGCTCAGCATGTCCAGGTCAGACGTGTACCCTCAGCACTTCAGCTTGCAGATTGCCTCACAAAGCCTATCACAGGATCTCAGTTCAACATCACAAGAAGCAAATTCAATGTAGGAGTCTCCCCATTTCATTTGAGGGGGGCTGTTAAGGATAATGATAATAATAATTCAGATAATCAGTTTTGTCTTATTATTAGATTCGGTTAGACACTTGTGAATGCTATGTAAGTGCCACGTGTCCTAGGCAATCTAGAATAGATCTTGCAGCTGTTATTACCTTCACTATATGATGTAACCAATGGACTGTTGATCATTAGTCAAGAAATATATCATCTTCCTTATATTTCAAGTCAAAGTCTTGGCCGACTCGGCTCCGACTCGGAGCTTACCGGTATAAAGTTACGGGTTCAACTCGGTTAAGACTTGAATCGGATACATATCAGTCAAACTCGGTCAAACTCGGCCAAACTCGGTCGAGTCAATCCGATTTAAGTGAAAACCTCACCGATCTTTTTTTATTTATTTTTGTTTTCCTTTTTTTGTGAGGGGTGGGGTTGATGGGGAAAGACCGAAAAAGTAATGTACATTCACATATATATTTGTCTTCAACTTAATATATTAAAGAATAATGATACGAGCACAACCTGGGAGACACAACGGGTGAAACAACCATCATTTACACCCTTGATTATGATGATCTACATCATGATCATAAGATCATTCACTAAGATTGAGGGTGTAGATGATGGTTGTGTCAATTGCAATGTCTCATAGGTAGTGTCTATATTAAATTCGTCTCACTAATTTAATGTTTAGATCTCTTTTTGGAGTCTTCTTCGACCAAGCCCCCTTCTCAGGCAGACGAGAGGTTGGTTGATATAAGAGGATATAATACAATATTAAATATGATATGATATAATAACATTAGTTTTTTAAGAATCAAAGTATCACATTATAAATATATTGGGAATAAGAATTTCTCAACAATGTGTAGATGAGTATCATGTCTTATTTGAAAAACATAACGTGACAACGCATATTTTAATGTATTTATTCAAAATAAATGAAATTGATAATTTTGTTTTGGACATTTTGATGTTGTATTTAGTTGAGCATATATTTTTTGCATTTTTTGAGATTTTTTTCAAATTTTTAAAGCATTTTATATGGGGGAAAATCCATCTCATCCGAAACGATACCGATACGCGACGATTAATGTGACTCAGTGGTGTCCAAGTCACTAACCGAGATCGTGCCTTTGAACCATGAAAGAGAGGCGGTGGGTGAAAAATGTAGAAAGGTTGAGATGAGCGTGGAAAGATCTAGATGATGAAGGGGAGGCAATTTTTTTGAAGGACGTTTGATGTAATATCTTTTTTAAGGGGGTGCATGTGTGCAATTACATGGTATACGTCGTCGTTTCGCTATAAAAAAAAAGGACGACGAAAGTTTAGACGATGAAAAAAAATAGGTTTGCTCTTTATATTATAGTTCTTATATATATATATATATATATATATATATATATATATGACACATGATTATCTAATATTTATATATGATCTAGGCGGCAAAGAAAGTCAGTTAATCCTTTTGTGATTATCTAATTGTGGCACGGATTAATAAAACCACGACATGATTTTATGACACATGATTTTACGGTGTATAAGTATTTGTCCGTCAGATCATGTGTCTAGCATGTATGATATTTTAACAGACATCCACGTATTACTTGTTATAGTTATAACATATGTATACTAGTGAACATGAGCCGTGCAAGGCACGGCGGACCTAACATAAATCGTTACCAACGATAATATCAAAGAATAGATCCCAACGTGAAATAAATCGTGTAAACTTAAAACAAAGAATAAATTCAAGGCACATGACAAAGAAAGCAACAAAACATATCATATTCTCTGCAAGAGGTAGCTCTTTCTTAGAGACGTGAAGATTGTGAATCACTTCTCTTCCAGCCCTATCAAGAGTTTTCAACTACAAAATAAACAACAATATGATGTATCAGAGAACAATGTTATAGAGTCGATTCCTTTAGTTTCGACTTTACGTAATGAAACATTATAGAAAAACAATAAGCGGACCATAACTACACGGTCAAATTTTTCGGGACGCCTTAGCTTCCAGATCATTAATATGCTTGAAAATGTGTTTCACTCATTTTCTATACGACATTTCTCTTTCTTATCATTAATAACTACGTCATTGATCTCGTGTTTATTCATTTGGTGGGAAAAAAAAAACACATGTCAAACGATTTAAATGATATAAAAATTGATTTGGTATTCCAACGTCAATTTTAATGACGTTCGTATTGCAAACGACCGTCGGTTCCACCGACGTTATGTTGTTCAAAATAATAAAAATATTTAATATGGTGTGTACGTGGTCACATGTGGACACACCTTCTTGGCGCGGATATTTGTTTGCCCTTATTTTTTTGTTGTTGTATTTTATAACTAAACTTGACTAATCTTTCATCGTACACTACACAGTGGAACTTCAAATATGTCGGTCTTTTTTTTTCCCTTTTCTACACAAACTACTAACGGTCCACGGTTTTATTCAATTGTTGTGCCGAAATCGAATCGGAAATTTTCGGTTGATTGAAACTTAAAACTAAAACCGCACTGTCTGTTGGAGGTAATAAAAATGAACCGTATCGAAATATACATTTTGGTTTGCTTTATGTAACGGAGAATCGGAAAAAAAAATCGGTTTCTATATAACGCTAACCGAATTTCTGGTTTTATTTGTTTGCCCTTATTTTGTTGCCCTAATTTTTTGTTGTTGTATTTTATAGCTAAACTTGACTAATATTCCATCGTACACAAAACTTCAGAACTTCAACTCTTTCGGTCTTTTTTTTCCTTCAATTTTCTACACAAGCTACTAATGGTACACGTTTGATAAAAGATCCACGGTTTAATTCAATTGTTGTGCGAAAATCGAATCGAAAATGTTCAGTTGATTGAAACTTAAAAATAAAACCGTACTTTCTGTTGGATGTAATAAAATTGAATTGTATCGAAATATACACTTTGATTCGGTTTAAGTAACGGAGAATCAAAAAAAAAATCGGTTTCTATATAACGCTAATCGAAATTCCAGTTTTTACCGAAAAAAAAATCTGCTATTTAAAAATTAAAAGAAAAAGGAAAAAAAAAAAAAAGTGCCACGTGTTAGCTCAAAAGACTGCCACAATGTGGGCATAGTCTCTTAACATCTTATAGATATAAGATAAAATTTATAACTAGAGAAAAGTAAGTTCTATGGTATCAACTAGAGAAAAGTAAATTCTATAGTTATTGAAAGCGATCAAATTTGTACAATAGTTTGACAAAAGGCTTACCCTAAAGATTTGAGACACATAAACCACCACAGAACCAGAGGTAATTAAGCTGACATGTTTTACACTTTCTTGCTGCAAACAATCCTCTAATACTGCTCCCAAAAATCCAAAGAACAAATTTGTTGTAAACTAGCTTTTTGCTGATCAACAAATCGCCCACAAAATGCTTAAACAGCCAACAAGAAGATATTGGCAGCAATCAATATATAAATTAATTTCATAAACCTCGAGACACAGAGCAAGTTATAGAATAAAATAAAATAAGAAAAAATATGACAGAGAGGATACCCGATGCCACACCAGTTCCCTACAAATGCACAAGGTAGGTACCATGATCTACAATTAAAAGCAATCAAGACAATGACATGTAACGAAAATTCGCAAAACTAAGAAAGGGTCTAGGAGAAAACGTTGACAGAGGAGGAGGTGGTGGTGGGGGGGGCAGGGGGCAATTCATTTCTTCTCACAAGGTAAAGTATATGATTATAAGTACCCTTCTAAATATATGCTTAAATTTTATCTAACGAAGCCTGAAGCATGTAGCTTGTCTGCACTTTGCTGTCACCAGAAACTGAACTGTTGTGGACGACCCCTGCTTCAAAGTTAAAACAGTTACGGATGGATGCTGATTAAACATTATGAAATCATGATGGGAACAGCTGGACTACTATCGTCTCGATTTGATGCAGCAGTATCAGATATCAGGGTGTCATGGCCTGTGGATCTTGAAACCAAAAACTCGGGGTACATAGCTTTGAGAAGGCTTTTGAGGCTTGAGGTGTCCGTAAGTCATTAAGAAGAGATGAGGAAACGTTGTTCCAAAATAAGCACCATCAATATCTTTCCCAGTCAAGGTAAACACTTCTAATCAAGCAAATGCAACGCCATGCTTTGACGGAGCTAAGATTTAGTTATTAAAGTTCATATCTCCAAAACCAAAATGACGATGCAACAGCAGGTTCGTTAGTTTCAAAAGATAAAATGCAGTACATACCAAGATAAAACATTTTTTTTGTCCATTTTGATATACGGGTTTTGCAAATTTACCTCCACTTTTCCACTTTTGTCCCCCACACCTATGCATTTTTTTCCCACAACATCTCAGCCCAGTGTGCCATGTGTCCAACAACCAGCTTTGAAGGTACATCAAACTCCAACCAGTAAACGCTTCACACGTGGCAAAATGGGCTGGATAGGAGGAAAAAATTGAACAGATTATGGGTAGAAGTGCAAACATGGAACATTTTGAGTGAAAGTGCAAAATTTGTGAAACAAAAGTGCCTTTATGTGTTATCTATACAACAAAATACACACTTGTCAAGCAGCATCAGAGGTTCGAGTGAAGTCACAATAGATTCAAAGTCCTGAAAAAGCTAAAATGCAGTGTACATGAGAGTTTAACTCTGAAACAACACAGAGCAATAGAAATCTAGTGCACACAGAAAAGTGAATCAGAATACGCAAATGAGATAAAAAGGATACTGCCTTGATATTTGGACCGGGGATAGTAAATATCTTCGCATTTGGGGCAATATATCTTCACTGTGCTTGAACGTGGTATATCAGACTGACCAACTGGAAGGCAAGGCTGTCCACTACAGTAAACCCTAGGGCACCTTCCAAAATCATAGTTTTTATATTTCTCTAGCTGTAAAAGAATCAACTAGCACATTAACCAACACAATATCCTAAAAAACTGAAAATAAATAAGGGAAATATGAGATATCAGAGATAATGAGTACCATTGCGGCCATTCCCTTGCTAGTCAAAATGTATCGGACATGAATAAGACCATACAACATCTCAGCTGCTGATTCGACCAGCTCATTTTGTTCTTCAGTGAACATGTCACCTGCTTTTCAAGAGAAGGAAAAATGACGGCCTAAGCACAGCCCACCTCATACAAGTAATCATATTTTCATCTAATTTAGTTTATTATGGTACTTATTCATCCGAAATAACTAACATGGGTATTTCTATTCAGTAACAAGGACAAAGAATCTAGTTCAAAGCAGCAGTGAGCTTTCAGTAAGAGAAAAAAAAATTACAAAAAAAACTTGCAATCACACGCCTACTATCAAAACAATTAGAAAAAAAAAATGAAGTCCGACACTAATACCCATTCACCTACTATTACTTAGTTGAAACTTTTCTCATATGTTGAGTTAAGCACCCCACCCCAAACCAAAAAAAGGGATGCAAAAAATTTAGTGACGGTTGAATGAATTTCACAAAGTGTGCTAAACTACTCCCTCCTTCCGTCACAAATTATAGGTCTCTTAAGACCTCTGCACACAAGTTAACAAAGTGGATGAACATCATAAATTTTGAATGCAAATGTCTGAAGCAATAGTTGTAAAGTGATGAAAAGTGGCTTGGTTGATGATAAATTAAGAGTTAAGATGAAAAAAATTGCAATAAATGCCCTATTGGTATTTCACATAGACTTAAATTATGGGGGAAGAAAGAGGAAAAAGTCCTATATCATGGGCCGGGTTGATTGAAGGCACTGGTGATTATTTATTTACTTCATACATCCTATGAGCTATTGCCCTCAATTTCTATCAGCCTCATTATAAGCTGCCACCCATTTGAGGCAGAATGAATAAGGATGTTCAATTACTATCACCCCCTCTAGTATCAACATATAGGGAGTAAATGGGCAGCAATACATCTGATTTAAAAATTCTATTTTGTTGAATCAAACATGCAAAGGATTACTCACGCTGCACTACATTAAAACCCAGAGAACATGTATAACCAAAGAACGTACATGCTGCTATATCAAAACATTCGAAATAGCTGCAAACTCTAAAGAGGTTCTAGTAGTTTCAATGTTTCATCATAGCAGTGAGAGTCATTTTTATGCCTAAATGTGCCCAATATCACACTAGATAAAATAGAAAACTCTATTGCCAATAGGTAGTTAAAATGCTGTGAATAAAGGATGACAGTCCACATTCAGCCTAGTGAGTAAAGGATGAAAGTCCAATTCAGCCAAGTGAATAGAGGGTGACATTCCAGAGTCAGCTCTCAAGAAGAAAAAATGACGTTCCAAATTCAGTTTCAAGTTAAATGGATAAGAATGATAATAAGCCACAGTACGAGTTTGCCAGAGAGATATAGAGCAAATGTCCTTGTAGGTCCATACATTCTCTTGGCACTATAATAACAATGACTCTTGCTTGTCATGTCCGTAGTTCACCGTCCAAGCATATTTGGTAATCATCCTAAAGCACCTACCTTAGTGTATGATCAAGAATGTCTACTGCTCATACACATCACATCCATATACGAATCCATGTATTTTTCAAGGAGTGATTCCATACACTTGAAGCTTTAACTTTTAAATGCCTCTTGACCACCAACCTAATTAAAAGGGACGCTAATATTCCTCATGTGTCTGCACTCAGTCTAATATTAATGTCTCTACCCTATATCATTCTCGCAGGTGTGAACTGTGAAGTGTAGCAATAGATGCAAGACAGACATAAATACAAATGAATAAACAAAGGGATATATCTATTACACCATGCCCCATAGACTTAGATTTCGTAGAAAAATTTTCCACCAAATAAGTTCCTTGGATTGATGAGCAAACCAAAGCCCCCATACTTCACCTTCCCAAAATTCTGCTTCTGCACTACCCGTGATTAGAAAGGAAAGATATTACCATCATTGCTAATTCATTTCAATCTTATGCAGGAAACAGCTGAAAAAAATGACCTTTGCCTTTGTTATCAAATTTGTGTTCATTTCACCTGCTTCTTATCCTTTCTATGTTGTATACTTGAACTATTCATGCAACCCTGTGTTTTGGCTTTCTATTTATCAGAGAAGATACGGAAATATAATTCAAGACACTAAAGATCTATCTTGGACATGTTCCCAGAGAGCAAAGCTACATAGTGAATATGTGAAAAAACCCAAAACAAAGCTGAAACAATATACTTTGAAGCAGTCCATGAAAACATAATGAAATATACATGATGATGACAATAAAAGAATACCATGAGATGATTCAACATCCAAAATCAAGTCCAGTGCATAATCATAATATGGAACTTGGCTGCTCAATCCACACAAATTGAAGTCATCCTGAATATATTCATCGTCCACTTCACAGAAGAACTCATTGCCTCGCAAGTTACAAAACCAAGAAATCCATGACGTATCATCCCCATCAGAACCGCTTACATCAGATTCCTCACTGTCTGTAGCTGATTCATCTATCCAAAAACAATGTCACATTATGTTAGAAATGAAAAGTTAAGCTAACAAGTGTATGTGCTCACCGTACGAATCTACACATTATCCTCAATCAATGATGTAAGCAAAAACACAATTTTGAGGTCATGCTTATCAATAAATTAATGCAGATGACAACAAATTTGGACTACTTCCATTTCATTAGAGGCAGTTAATCAAATCCAAAAACACACTGATGGAAAGAAAGGGGCGGAAAAAATGATGCATGACTACAATTGAACAGAAGTATAGAATGCAGCATATGTCGAGCAAATTGTAATAATTTTCCATAATGGATGTAAGACTGAACAATTAATAATCTTTAGATTAATCTAATTATCAAATATACACCAAACAAGAGCTAATGCCCACAAGAAAGAGGGATATGTAAGAAAAGGCACACCATTGTGCACAGTAACTCACCAGTATTACTCTTGATCATTAAACAATGACTTAGTTAGCAGGTCTGTTTTTTATATTGTATATTAATTTTCTGAGATAATGTTAGCAAGTTAATACTAATAGTTCAACAAAATAGAGCACATCAAAAAGGTACTGCCAAGACCGTCCATGGACAGCTCTTTCGAATCTAAATTACCACCCCATGTACTTACATATCACGCCAACGTCAATTCATATCACCAAAGCGGGGGGTTGAGAAACAGGAAAAAGGAAGAAGCTTACCATCAGAACCTTTAACCTTGGTGTTGGCGAGAGTTGAGGATGAGCGAGTATCACGCGGGTCCTGTTGATGTGACCTCCCAGATCCGGTGGAGGTGGACGGAACAATCACAGACGCGGCGGAAGACTTACCCTTTAAACCTCTGGAAGTTGAAGGAGAAGACTTCTCCAAGTGCTTATCCAAGGCATCATTTATTCGTTTCCGATCCAAAGCCGACGACGCCGCCCCACCCACGATCTCAGACTTGGATGAAGATCCTCCTCGATCCCTATACATATCAAATCCTCGCAATCTCTCTATCTCTCTCTCTCTCTCTCTAAGCGAGTATGGCGCAGAATCTACACGTATCTGTAGGGAAATATGTAGGCATATGTACGATCGGAGATTGTAAGAGTGAAGAACTGGAGGGGAGTGACAGAAAGAAAAATAATAAATTAGGGTTTCGACGATCTACCTGCGCTTTGAGAGAGAAAAGACGGGGGACGAGAGGAGGCGAACAGCTCAAATATTCGATTTGTTTCTATCTTTTGTGTTTCGTTCCTTTACTTCCATTTTCCTTTTTTTTTTTTTTTTTTTTTTTTTTAAAAGGCCTTTTCTTTTCTTTCTTCCGTAATTCCAAAATAATAATAATAGGGAAATTTTATTATGGTCCCTGATGGGCCGATGATGAACAGTGATCCAGGACCAATAGAAAAATGACAAATAACATAAGGGCTCATTGTGTAAAATATAAATCCCATGTATTGACGTTTTTACCCTTCTTATAAGACATTTCATTGGTGGACAAGTATGACATGGTGGTCCTGGACCACCATAAAACCACTGATAATAATATGTTGTTTAATAACCAGCCATAAACCCCTGTATAATGACATTAATATCAGGTATATTATTTTAGAATAATTAGGGATAATGTCACAATCTGAAATATTTTTAAGTAACAAGACAGCTATATATTTTTATAGAGAGAAGGTAAATCAGTATAATTTTTATACTGGTATGGAAAGAGTGAATCCAGAAAATCGGTGAATCTCCTCAAGTGAATCCCGAAATCGTTGAATTTCGACAAATGAATCCGAAAATCGGTGACTTTCGACAATGAAAATCAGTGAATTTAAGTGATGAATTTGATAAATGGATAAATAGTTTTGTCCTTTATGCAAAAGTTTCAAAAGACTGTTATTCTACTCAATTGATGAAATATTTCTGTCATTCTCTCTCATTCCCCCTATTATTTTTATCTTTAAAATAATATAAAATAATACATATCTTTATTTTACTACATCTTAATTCAAAATACTCCAAATCAGCATCCTTATATTTATCTCTATAACATTTCAAATACTATTAAATAATATATGTTCTACCTCACAAACCTTATTCTACATATTAAATATTTATTATTTTACTCCAGCAACATCTCCATCGTTATCCCTATAATTTTTTATAATTATATATGTTAGTGACGTGAATAGTGTATCCTCAAATATACGGATGCACTGTTCATATCCCTAAAAATAAACAGGGATAGTAGTCTCACATGGAAGCCTATTTAGCAGAAACTCTATTTTTTATCTTTATTTTGGGGATACTAAGCAGTATATGTAGCCTTCCGCTACGAATGCCTTAATGCACGGGGTGATACAACACTAAAAATTGCTTAACAACTAAGAGTGAAAGTACACTCATATTTTTCCATTAAGGAAAAAAATGTTTTAATCAGAAAAATTCCATAACACTATATACAAAATCATTTCATTATGAAATCATAGAGAAGATCGGTTGAAACATTACAAATACAAATATACATCAATGACATCATAAGAAAATACTAAAATGTATGATTATCTTTCTTGAAATATTTGTTACCAGACAATATGTGAAAAGAAATGTGAAAAGTTACAAACATGGTAATTGAAACTATTTGAGAGTAGAGTAAAGCTCATGTAATAAGGTGCGAAATATATCCTCATTACATCATAGTTGACAAAAATTTAATAAAAACTTCGACTATGTTTCTAACCTCCATGTTAGTTTAAAAGCAAATCAGCATTCATGATGGAAAGCAACACTTGTCTCACTTGTGTAAGCCTTGATAATTCAATGCATTCGAAAACCGATCATTCTTACACTTAATTAAGTTTCGAGTGAATTTCTTTTCACTTCAAGGTTTTGATACCGTGCAGAATGTACAATATGAAATCATATGTCAAAACTTTCACGAAATAGTTTTAAATGACCCATACCCGTCACCTTCCAATAATCCATACCCTCTCACCTAACCCTTAGAAAATAACATGAAATTACCAGACACACCTTTTCACCGGAAGCACATAAAGACGAAGAATAAAAAGTCCTCGGTGATAACTTGACGGCTAACTATTGATTTTTAGTGGTTTAGTACAGCCCATTTCATTTTAATTAGTCATAAACTCGTGCATGATGCACGGGGTGATATGTTTAAGAAAATATTACTTTAAGTTGCATAGAATAAAAATAAGTTAAGGATGTTTGTTGAGATCTTCATCGATAAACAAACCACTTTCAAAAGAATGATAAAATGAACCTGACAAAGTGGCATATCACATCTTGCACCATTCGTTATGGTGTATGACCCATTAATTAATAGATGATCGCATTAAATATAATCAATGAAATGAACCTGACAAAATGACATATCACGTCTTGCACCATGACCCATTAATTAATCGATGATCTCATTAATTATAATCAATGGTGTAAGATGTGTTGTGTTTATTTTATTGTGGACATAACATTTTTCAACAATCATTCAATCTTTGGGTTACTAAACGTCTCTAAGGGCTCAAAAGAAATCTTATTCCATTTACATGTGTGGAACAGGTTCACTCAACAAAAAAAGATTGTTAAAGTTCTAGACAACAGCAACTGAAAAAACTAAAGTACAACATTGAAGGTCAAACAGAGATCATCATCACCAAATATTGTTGATCTCCTCCTGAGAGATGAAAAAACAAAGAATAAAATAAGGCAAAAAAAAAATTTATATGCAAGAAGTAGTTGCACAAATACCTATTATGTACAATATACAACAATTCTCTTTTTCTAAAGGGTACCATGTACATGATTGGATGAATTCCTTTGAAAATACCTAGACAACCATGGCAATAGATAGAGCTAATTAAGAATCGGAACAAAAAAAAAAAGATTTGGTGTATAAATTACACAAAACCAAAAGAAATATGCAAAACAAAAGAGGAAAAGAGACAAAAGTCATTTCCCCCCGATCGAATTGCCGCCAACAACACGTACGAAAGTGTCCGGAGCAGTAGAACCGAGCCCTTGAGGCTCACAAACTTGATGATATGATTCCTACGACCTGAGAAACAGATTTCAGCACCAACGGTCTCCAAGTGGCTAATCAAGAAAGATAAAAAAAAGTTTATATTTAAAAACATAGAAGAGAGAAATGCTTCGATATGATGATTTATATGATCAATACTACGATCTGGATATCAAGGAGGCTCTGAATCCTCAGGCTCCTGAGAGAGATCGTGGATGCAGAGAACCAGCGGCTTAAGCGCGCCGTGGATCTGTCAATGAAGCACCAATATCTCTCTGAAGACCTGCAGGCACAACAGACTCCATTTAGAAGCTATCTGCAGCCTGCGGGAGATGCTGCATCATGTGAAATTGGAATGCTGTTGAACGTGAACGTCTAGAATCTCTCCTCTTTATCAAAGAACCATTCCATAAGCTGGGATTTTTTTCTTTTTACCTGGTGTACTCAATATTTATTGTTTTTCATGACTTATTTAAGAAAATAATGTACCGACAAAGAGGCGTGTGCTCGCGCGTAGGCCGTAGAGTTTAGATTTTTCTTCACCGCCAGGACTAACAACGGGATAACCCGACTACAAAAACGTAAAAAGGAAAAAAAACACATGAAAGGGATAACCCTTTCGCCCAAACACCGGCCTATCTAGTAGGAATTGGTTTGGGAAGCAAAGACAAATCCAGAAATACACCTGGAAGAAAAGAGACCGACTTCTAGAAGCCAAGTCGACCGATAAATTGAAGTCGGAAAACAGCCATCACCGGCTAACGACCAGAGGTTCATCCGAGTAGAAAGATGGAGCGATCCAAACAGCGTCATCAGAGCAAAACAACCACCACCAATCCGCCATGCTACCCCTAAGACAACTTTCTGTCCAACTTGCTCACCCGTCAAGTGTTGAAACAGAGATCCGGCGAAGCAAAGAACGGTAGATCCGGTAGCCATAAACCCAAAAGCATCACCGGGAAGCTCCCTCCACTCCAAAGGTTGTCCAAAAGATCTTCCATCTTGCGCAATGAAGGAGAAGAGACAAGATCCGGCGAACCCCGACGCCCAAACCAGAAATATACAAGAAGAAACCAAAGATCTAACGAATTTGGGGACGGAATAGGACAAAAAGGCGGTTGATCTGTGTAACGGAGAAACGAAAACTACGCAAATACAAAAGAAAACAAAAGAAACTACAAAGGAAGTTACCGGCACCGGCGCCTTTCGGCGGCCGGCGCCGGAAAAAGCGAGGAAACCGAAAAGAGAAGCCTCTTTTGGGAGAAGAAAGAGAGAAGTTTTTCGAGAATTTTTGAAGCAAGAAAAATTTCCGGGATCCATTTAAATATTTAAGGATTCCTTGTTCTCAACTGGCTGCAGCTCGGATATTTATTGGGTAATCGGGCAATTTCCGGGTAATTGGGTTAAACTGCTCCTCTTTATTATATAGTATAGACATGATTGGCGTGTTATATATATTATTCTGATTTATTATTGATTGATTTACGTAGAATTTGAATTTATTCAAATTATTATGTTCACATTGTAATGTCTACTATAAATATTTATTTTACCATTACAATAATACAACAAGCATTTTTCCCTCTCTTGAGTACTTCGTCACTTCTCATGCTTTTTTCTCTCTGTTATTTTATTAGTTTTATAACACGTTATCAGCACGAGACTCTATCAATAATTTTACACAATATTAGCATTTTCCAATTTATAATCAAGCAGACACCAAGTGGATGTCACACCCTTGATCTTTTAGTAAGGGTAAGAAGGGTTATCTTGTGGATTTATTTACGCTAATTATTATTTAGTTTTATTTAATGTTTTTGGGAATTAGTTAAATGGAGTATAACTTATTTTTTTAGGAATTAAAAGACAATTTTTGATTTATGGTGATTAATTATTATAAATAAAAAACACCTCCCGTAAATTCCCCACACTTTATTTGCTTAGAAAATAGAATACGTATGCTCTGGAAAAAAGTTTGGGAAGAAAATGTTCAACGAAATCTTCAATCACGCGGCTAATCCCTATTTTGTAAGTAATCGTTTTAGCCCTAATTTAGAATCTTGTTCGTTTTATGGTGAATTTGGAGTTTTAGGGGTTATAGATTGTTGTATTTGTGTTAGTAATCATAGTTGCGTGATGTGGTTTGTAGAATTCTTGTAGGATGTGAATAATCGCAGGAGTTTTTGCTATTCTTGGATTTTGGATCGCTTTTTGGTAATTATCAAGGTAGGGGGTGTTCTAAAAAATTGGCTTTATTTTCACGTTGTTTTGTTGGAATAATGTTAGAATTGTTTAGGAATATCTTATGCAGGTTTCGAAAGTTGTTTGATAATGTTTTGTGGTGGAATTGTGTAAAAGAGGGCTTAAAATCGAGCTGAACCGAATTTGCAAATTTGCAGAAAACTGTCGGAGGTGTGGGTCTCTAGTTGTAGGTGCACACCCGCAGCTTCTGTTTTTAAGATATAATTTTCTAGCGGCCAGAGATGCGGGCCTCTGTTTACAGGTGCGGTCCTAGAGTAGAAAACTGTCAGAGGTGTTGGCCTCTAGCTGTAGGTGCATACCCGCGTATGCTATTTTTCAAACCAAGTTTTTTCTAGAGACCAGAGGCGTGGGTATCTGATTATAGGCGTGGACCTTGAGTAGTTTTGAGTTATTTCTCAATTATTTTGTATTCAATGCTTGTATATGATTTGTGTGTTCCCTCGGACATTACATGTAATGTGGCAATGTCTATCATCAACTTCTGGTAACATCGGCTCAGCACCACAATTGAGACCCTCTACAGGGAAAATGTGGGAGCACCGGAAGGCGACTGTTTAGGCCTTGCGGGATATTGACTTAGTATTCAATGGTCCTTTTACAACGTGCTAGGTAAATCAATTAGATTGTCTAGGACTATAAGTCCTTAGGAAGTCTTTTTATGTAAATGAATCAGGTGGTTAATCATTCACCGTAATACAAATATATAGCCATCTCTAGGGCTTCAACATCTATCTATAATATCTAAAATACCCTTTCTGGAAAATACAATAAATATAAATCCTTAATAGATACCATCAATAGCTGCATCGGAATCAACAAAGGTGGTTCTAGCACGAACATTAATATCTGGCATGTTAATAATGTTGCAATGATGTAGGGGGCCTGAGAATGTTGTGTCTGCAAATGGTTACAAAACAAAAACATTGAATAGCTTTTTGGATGATGTGTTATAAACAATGATGCAGTGAATTACACGAAAAACACCTCTAGTAATTTAGTCATGCTCATTGAAAAAAAGCATAAGCTACAATAGTAATAACAAAGAACTTCAATTTTTTTAAGAATAGAACTTTAACTTCTGAAAGCATCAAATGAAGTAGAAATCACGTTGTTAAGAAAATAATAATTAAATTGGCACAACCAACTAGAATGAAAAACGAGAACAACTGGGCAAAATGCACTTCTATTTTTTCATAGATATAGCTGTCAACATTGCGAAATGATCGAAAGAACTATGCTGACAGTTGGATGGTAAACATTATCTCTGTAATTTTCTTTGTTGCTACTTATCGTAGTGCAATAAAAAATTAGGATTTTAAATTCTCTAACTTGCATTTTATTTTGGATTTTAGTTCTCTTTCATAACCGGTGAGAAAATGATCCTCTAAGTTGGTTTTGGATTTTAGTCTATCCACGGAAATAATTGACAAGTGGCGAATTTTTAAAAATAGTCCTCTAACTAACCAGGCTGCCACGTAAAGATTTTTTAAAGATTCCGGTCTAATCACCTATTTCCACGTGATATGACTAAAATCCAAAACAAAGTGCCAACTTGATGATTATTTTCTTACTCGAAAGTATATGACTGACTAAAATCCAAAATACGCCAAGTTTGGAAGACTAAAATCCTAATTTTTTCTTCATATACTTAACAGCACTATATTCATGTAGTGAAATGGTGTTTAATCGTTTCAGCTATGGGTTCAAAATGAAACCAATAGCAAATCTAATCTTTCAAACAAAAGAAAAGGCTTTGTGATTCTGTAAATTCGTTGTTTTTTTTTTTTTTTTTTCTACTTGTTCTAGTTATTTCGCAGACCCAAAAAGCCCACACAAAAAAAAAAAAAAAAAAAAAAAAAAAAAAAAAAAAAAAAAATATTTCGCCACAGCCAAATAGGAAAGAAAAAAAAATCGCACCTTAATTAGGGTTTTCAGAATGGCTGCAGCAATTTTCAATCTATATGAGAAACTCGTGAATACAAGGATGAGAAGATAATCTGTAGCATAAATGAAGAATAACGTTGAGGTTTTTTTGTCCGACTTATGCGTGAAGAGGAGGGAGGAGACGATATCTGCATAATTTTTTTTTTTTAAGCAAGACAGGTTTTTACGATTTGAAAATAGGGAAATGAAAAATTGGCACAAAACTACGCCGTTTTAACTTGGACATGGAAGTTGGACACTGAAAATGGACTGAGGATTTAAACCCGTATACTTAATACTATAGTTGGTGTGGTCAATGTTTTGAAACATTAAATATATATATATACATAAATTCATGTGTGTGTGGTTTAAAATATTAAGTGATGCTAAATTTGATTCTTGTTGCCTGCACTTTGACACTTTACTGAATGATGAATGATATGTGATGTATATGTATAATACAGGGCCGGCCCTCCTGTGAGGTCGGAGAGACGCCTCTTAAGCGCAACTGTCTTGGGAGAAGCCAAGATGCATGTTTATTTAAAAAAAAAAAAATGCATGTAGATTCAATCCGATCCAACCTAATATATTATATTAATTTTTTTGATAAAAAGCGCAAATTTTTTTTTACTCCAATCGATAAAGGTGTTGGAAAATTTTGATGAACAAGAATTTGACAAAAATTGTAGAAGACTCCAAGGCATGCAAATCTTTATCTTTTAAGAGACGTTTCATCCCTTACAATTGTCACTAAGGATCAAACGAAAATCTCTCTCGAGGATCTAACGGAGTGTTTGATTCAAACAATGATTGTTTGAATCAAACCAGAAAACACTCAAAGTTTTTTCGATGATCTTTATCGTAACTTATGAATTTTAAAATCAAGATACTTGTGCTTTTATTGGTTGCAAGACTGCATAAACGAATAGATGTCTCTCGCACGAAATGGTAGGGTACATCGTTTTATTCACAGGATGAAAAGATGCAACCCTCACTTGAAAGAGTAAATACATATCGGTTCGAAAACGCATGATATCTCGAAAATCCAAAAATGCATGCATATCATTACGATAACATTATTTCGTCAAAGAACTCATATGCTGGCGATTACAAAAATATTTATGAAAAAAATATCTAACAAAAGGTCCCATAAAAAAATTACTTGGCCGAAAAAATTAACATACAAACAAGTTTTATTAATTTTTGTTTGGAAAACTATAGAAATTTAAAAAAAAAAATTTATTTTATATATCATTTTGTTTGTGTATACGTATGGATTTGGTTTTTGTTTAAATATCTTTAGAAAAGACTACTTTGTAGGCGTGTTTGAATCTATCAATAAATTGAATTTTGTATTTACGGATGTTAAAAACGCGCGATTTTTTTTTTTTTATAAAACAACTCAACTAAAAGCCCAATTCAAAATCCTACTTAAGTACAAAAATACGCGAGGTGGCCGACCCAGTAAAATACAGGCTTTTGACCGTTTGACCAATCTTGTTGTTTTGGATTTCCTACTATTATTCTTCCAAATGTTTGTTAATTATGTTGTCTTTTATCCAAAACATATAGTCTATATATATATATATATATATATATATATATATATATATATATCTGAGATAGATTTATCACGTATATATATGTATATTTATGTATAATATATTTTCCAGATTTGTAATAACTCTCGTTTTAATATGTGTGTCTTGAACCATGTGCTTGTCTTGATTCATGTGTAACCTTTTATCTCTTCCATGTGACTTTGTCTTGATATATGTATTTTTTTTTTTACCCAAGGTGTTCTCTCTCTTTGTTTTTATCCACAGATTTAATGGTTTTGTTTAAGTGTGCATGAATCACTTTTCTCTTTCATGGCTACTGCTCAAATATTGTCGTTGAACTTCAGCTCAAAAAATAGCCATTGGACTTCACAGCTGATCTTGTGAAGTGTGCAAAACAAGACAAGAACAATTCTGGTCCCTCTTATATAAACACCCCAGCCACATCAAAAGAAAGTATAACAGCTCTCTCAAGGAAAAATTTGTTTCAGTATGTCTCAATTTCATTTTCCTTTCACTTGTATTCTGAAATATAGCTTTGTTTCTTGAGTGTAAGAAAAAGTGAGGTGTAAGTAGAGTGTGAGTGTAGAGTGTTATCTCTATCTTCTTTTAGTGAGGATTGTTGTAGTTTGAGAGTGTTCTCTCACTTACTATTAAGGAGGAATAGTAGAGGCACAACTTGGTCTAGTTGTAGTCAAATAGATTCGGGTTTAAAAGCGGTGGTATATGGGTTCACGGTCTTTGAATGGGTCACTTAATTCAAGGAGTTGAAATCGGGTTCACTCAAAAATTACACTTCTTTGGTTATCCGGTTAGTAACACTTTAACACTAAAGTGTTTTATTATTCATCTCTTTTTGTTACTTGCAATTTGTATAAGACTCGAGTGATATCCAGTGAAATCTGTTGTGTGGCTGTGATCTATAGTAGATCACACATATGTGCTTTAGATAGCTTATTACTTTGATACACACCTTAGAATTTCATGCTTACGCTCTAACAAAGATAAACTGAATCTGCAATTCTGTGCATGCTTGTTAGTTGAACACCTAGAAATTCATGTACTAGGACAACAACATAAAATCTGAATCTGCAAGTTTGTTGTTCTGATTTTAGTTAAGTGTTGTAACTGGAGTTGTGTTCAACTTGTTTCAGTTCTACATAACAAAGTGTTTTTTTCTTAACAAACTGAACTTGATTTAGAAACATATCAACTGAAGTTAACTTAGGTTCATAAAGTTAATCGAAACTAGATCTTCTTCCGCCTAGGTTTGTTAACTGAACTAAGTTAAGTATACTCTGATTTTATATCAAACCACTTGATCTATATAATCTGCATATAATTTGCTCAAGTGTTTTGGAAAGTGGTTAAACTAATTTGTAATACTCTATTCACCCTCCTCTAGAGTATTTATTGCATGTTCCTGATCCAACGCTTGATTCTTCTCAGCTTGGCCTACATGTGCTTTTTGTTAGCTCATAAATCCTTAATACTGCATTCTTGTATTTATTGTATGTATTGGGTTATATTAATTGTGTTCTGTGGTTTATTTATGTATAAAAGTGTGTGGAGGTGTTTCACTGTCAGGTTTACCTTTTGTGTTCATACGAGGGCTTTACTTAGCAACTGTTAGTGTTGGATTAGCGATAAGTAGAATGTGTTATGCATAGGTTGTTGTTCGGTCTTCATGTTGTTGCTTTTCACTTTTGCCCCAGGTTTTGATGTCATCCTTTCTGAAAGTAAATCTTAAACAGTTATAGAAAAAAAAGTCATGTTAGTTCTGCCTCTGTCATGTTCATAAAAGGGGTTTCCTTAGACTTTAGTTGTTCTCTTTTTAAGATTTCATAAGCTTTTTCATCATGCGATGTGGTTGCTGGTTGCTCTTAGTAAAAAATACACAAACTACACTTCATAGTTGTGCTAAGAGGGGATTTTAGACATGGATTGTAGTTTATGCTTTCCTCTTAGAGTTGTTTATTTCTCTTTGCTCTTACCAAAAAATACAGTACCAAGGTGAGTTGTATTTGGTTGATAACAACATGTGAATCATTTTGGAATACATGTTGCTAGAGTAGTTAAAGTCTTTTCTTACTACAATGTTCTTTTACCATAAAGGTTTTTATGGTTACTTGGTTAATAATGTGTCTTTTTCCTCCTCACACGTTGTTATGTCGTTGATGACGGTCAAATTATACCCGTAAAAGTCATCAACGTTGTCCTTAAATCGAGCTTAATAATATATATTTTATATTAAATCACATGTTTATAATGATTATTTAGTGTTGTGTGATTTATAAGATATAATTTGGTATTTACCTATTTTTATTATTAAAATATGATTTACTGTGCGATGATTATTGATTTTATAGATTACGATGAATAGGAGGATATCTACCATCGGAGGAAGTAAATCTCAAGATAAATCAATGCAAAATCGGATTGAATAAAAGATAAATATCGAAGCAGCACGAGAAGTGGAGTAAGGAGCAAGAAAAGCCAGCGAGCCAATCAGAATGAAGTGGACTCGCTGGCAGCGAGACCCCTATTCGCTGGGAGCGAGTTGACCAAAACTCGAGGATTGACTGGGTGCTATCTCTACGCGTTTTAGGGTTTTTAAATGCATATTTAGGTCGGCTGAAAACTCTATATAAGCAGCAGCCACGAATTTTATTTCACCATACTTTAGAATACACACCATTACACAATATTTTCATTATTATAAAAGTTCTCAGTTTTTATTTATGTTCGTTCATTACGGAGTCGTTAGATTCGCCGGTTAGAGATCGTATCAAGGAGTGGGAATCACGCTTGTCTTCGAGGGTAATGTCTACTCAATTATGCAATGTTTATTCGTAGATCTATATTATTTCGTGATGGAGTAGTCATTTTGTGTATTGATTTCGTGATGTAGTTAATTATCGAACCCATGTTTATGTAGATCTGAGACGTAGAAGACGTTTCACGAGTAGACCTGGTACAGAGTTGAGCTCGTTGGCAGCGAGCCCCTGTCTCGCTGGTAGCGAGTTCTGTGATGTTTCCGGTTTGTCTGTGAACGGCTTCGACTACGTCAGGTTCTCTGCTTTGTAATTAAAACGAGTAATTAAACCTGATCAACTTAATTATTTGTCATCGTAATTTAAGATGAGACTCAAAAAGTGATTGTTACTTGGTACAGAGATTGAATCGGTGTCTAAGAAGTATGCCTAACCATAGTAATGTTGCTTAGATGAGGTTACGGTTTATACCGGCATCCCTAGTTTTGTAATTGTGTCAGAAGTTATATGAGACGGAGACTAAAAATGTGAAGTCACGTAATAGAGACACGATGATCCGGATGGCCTACCCGAGCTAGATCTATTTTGGGGATGACTCCCGTGTAGTCGAATAATTAATCTTAAATGTCTTATTATGTCTCGTCGTCAATCTACATAGCATGGGGGAGTAATTACTACAAGCGTTATCAATACCGTTTGTTAATTGTTTATAAAACCTATAAAAATAAGTATATTAGTGTCATTGTATTTGGTTTGTGTTTCTATTGTGTCAATTTTAATTCTACGTTATTGTTGGTCGGAGACCGCCTTTAATTTGCTTTTAGTTTAATAAGTTATATTTCGTTTAAGCCGAGTCTATATGGGATCGACATCGACTCTATCTAACTATACTACGATTGAACCTAGTTCTCTTGCTAGTGTGTTATTTAGGTATCGAGTATTTTTATTACTTGACCCGACATCAAGTCGTTTATGATGATCGACTGTTTTGTAGGATTTTGAATGTTTTATCACTTTTTTTGGTTGGTATTTTCCAAGTTTAGCTTTGAAGTGAGTATAGTTCAAGTGTGAATTGTGAAGATATTCTAGGCTGAATCGGCAGAAAAATGGTTCGACTTACTGTATTTAATTTTATTGATTTGTTTATTGACCCTTGTTTTTGTTTGATTCTACTCAATTTGACCTTTTCATCTCCTCTTATAAGTAAGGTATTGTCAAACCATAATTTTTTAAAGGAGTTCCACATTCATGGGCATTTAGTAATTTGTGATTATTTACATGGTAGTGTATGAGGAAATGACTGGCCATGTATTGTTCATTATGCAATGAATACCTATAGAGAAAAGTGGTTGGGGTTGCATATTCGAATTTGTTTCGTGGTCATGGACTAATGACATCCTTTTTTTCCATATGAATTGCAGTATCTTAAACATGTTGAGTGTTCGGAGAATGTTAGAAGAGGATTTGGGGCTTGAGAAATTCGCACCGGGGAGAAGGTATAGATCATGCTCTACACATTTGTGATAAAAGTTTCTACATCGTTGTTCCGAGTTTGGTACTGACAGCTTTTGTGAAATTATAATGACAACAAATCATGATTATGGCTCCAAGAATTTAGTGCAGAATCAAGGCAAAAACTCCAACTCAACCGCAGAAGTGAAAGAAGCCGGCAAGGTTTGTGAAAAAGATGAACAGTTGAAGGCTCCTAGCTCTAAGGCTGAGACAGGTTGGAGAGATGAATCCCCTGTAGGAACTAAATTTGGGACTGTTAATGTTCAAAACACCGACATTAGTGAAGGCTCTATAAAGAAGGCTAGCTATTTGGAAAGAGCTGATCATTTCAGAGCCAATGCCAAGTATGTGGTCTCTTGCATTAACTTGTTCTTTGTGTGAAGAAGATGAATCGTGTACCATGTGATAACCCAATTTATATATATGAAAAAATTAACATTTCAGTTGGTAATAACTATTGAATTCTTGTTATCACGACATTGCAGTTAGTTTCAACTCAGAGACTTCTTGATGGAGATCTTGAACTTCAAATAAATGCTCTTGATCCTTTCAAGAAAAAAAATGGTTTTACCCTAACCACGGCGCTTCAGCCTCGATCCATGGGAATGTGAGAGAGGTTAATCAGTGAATCCCAGAGCCTGTAGCCAGAGGAGAACTTGGTTCCTATCGGCTGAAAAGGTGTTATTAATCGAAATCAACCCTTTTTACGGGAATCGAACCGTGACCTCCAGCAGGTCATTTGTCGTTCATTTGCCATTATAACACCCCGCCTAAGTACTGTGCCATATCCAGAGGATTCTTGATCCTTTCAAGAAATTCATACGTAAAGAGGTGGGAGTTGCAAGTATTATGATATGGCTGCAGCTGGTTAGAAGATGTTATGATATGTTGATTTGGTTCCAATCTGGAAGGGACATGCCGTGTTTTGCACGGCACACATTACCACGAGTATGCTAACAAAGAGAACGTGCCCAAAATAACAAGCAGAACCAAACGTAAGGCCACCATGTATTAACTGTCAAAATAAAATGAAAACAAGAAAATGAAAAACGCAAGTCTCTGTCAATCCTCAAATTCTAAAAATTAACAGGAAAAACAAAAGGTAAATAATAAAAATAAAATAAAAAGAACAAAATTTCAATACGAGCTCATCAAAATTTACATTACACAAAAATAGACCCCAAGAACAATAAGAAAAGTACCAAACAAAGCTAAACCAACATGAGTCTCTTCTCCAAGTAGCATCCCGAAAACTGCAGTGGCAGCAAACGTCGTCGCATTGGTGACAGGTACAGCAAAAGAAATCGGGGTGTCGCTAAGAATAGCAAAGAAAGTAGCTGAAGCGGAAAGGTTTAATGCGAAAGGCAATGAGTATTGCCATGTTAATAGAAGTTGAAGCCAATTTTTGAGTGTGTTGAGGATTCGGTTATTTGATATCGAGTCTGTCTGGGGAGTGCATTTGATCTTCTTGTCCCATATTAGTGCCCCTTTACGCATAAGGGCATTTGTTGCACCCCAAACAAGACCTACTGTAATCATCTTCCCCACGTCTCCCATGGCGTGATCTCCACCCGACATCTACGTAAGTAACAACTTCAAAGCAGCAAAAATAAGAGCAGCCATAGTTAACTAAGTGCAGCAGAAAGCTTACACAACCCAACTATCACCAAACAAAAACAACATAGAAATTGAACACCTTTTGAGTGTACATATGCATAGAATCGGATGCGCTACACACTTCATATTTACCAATATATTGTATGCAACATCAGATACCAATATCCAGTTCACAAAATCAACTCAGAAATCGAATAAAAGAATCTCGAAAACTGTAATCTAGCAAAAAAAAACTAGACATACCAAATAGAAGAGAAGTCCACGGTTTGAAAATAAAAACAAATCACAACAACATTAGCTTAGCTAAACCGAATAAACGAGCTCCAAACATCTCCAATCCATAGTCCCAAACTAAAGCAAACAGAACTAAATCTCATCTTTCCTTTGAAGAAGATCATGATCATCGATGATTTTCACACAAACAATGTGAAAGTAAAAATAAAAAAAAAAAATAAACAGGGCAAGAGATGAGTCTGAAAGAAAATTAGCAGAATTCTGTACAAAATTACTGACTAATAGCCAAATCTTATAAGCAAAACAAGTTTTTCTTCAAGTTCCAGCAAACTACATGGCATATCTACAGACTACAACCTTAACCCATTTGAAACAGTTAAATCCATAGACCCTATTCCAAATAAAATCATATCATTAAATGAAAAATAGAAACAAAAAAGGCCAAAATGCAAATAAAATCATAACACTAAATGAAAAATAGAAACAAAAAGGCTAAAATGCAAAATATTTAAGGTGCCAGATCCCATCAAAGAAGGAAAGGTCTTCACAAAGAGTACCGTGAAGGTTCAATTTTTTTGAAATTTTCTTATCTTCTCTAAGAAAATTCTTTTACAGCAAGAATTAAAAACATTCTTAAAGAGAAGAAGAGGAATTGATTGAGCGCAAAACTGGACAAATTAATCAAAAAAATCACCTCAATCTTACAGAAAAAAAAGGGCACAATCCCTTTCAATTGTAAATTGCAGGAGGTCTGCACAGGAGTATAATAGTTCTAATGGAATGAATCCCAGTATAAATTATTACAAAATTTGTTGAAAAAAAGCCGCTGGAGACAAGAAGCTCGCTGTACTTGGTTTTTGGGAAGTTTGAAAAGTTCGTGTTTTTATTTGTTTTTTTCTTTTTTTTGTTCATTGGTCGATCCAACACATATTATTAAGGGCACTGCGGTTCGATTCCCGTAAAGGGTTGATTTCGATTGATCGATAACACCCAGTCACGATGGTTGTAAAAGCGTATGTTGAATGCTCTTTGTGCATTCGACATCTCCCACATTCTCATAGGATCGAAAGTGGGGCACTTTAATGTTGGGGTTCAACATTTTTTTATTAAAGGCGTTTCTTCATTATTATTATTACATGTCTTAAGCATCGGCGCGTCGGATGATCTGCAGACATTGACGCGGTGTTAGATCTATATTATAATATAGATCTAACACCGATCAATAATCAGATCATCCGACGCGTACGGACGCTACACATGCATAACGCGTGTGATAATTATCATTTCCGTATTATTAACTTAGTCCCAAAAAAATTATCTATTTTTATAAATAAGTTATCTCATAAAAAGCGGTTTTTTTTTAGCCCTCTATAAAAAGAGTTAATTTAGAAAATTAATGCATCTTTTTATGCCTATTTTGCACACATCCTTATCATATTATATTTAATGTTTGTATACTCCTTTCATATTTTAAAACAAATATTTATTATGAAATAGACGTGTTGGTCCCTAGAAAATGTTTTAGTTAAGTTTAGAGGGGGTAAATAAACTTAAGACTTAAATTTTTTTTGGAGTTAAGATAAACTCAACAGGGTCAATAGTCTGCTGACTATTAAGTCTAGTGAATCTGTTGCAGCGGAATATACTTAATTAAGCATTTTTACTTCTTGTTAAAAGATGATACTAAATATTAGATACTCAGAAGTGAAATGTGTGTGAATTCAGTAGCTAGTTCAGCAGGTTGATATGGATAACATGCAGTAAATGAAAATGCAAAAAGTAAATGCAGTAAATAAAGTAAGGCAAATTTTGTAGTGGTTCCAGGTTGTGTAATCCTGTCAGTCCACACTTCTTATGTGATGTTGGAGGAAATTCACTAGAGTCTTTGAGGTTGCTGTTACAAAAGTCCCTAAGTTGTTTGTCCTTGACTAATAACTATGGCTTCACAAACTGAATACTAAGAACAGGTAGGACTGCTGCTCCTAAGTACTCCACTGGTCCTTGAAGGGTAGGATTGCCTCTTCACCAGCTTCACCACAAAAACAACAATTCTGACACTTAGCAGTGCTTATCTGTCTTCAGGATTCTTCTTGAAAAGAAGGGTTTGAATCAAGAAAGTGATTCTGCTCCAGTAAGCTTCGGGATGATAAGATCAGCAGCTTAAGAGCTCAAAGTGTAGATACTAGATGATACTTAAATGCAGTAACACTTGAATAAATTCTAGATCAGTATGAATGCTCAGTTCGGCAGGGTGTAGTGCTCTTGATTGCTAGTAAGTTCGTATGTAATATGATTCTAGGGATCCTTTATTTATAGGTGAAAATCCTATGCTTGAATTTGAATTTCAAATCTGACCGTTATAGGATTTTCTGATTATTCTCTGAAATTCCCTCTGATGTACTCCTCTGTCAGTATGTCAGTATCCTTCTGACAGACAGATTGTCAACCAATGGTTTAATTCCATTTTGATATGGCTCTGAATTCCTTACAATGTTCCTTCAATCTCCACCATTGATTAACTGATTAATCCAATGCTTGATATTCATCCTTATCCATTTAATCTTCCAAAACAATTCTTGAAACAAATTAATCTTATTTATGTATACTCAGATGATATCTGGTTTATGTGTCTGCTGAGGTATACATTTGGTCAGCTAGCATATGGTGTGATGTGTTCTAAATGAACACTCAGCTGACTGCTTCTAATCTAACTTTTGTTTGTGAAGTTAGAGTACACCATTTTAAATATAACTAAGTCCCAATCATCACGTTTCCTTATATGGAACTTAGACCTTCAATACAAAGCATATGTGATCAGTTTAGGCCATTATAGACTTACCTAAATTCTGATCCCATATCCTTTGCTTTTAAGTATTCATTACTAAGTATGAACCCTTAGCCTTCATTACTGAGTTTGAACCCTCGGCCTTCAGTCTTTAACATGTCCTAGACACTCTACTGAACATTTAGCCTAGATAGGTCTGCTGAACTAGTCAGCTGACCTCTTTAAAGTGCTTGTTTGATCAAACTTATACAAAGATCTTTAGTAAACATATACATTCATTCTAGACATCTTTTTGTCTTTGCCCTATAACAGCTAGCCTGGCAGTCATCATTAAAACTAAAATATGTCCAACAATTTCCCCTTTTTAGTGATGATGTCAATACCCTCCTTACGGAAAAGCAAAAGGATAAAGACAATAAAAAAACAAATTTCATTTATATTTCACTGAGGTTCCAAACTTGTTCAAACATTATTACAACTAGATTCAGAGTATGATAAAATAAGTAGTCTGCTGAACTAGTTTCTTTCTTGATCTTTCTTCTATTGATACTCCCTGATTTCTCTTTGCATATCCACCATCCACTGATTTGTTGGAAAAATTTAGTACTTAGGATTTGACAGAAGTAGAAAAAACTCCAAGGCACGTAAGAACGTTGTCTTTTAAGAGATGTTTCGTCCCACGCAATTCGTCACTTAGGGATTCAAACGAAAATCTCTCTCAGGATACAATGGAGGTGTTTGATTCAAACAGTGACTTGTTTGAATCAAACCCGAGGACACTCAGAGTTTTGTCGATGATGCTTTCAAACTCTATGTATGAAATTCATTTGCATATTGTGCTGTTTATATAGTGAAAGGAAAACCCTTAAACGAACTGAGGTATTCCTACACGAAAGGGTAAGGGTTATCACAATTCGCATGCAGAGGTGCATCAGTTCGAAATCCTGAATCCGAAATGAAGCATCAGTTCGAAATCCTGAATCCGAAAAGAAGCATGGATTCGAAAATGCATGAAACCCTTCATGAACTGATGCATGTATCTGATTCGTACGGCAGCTCATAATGTCGATTCATAAGGCAGCTCGAATGCTAACGACTTAAAATATTCATTTATGAAAAAATATCTAACATGATTTTCAATTATAGAGTAATCAATCCAAGTGTGTAACATTTTCCACCACTTTCAAGCTTCTGCAACAGTCATCTAGAATCCTTGCCAATTGAATGCTCCTTGCATATATAGGTCCTTAAATTCATTCAACGGATCCTTTGCTGACAAACTTCTTAACATTTGTTCAACAGACTGACCTCTTCCACCTCTTTTGCCATCTCTTTCAGCACTTTTTGATCTTATGGATCTGATCATTACTTCCCATAGATTCAGTCCTAGAAAAAAGTTTAACCCTTCCAAAAATGTCATGTGATTGTACGGTCTTCTTCTTGCATTGAAAGCATCTTTAGACTCTTTTAGCAAATCTTCAGTCAATTGAACTCTTCCAGGTGCAGGGGTCCTGAATGCAGCATTTTCAGCTTCAAATATTCTTTGTTGATATACCTTTACTGCTTATTTTGCTTTTGTTGTCCTACCTTCTTCCCCCTTATTGACATCATCAATAAAACGGTGCAGTAGGTTTAAAACTCCTTCTTGAGTTGATACCAGATTATTCGATTGTCCTTCTATAATTTACGTTTCTAGTGTCCACTTAGAGTAATTCGAGCTTGTAGTGTCTGCATTTCAGTGATTCGATCTCTCAAAAATTTAGGATCATTTGGGGTAGATACGGGATTTTTTGGTTATTTTATCAACATTTTTGCGTAATTTGGTGATCTCTCAAGAAGGTTCTTGTCCTCTTGGCACAATCCAACTTTGCCTGATCGACTTCAAGGTGTACATCATTGCATCTAAACGGTAGATAAGTAATGTTTGATCTGAAGCCTTAGTTTTCCTTCCTCTGTTCTCAACCAGATTGACAAGATCTTCATCTTTGCTCACTGGATCTCAGCTGACCCCTCAGCTGATTTATATATTCTCTAACAACCCTTAAATCTGCAAGAATATGACCTGGTATGGTAGAAGCAAGGCGAGCCTTATTCTCAATGGACCTTTCATGTCATCATTAGGTCTTGGTTGTCTTACAACTATTGCATGATTCCTGTCCCATTCAAAAGGTTCAGGACTTTCTTCATCCAGTCCAAGATCATCAATGGCAGCTTGTTGATCCTCTTGAATATCATCAAAAAGTTCTTCTTCATGAGCTTCATCAACAAATTCTTCTTCATTATCACCATAGTCAATAAGTTGCTCTTCTTCAGATTGTACATCAGCACTTGTTCTCTGAACCAATAGGGGCATTTTCCTCAACAGGTTCCATACTATTAACAGGGGATTCCTCTGATCCCGAAACTAGTTCCAACCTTTGTCCAATCACTGTCTGATCCTCAGTAGATTGAACCACCAGTTCCGACATTCGTTCAGTTGCTTTCTAATTTCCAGCAGACTGAACCTCCTTTTCTTGTTCAACTTGGATCAGTGTGGGTGTTAAAATGTCAGATCCAGATGCCTTCTGTTGTCCTTCTTGGGTTAACATAGTGGTTACCAAATTAGGCTCAATAGGTGTGTCTGGAATTACAACTACTAGAATGGGTTGTCCAGCATGTGCAACTACACCCAACTGACCAATTTGGCCTTCAGTAGTGGCAGGAAATATTACCAAGTTTTCCTCCAAAACAGCTCCTTGTCCAGCAATAACATCCATATGACAACAACATTTGTTGAAGTTCCCTCAGTGTTGATTACGTCTTGAAATTGAGCAGATTCTTGAGATACAACATCTATCCGCTCATTCCTTACTACCTCATCGAATAGAAAAGACCTCCTAGAATTGTTGTCTTGTCAATTCAACTTTCAATCAACATCAAAAGTATCCAATAATTCATCTTCATCTTCTAGGATTGTCTTCTTGTGAATAAAGACAAATTGTGGTGCCTCTGCAGTTAACACTTCTTCTTCAAAAAAGTCAACAACCTGATGTCCTTCAGTAGATTGTTTTGGATCTTTAGTAGGTTACTTATTTTCCTTCTCACCAGATTTTTCTTGTACATATTCTATTGTTCTTTCTTTAACAACACCACTTGATTCTCCAGGGAACATAGGATGATCATCATCAGAATCAGATGATGATGATGAGTCATCAGAATCACCAAATGGTTTGTACTTTGGATCCTTAAACAATAGATTTTCTTTTCTTCTTCCTTCTTCAACAACTTCTTGAAGTCTGGAAACCAACTCTTCATAGTTTACAAATTCTAACAAATTCTCAGTTCCCAGAGATTCAGAAGCCCATTCCTCAAAACTTGTCATCATCTCAGCAGCAAGTTTATGTTTCTTGTAAAAACCCATCTTCCATTGAATGTACCGAGAGATTCTTTCCAAAGTATGATCTCTTTTTTGTTTCTTTGGTCTCTTGACATAAGGCATAGTAGGCTTCCTGGCAGCAGGTTGAGGCTCAGAAGATTGACCTCCAAAGGTCTCTACTATATGAGACAGGGTTTCCTCAGCAGAATGAAAGATCTTTGTAGGTTCTTCAGTTGTATGAGGAATATTAGTGTCAACTACTTCCATCTGTTCAACACTTGCTTCCTCATGTGTTGCATTTCCCTCAGCAGGGGTTTGTTTGATCCTTACTTCCCTCTGTGTTGTATCATCAACGGTAGGGGTGTGTACATCTTCACTAGCCTTATCAGTAGGCTCTTGTACAACATCGGCAGCAAGTTCAATTGGTTCTTTCTCACCTTCCACATCTTCTTCTGTTTTATCATCCTCTTCTATCTGCTCTTCCAAGTGTTGGATCGATAATGCGCAGACAAACACTCTAGAGGGGGGGTGAATAGAGTGTTAACCAATTTATAAACTCTTTTTCGATAAATCAACACAAGTATTAAACAACTAAGGCGGAAGCTAACTTAGTCGGTTATTCGCTTGTGTTATAAAACCTTTAGTGACCAAGGAATAGTAAAATAGTTTGATATTACACTTTAGCACATAATTAACATACTAGATCACGTGATACTTGGGTGAGTGTTGTTTAAGAGAGGAGTGATTCAATTTAACTTGATCAAATAAATATGTGAAACAGGACTGGACTAAAACAACGGCCAATCAAAAAGCAGGTTCAGTCTAATATCAATTTGCAGGGAAGAAACTTACCCACTCACAAGATGTAAAAAGAATGGTTCTGGGCTATTTAATCAATAAGCAATGTACCACTCAAAGTACAGATTTATAAAAGCAATGTACTATGAATACAGATGCAGCCTAAAAAGATTAATAAAAACCAAACCAACAGGCTGGTAAAAGCAATACAGATGATGTTCCGGTAGCAGCACAAATAAATATTGAATAATACAACAGATCAATATTTTAATTAAGCAGTGCTATCAAAACAGAGAGCCTGAACTTGATCAATCGCGAAGTGATAATCAGGCTCAAAAGGTGGATTATCAAAAGCGAGATCACAATAATCGAATACAATGTTCAGATTTCTCAACACTACAAACTAGGTCTATTACAAGTTATTCTCAAACTCAAAAGCAAAGAGGTTTTGAAGGCGGATCAGATAGCAAGATCAAGAACAGCAGATGCAAGTTGGACAGATGTAGCAAGGTAAAACACACAACTGCAGACTCAATAATCACAAGGGGTGATACTGATTTTGATTAACAACAACACGAGGAGTATGATGGTGATCAAAATCAGATCCAGCAGGTTTGAGGGGATTAACAAAACCCTCAGACCAGAATCTAACAGACTTCTGTCTGAAGCTAAAAACAAGACTTAAGGTGTCTGATTTCAGGGAGACTCAAGGCACAAGCAATATACCTCACTAGGCAATCAGACTTGGTACTTCAGGCCAATCTGATTGTTGCTTACTACCTCGATCAGTTAGAGATCAGACCACCAAAATCAAGTTTACAGCACAGAACAAACTCAGATTAGACCACAAGCTAACTAGTATCAATAAGATTACTAAAAGCAGGTTCAATAGGCAATCACAACAAAATTAAAACACAGAAACAGTGAGTCAAAGTGATACCTTGCAGGAAAGGACACTAAGACCTCACACCAAAGATTCTGTCTAAAGCTGTTGAGAACCACACTTCTCAACAGCAAGGACCAGAATCAAGCTTGATCAATTCAGCAAATTACCAAGCTACTCTCAACTACTGTGCTATAAGACTTACAGGACCAGAAAAGAGAGATGTTTTGCAGTAAAAAAATGTCGGATTGCTCAAGAAATGGAATTCTGAGTTGTTGCAATCCTGGTTAATATGACTGGCTATTTATAGCCTTGGAGGTATGACTTAACCTCAAGGCATAATGTGAACATAATTAGAGAAATCAAGGGGAAATCGAGGGGCAAATAATGAGATGATTTTCCTGCCTTGGTTGACCAGTAATTTGTATTTTTAGGTCAATGGACTATGTAAACTCCCCCTTGGGGCCGTCACAGCAATAGGAGGAGTAAGTACTAGCCAATGAGCCTCACATGAATCGGTTTAACCAAGCAATCATCATTTTAACCGAAGTGACTATCCAGCCATGGCAACCAAGGTTTAGATGTTATGGTCAATGAACCAAGTATGTCTGGTCAATGAGCCATTTAAAGTAGGTTAACCATGCAGTCACTATACTGTGAGCGATTTCTCTAAGTAATGTCCTAATAGCACAGATTAAAGGCAACCCGAACCTTGGTTCAATGTTGAATATACAAATTACCATTCACTGAACCAAGGATTAACTCGAATTAAACCAAAGTGAACTATGATGCCAATTGACTTTGATTTAACTGAGTTTTAGCCATCATTGGGTCACTACCCTCATCTTTGACTCGACCCTTGACTTCCTAGGGTACTAACCCTCAGTCAAAAACCCTAACCGTACACACCATGAGGGTCAAGTCATTTTACCTGAGCAAGGCTGAGTCATCGAAAAGAGTACCACAGGGCACTGAACCAGCATCACTTCAATTTTCGATGAACCAGGACTGAATTGGTGCTAGATTCAGTCTTTAGCTTTCCTGAACCGTCATACCCTACAAACACAAACCAATAGCACAAAATCAGGCAGAAGTCATATTCAAATCAGTAAAATAAATTGACATAAAAACGACATTAACTTAGAAAAGATACGACCTGATTTAGGGTTGACTATGATTTCAGAAGATCGAACAATAAAGCCTCGAATCAGTCAACAAGGCTCGTCTTTTCCACATGCTGAAAGCACAGAACCGGAAGGTTTGAGACTTTCATCATTCAAGCATATCAGCGCAAAATCGGGGTTATGAAATCCCCGATTACATACCATAACCGGCCCTTAATCTTCGAATCAAGGCAGCTTCCAATTCTCAACGTTTAGCTCTGTAGAATCGAGCAATTAGTGCATACGATTGAAAGATAACATAGAAAAGGAAAGAATCGCAGCATAAATGAAACGATATCACCTCTTTCGTTTCGAAACAGAGACTGAAGAGGAAAGGTCGGAGCTTCCACAAATTAGTGTCAAAACGAGTAGCCATAAGGACAGAATCCAAGCATTGAATGCTTGATTTCATCTGCAAAAGGAAGGAGAAGAAGGGCGTAGCATATTTTATGGGATCGAAGATCCGCCATAAAGAAACGAGAGAAACAATTTGGAGGAAATTAGGGTTGCAGAGAGAAAAGCGGTGAGGAGAGAAGGAAAAATAGGTTTCAGAAATGGGAATGAAAAGGGAACAGGTGTAGGGTTATGGAAGTAAAAAAGGCTGGGCTTCAAAAAAAAAAAAAAATATAGTGCAGCAGCATTCTTTGATATTAAATAAATTAATTAAATAATTAACATAGTAACCATATAATAGTGTTATAAAAAATACTTATGAGATAAACATACTTATAAAAGCTTTAATAGAGATGATGTTACTTTTGAAAATTAATCAACACATAACTAGAACCACAAAATACTCAACATTCTCCCCCTTTGATTTATTTTCAAAATAACACTTTTAAAGCTTTTAAGGAATAGTTTAAACACATGGAGAGTATAACTCCCCCTAAATACAAGCTCCCCCTTAATTAGAGCTTTCAACTTTTAATAAACAAATATTTCAACTTTTAAAAGCTTTATAATAACTACTTTCTCCCCCTTAGTTTGAAAATTAATCAAATAAGGTTTTAAAAAGAACGGGGTTGAAAGTTGAACCACAAAATACTATAATGTAAGAGATATAAGAGACTTCCCTTTTTGGTACCAAGGGGTATGATACCAAAAGATGTTCAAACATATATTTAAGGCACTATTATGCCATATATGTCATTTTAGCACATAAAGGTTGGTGACCTGCAAAACAGATTAATATAGTGGTACCCTTTATACTTTGGGTCCTTCAGGGTTAGGATCATTCTTCAAAGAATCTTTCCGAACCCATACTTTTCGTACCCTTGGTTTATGTCCAGTCTTCTGAGTCCAAGTGGGTGAGTTGGTGATCGATCATGACGTGGGATTTGAGAGTATGTGTTCTGATGCATTCTCAGAATTTGATCTTGCCAAAACATCAAATTGACCAAGTAAGGATCAACTTGGGGGTGTCTAAACGTGTAGTCGGGTGCTTGATGTATGCGGGGGTCATAAAATGCAGGTGTATAGAAACTAGGTGTAGCATAGTTAGTATGATGATGTTGGTTCTGTTGAGCATGGCTCTTTGAACCTCTACGGTCATACATATATGCGTGGTTTTGTGAAGGAGAACGCCGTGAGGTGTGTGAACGTGTTGATGAAGCGTTCTTTTGTGGTGTAGGTGCTTTAGGTGGTGTAGAACGCTCTAAGGCAATTGGCCTAGGTGTCAAGTTTTCCGGAGTTGAGACGGGAGGAGTTGGTTTGGGTTGGTTCCCCGCACCACTTACTTCCTTCCTTTTTCCTTTTAGTGTTGAGAGTTGTCCTTGGAGTAGAGAATTCTCCTCTTCAAGTCCTGAAACGACTTGTTTGAGTTTGACAACCTCTTGCTTTAGGGAATTAATCTCAATTTCGGTGTCTTGATACTTAAGCTTTAAGTGACTTAGAGTGTTGATTAGTGACACGGTTTCGTCGTTATCTTTGTTTCTTAAGCTCACTAATCGTTTCATTCTTAAGTTTGAGTTGTCCTAAATTGTTCTATTTGATCATGCAACTCTTGTACGGAAAATAAAGATACCTCACTCTCATTTTCGAATGTGGGTTGAGAGCGACCCATGAGATGTAGAAGGTAGCTCGCTCGGAAGCAAAGCAGATTTGCTATCACAATCTGACTCAGAACTATCAGACCATGTAGCCACCATAGCTTTCTTCTTTTTGGATTTTTCTTCAGTCTCATTCTTGGATTGATGATGAGATTTTGACTTGTGATGAGACTTAGATTTTGAGCTTGAGCTATGCTTTGACTTACTCTTTTTGGTGTTAGGACAAGCATTCGAGATGTGTCCGTATCCTTTGCACTCGTAGCATTGTGCAGTTGTAGTCCAATCCTTTTCTTTATTGCCGCGGTGCTTTCCACTATGCTTTTTGACGCTCTTCGAATTTTGCTTTTGGAATTTGTAAAATTTCTTGAAGTTTCGGGCCGCCATAGCAACTTCTTCGTCGCTTTCACTCTCAGATGACTCAGATTCAGATTCCGATTCAGATTGGTGAGCTCTAAGAGCGGTGCTATAGTGAGGGTTTCTATCACGCTTACGAGCTTCAAGGTGCATCTCGTGAGCGATCAAGATTCCGATAAGTTCATCTTTCGTGAGAACGTCGGCATCCTTACCCTCCTCAACGGCATACGCTTTGGAATCCCATTCAGGAGGAAGACTCCTAAGAATCTTGAGGATTTGGTCCTCATTCGAGACTGGCTTACCATACGACTCTAGTGCATTAACTATGTCGTTAAACCTAGTGTCCATTTGTTTAACGGTTTCGGTCGATTCCATTCTGAACATTTCAAAAGCTCTTAAAAGACCGTTAATTTTGGAGCGTTTGACTCGGGAAGTTCCCTCATGTCTTTGAGTGAGAGTCTCCCAAATTTCTTTGGCAGACTTACATGAGTTAACCGCACGAGCCTCTCCGGGACTAAGGGAGTTGACAAGGATGGCCATGGCCTTCGAATTTAATGACAACTTTTTAAAGTCATCATCAACGAGTTCATGGTCAAGCTTGGCAACTTGGATGGTAGTCCCACCCTCAGTGACGGACTTCATAGGAATCAATGGACCATTTTGAATGATTCTCCACAACTGGTAGTCCATTGACTCAATGTGAAGTCAAGATTGAGTTCTTCCATTCCATATACCCGGACCCGTCAAAGTAAGGTGGTCTTGCCAGGACAAGCCCTCCCGTGGGGTCATGGTAGATGCCATGGAAGATAATGCAAGCAAAAACTTTTTTTATTTTTAAATATGAGCTAAGGCTAAATGAATGCAGTTACAATGTGTGGAAATATATCACTCACTGAGCCTGTTCTTTGAGGCTCAAGCAGGTGATCGGCGATCTGGCCGATCCTCATGATCACAGCAGACTATGTCGTGCATAACTTTATTTGTACACTTTATTTATTTGTAAAAGACATATTAATTGTGATACATATAAACAATTAATATGTCAAACTCTAGTTTACTTTATGTCATAGACATAGACATAGATTGTACTTTTACTTTTTGCTTTTGTGCCGCCCACATCTACATACTCAAGTGGCGCCTAGCTAGCTAGTCTCTCTCCAAATTGTATCTATTTATACTCCTTCATTATCAATGAATAAAAGATAAGTTGAAGTTTACTCTTGTGTTTATCACATTCTCGAACTCTCTTCATGGTATCGGAGCCTTACTGAGTTCTAAAATCATTCCGCAAAACTCGGTTCTTTTTCGAAAAATGTCAACATTATCTCGAAGTTTCATCTTCTTGAAGAGACTCACATTTGCATCAGCATGGGATAATCGAACACTCTTCTTTACAAATCATAAACTTGATGGTAACAATTACTTGCTATGGTCAAGGTCTATGAAAATGTATATCTCCGGCCAGGGCAAGATGGGATATCCGTCAGGTTCCAAACACGCCTCACAAACCCGACCCCAAGTTTGAAGCATGGGACACGAGAAAATAACCAAGTCATGACCATCCTCACGAGGTCTATGACAAAAGAGATCGATGAGAACTTCATGATGTATAACACCGCTAAGGAAATGCGGGACAATGCCGTAGACCTTTACTCAAAAAAGGACAATACATCCAAGTCTATGAACTCAAGCTCAGATTCAAAATTGAGACAAGGATATATCGTCAGACTCAATACTTTAATCAACTATCTAAGGCATGGCAACACCTAGATATGTTGGAAACTCACCCTGGAATGATGTTAAAGATCTTTGCACTCTTTAAAGACATTATTGAGAAAAATAGAGTATTCAAATTCCTTCACTGGATGAATCCTACTCTTGATGATGTCGAGGTAGAATTCTTGCTACTAAACCTCTTCCAAATCTCAAATCCATGTTTGCCTTGAGGTCAAACATGAGGAAAGCAGGAGGAAAGTGATGTTTGCTTTGAACTTCCTCGCCGACAACCCTATCAAGGTACCGCCTCTTGAAGGTTAATGAGACTTACAGAAGCCTCACTGAGAAAGCTGGAAAGTCGTTCGTGATCACCGCAAACGCACAAATCACACCAAGGACAATTGTTGGAAGCTACATGGCAAACCTAACCCCTCTAAAACCTCAAAACCAACCAGGAAAGTCAAGGCAAACTTGTCGGTGAAGAGGAGAATGACAAGAAGTGAATGCTCGCTTGTTGCATTTAAAGCCTTTATTGCTCAAAGATCGGGAAGGTAGCTCCCCTACTGAAATGGCCACTCATGCTAAAACAGTATATTTTACTCACCTCTTAGTAATGAGACTTGGATTGTTGATTGAAGGCGTCTTCCCATATGATAGTAATAAAAACCTTATTACCCAATATATGCCATGCAACCAAATTCACAAATTAAGGCTAGCGATGGTTACATTTCTTATGCAAAAGGTGTTGGGAAGGTTAAACTTACTAATCGGATATATCTCTGAGAATGTCTGTTTGTTCCAAAGTTAGATCAGAACCTTATATCTCACGGTAAACTCACTAAAGATCCGAATTGGATTGTTGTTTTTAATAAGAATCAAGTGCACATTCCAGATCTTTCTTCTCGAGAAGTGATTGGGCAAGCTAAACCCCGCCAGATTGTTTGTGATCAACCCTCTTGAAGAAGAGAAGATCAAGACAGAATCGCCTCAAGACTGCGCATCAAAAACTTGACAATATCATGTTATGGCATTATAGACTAGGACATCCAAGTTTTGGTTATTTAAAGTCTTTAATTCTGAATTTTTTAAAGGATGTAATCTTAATGATCTTCAATGTGATATTTGTCAATTTGCTAAACTCACCAAATCTGTGTATTCTAAGTTACCTCACTTGCCCTCTTCCCTTTCACCCTAATTCACAAAGTGATGTATGGGGACCTCAAGAGTGAAAAGTATAACAGGAAAATGGTGGTTTGTAACCTTCATTGATGATCATACTGTAAACACTTGGTCGTTCTTAATGAAAGACAAATCAAGTTGGACCTATCTTCCAAGAATTTTATCACATGGTCTCCACCCAATTTGATACTAAGATCAAGATCTTAAAGTCCGATAATGCTCACGGAATACTATGAGTCTAACCTCGAAGAACTTCTTGACTAACAGAGGAATTGTTCATATCGGTGAGTTGTGTGGAAACACCTCAACGTAATGGGGTTCTTTGAAAGAAAGAACAGCATCTGCTGAAATGGCCAGATCAATCATGTTCACTACACATGTTCCTAAATACATGTGGGGTGAAGCTATATTGACTCGCAACATATTTAATCAACAGACTTCCCAAAGCAGAGTGTTAGGTTTCAAAACTCCTCTCCAAACCCCGCCGACCACACACTCCTCGCTTCTCATCTTATTACCCAATTGCCTCCAAAGATCTTTGGTTGTACTTGTGTTTGTTTATATCCATGCTCAACACGTAGTAAACTTGATCCTAAAGCTCATAAGTGCATTTTCCTTGGATATGCACACAGGAGAGAAAGGTTACAAGTGTTACTCTCCTATCGAAAAGAAATTTTACAATTCTATGGATGTGAAATTCTTTGAAAGGACTCCATATTACAAACAAACCTCATTGAGCTACCACCGATGGAAACTCGATTGAGATTGAACTAAGTCCGTTCCTCAAAGAAACCATTTACCCTCAAGCAGAGTCCTAACCCACAAAGCAGACTCATAACCTTCAAAGATCCTGCGGATACTCACATTATCGACCCTCAAAGCGGTCTGGCGACCAGAGCCTCGCTGAACTGGAACCTCAAAGAACTCCCATCGAACTGCAGTCCTGGACCTCGGCTTATTGACTCTCGGCCAGCTGCTTCAAGTGGATGACATGACCTATTGCTCTAAGTAAAGGGAAAAGATCATGCACTGATCATTCTATTCAATGCACTGATCATTCTATTCATTCTTATTTATCTTATGATCAGTTGTCTCCTGTCTTTGCCATGTTTACACAGGACCTGGACTCTCACTCTATCCCTAGAAATATTCAGGAGGCCCTTCAAAATGATAAGTGGAAGGTCATTGTTAAAACAAAGATGGAAGGTCTGCTTGTTAAAACAGAGATGACGCCCTCCGGATAATCATACTTGGGATCTCACAACTCTTCCAAAAGGCAAGAAGACACCATTTGCAAATGGTTATTCACTATCAAGTACACCTGCTTGATGGCACTATTGACAAGTACAAAGCCGATTGGTAGCGAGGATTCACTCAAACTTATGGCATTGACTATAAAGAAACTTTTGCACCAAATGGCAAAGCTCAACCTTTGTCAGTGGTACTAATTTCTCTATTTGTCCAACTTGAGTGGCCTCTTCATCAATTGGACATAAAAATGCTTTTCTAAATGGGGACCTTCTTGAGGAGGTTTATATAACTATACCTCCTGGTTTTATCAATCCTCATACTCAAGGCAAGGTGTGCAAACCGAGGAAATCTCTATATGGCCTCAAGCAATCACCAAGGGCATGGTTTGGAAAATTAACAATCTGTGGTCAAAGCTGCTGGATATCACCAATGCAATTTCGATCACACTATGTTCATCAAGACAACCAACCTGTAAGAGGTCTATTCTTATTGTCTATGTGGATGATATCATCCTTACTTGGAGATGACCCGCTTTGAGATCCAACACTTGAAAGAAGAAGCTGGCGGCAAAGGTATTTGGGTTAAAGACTTGGGTTTACTTAAGTATTTTCTTGGCATGGAAGTAGCTAGAAACATCAAAGGAATCTCGGTCTCCCAAAGGAAATATGTCTTGGACTCTTTGAAGAAAGCGGCATTGGGGTGCAAACTGTTGTATCCCAGAGTGAGACCCCAGGCCATACCTCGCTACATGGTGACATTGCTGTAAGAAAGGAACAATATCAAAGACTTGTAGGGAAACTCATCTACCTATCCCATACAAGACCGGATATTGCATATGGTGTCGATCCGTTTGCTGGTTCATGCATTGCCCTCTTCGAGCAACATTGGGATGCGATGAATAGAATACTGCGGTATTTGAAGTCCACTCCTGGCCAAGGGTTACACTTCACCAAGTCTGCTGATAGATCCATCAAGGTCTATACTGATGCTGATTGGGCTGGATGCCACATAGATAGAAGGTCTACCACAGGCTATTGTTCCTATGTATGGGGCAATCTTGTTACTTGGAGGAGCAAGAAACAACTCATCGTGGGTCTAGAAGCGATCTTGAAAGTCGAACTCAGGCACTTGTTTTAGGCATTTGTGAAGCTCTTTGGCTCAAAAGAGTACTTCATCGAACTTCAAAGAACCTATTCAAAGAACCTATCACACTCTGTTGTGATAATAACTCAAAGACTATGCATGGCAGAGGATCCAGTCCATCATGACAAAACAAAACATGTGGACATTGATGACACTTTCGAAGGAGAAGATTGATGCCAAGATTATTCAACTCCAAGATGTTCCTCGTAAGATCAAAATGTCGATATTCTTACCAAGGCTATTCCACCTCTTACGTTCGTGAGACTAAGTAGCAAACTTGGTCGCATCAATATATACTGCCCAGATTTGAGGGGTGTGTGGAAATATATCACTCAAAGAATCTATTGTTGAGGCTCAAGAGGTGATCGGCGCATCTCTTGATCCTCATGATCACAGCAGACTATGTCGTGCATAACTTTATTTGTACACTTTATTTATTTGTAAAAGACATATTAATTGTGATACATATAAACAATTAATATGTCAAACTCTAGTTTACTTTATGTCATAGACATAGACATAGATTGTACTTTTACTTTTTGCTTTTGTGCCGCCCACATCTACATACTCAAGTGGCCGCCCTAGCTAGCTAGTCTCTCTCCAAATTGTATCTATTTATACTCCTTCATTATCAATGAATAAAAGATAAGTTGAAGTTTACTCTTGTGTTTATCACATTCTCGAACTCTCTTCACAATGCAATATTGTGTGCAAAATATAATGTAGTGATACAATGCAAAGTCTATGATATGTAAGATCTTTTTTTATGGAATCTCAAGAAACAATTATTTAAAGGACAGAAAGTAAACGATGTGGTGTGTGAGATTTCCTAAATCAATTTATTTAAATTACAGCCTCAAAAATTAAATGATAGCGTAAGGGGTGTGAAACAGTGAATCTGAATCGAAAACGAACCCTTACGATAGTGATGAGCCGGCTGTAAATGATCTAACTTGATCAAAAATTTATTCTGCAAAACAACTTAAGACCAAGTGTAAATCGAGAAAGAAAAAAAATATAATCAATCAAACGATGTGATATCAAGAACTTGATCACTAGGTAACCTTGCTCTGATACCAATTGTTGGATCGATAATGCGCAGACAAACACTCTAGAGGGGGGTGAATAGAGTGTTAACCAATTTATAAACTCTTTTTCGATAAATCAACACAAGTATTAAACAACTAAGGCGGAAGCTAACTTAGTCGGTTATTCGCTTGTGTTATAAAACCTTTAGTGACCAAGGAATAGTAAAATAGTTTGATATTACACTTTAGCACATAATTAACATACTAGATCACGTGATACTTGGGTGAGTGTTGTTTAAGAGAGGAGTGATTCAATTTAACTTGATCAAATAAATATGTGAAACAGGTGGACTAAAACAACGGCCAATCAAAAAGCGTGTTCCGGTCTAATATCAATTTGCAGGAAGAAACTTACCCACTCACAAGATGTAAAAAGAATGGTTCGGGCTATTTAATCAATAAGCAATGTACCACTCAAAGTACTGATTTATAAAAGCAATGTACTATGAATACAGATGCTGCCTAAAAGATTAATAAAAACCAAACCAACAATTTGGTAAAAGCAATACGAGATGATGTTCCGGTAGCAGCACAAATAAATATTGAATAATACAACAGATCAATATTTTAATTAAACAGAGTGCTATCAAAACAGAGCGCTGAACTTCAGTCAATCGCAGAAGTGATAATCAGGCTCAAAAGGCTGGATTATCAAAACTGAGATCACAATAACTGAATACAATGTTCAGTTTCTCAACAGCTACAAACTAGGTCTATTACAAGTTATTCTCAAACTCAAAAGCAGCAGGTTTTGAAGGCAGATCAGATAGCAAGATCAAGAACAGCAGATGCAAGTTGGACAGATGTAGCAAGGTAAAACACACAACTGCAGACTCAATAATCACAAGGGGTGATACTGATTTTGATTAACAACAACACGAGGAGTATGATGGTGATCAAAATCAGATCCAGCAGGTTTGAGGGGATTAACAAAACACTCAGACCAGAATCTAACAGACTTCTGTCTGAAGCTAAAAACAAGACTTAAGGTGTCTGATTTGAGGAGACTCAAGGCACAAGCAATATACCTCACTAGGCAATCGACTTGGTACTTGAGCCAATCGATTGTCGCTACTACCTCGATCGGTTAGAGATCAGACCACCAAAATCAAGTTTACAGCACAGAACAAACTCAGATTAGACCACAAGCTAACTAGTATCAATAAGATTACTAAAAGCAGGTTCAATAGGCAATCACAACAAAATTAAAACACGTAAACAAATGAGTCAAAGTGATACCTTGCGAGGAAAGGACACTAAGACTCACACCAAAGATTCTGTCTAAAGTCATTGAGAACCACACTTCTCAACAAAGAAGGACTGTAATCAAGCTTGATCAATTCAGCAAATTACCAAGCTACTCTCAACTACTGTGCTATAAGACTTACATGACTAGAAAAGAGAGATGTTTTGCAGTAAAAAAATGTCGGATTGCTCAAGAAATGGAATTCTGAGTTGTTGCAATCCTGGTTAATATGACTGGCTATTTATAGCCTTGGAGGTATGACTTAACCTCAAGGCATAATGTGAACATAATTAGAGAAATCAAGGGGAAATCGAGGGGCAAATAATGAGATGGTTTTCCTGCCTTGGTTGACCAGTAATTTGTATTTTTAGGTCAATGGACTATGTAAACTCCCTTGGGGGCCGTCAGGCAATAGGAGGGAGTAGTACTAGCCAATGAGCCTCACATGAATCGGTTTAACCAAGCAATCATCATTTTAACCGAAGTGACTATCCAGCCATGGCAACCAAGGTTTAGATGTTATGGTCAATGAACCAAGTATGTCTGGTCAATGAGCCATTTAAAGTAGGTTAACCATGCGTCAAGATATCTTTGTGAGCGATTTCTCTAAGTAATGTCCTAATAGCAGCAGATTAAAGGCAACTTGAACCTTGGTTCAATGTTGAATATACAACTTACCATTCATCGAACCAAGGATTAACTCGAATTAAACCAAAGTGAACTATGATGCCAATTGACTTTGGTTTAAGCTGAGTTTTAGCCATCATTGGGTCACTACCCTCATCTTTGACTCGACCCTTGACTTCCCAGGGTACTAACCTCGATCAAAAACCCTAACCCACACACCATGAGGTCAAGTCATTTTACTCCGAGCAAGGTGAGTCATCGAAAAGAGTACCACAGGCAATCGAACCAAAGATCACTTCAATTTTCGATGAACCAGATTGAATTGGTGCTAGATTCGATCTTTAGCTTTCCGAACCGTCATACCCTACAAACACAAACCAATAGCACAAAATCAGTGTAAGTCATATTCAAATCGGTAAAATAAATTGACATAAAACGACATTAACTTAGAAAAGATAACGACTGATTTAGGGTTGACTATGATTTGTAAGATCGAACAATAAAGTCTCGAATCAGTCAACAAGGCTCGTTTTTCCACATCTTCGAAAGCACAGAACCGGAAGGTTTGAGACTTTCATCATTCAAGCATATCGCAAAATCGGGTTATGAAATCCCGATTACATACCATAACCACCTTAATCTTCGAATCAAGGCAAAGCTTCCAATTCTCAACGTTTAGCTCGTAGAATCGAGCAATTAGTGCATACGATCGAAAGATAACATAGAAAAGGAAAGAATCGCAGCATAAATGAAACGATATCACCTCTTTCGTTTCGAAACAGAGACTGAAGAGGAAAGGTCGGAGCTTCCACAAATCAGTGTCAAAACGAGTAGCCATAAGGACAGAATCCAAGCATTGAATGCTTGATTTCATCTGCAAAAGGAAGGAGAAGAAGGGCGTAGCATATTTCCTGGGATCGAAGATCCGCCCTAAAGAACGAGAGGAAACGGCTGGAGGAAATTAGGGTTGCAGAGGAGAAAAACGGCTGAGGGAGAGAAGGAAAAATAGGTTTCAGGAAATGGGAATGAAAAGGGGAACGGGTGTAGGGTTATGGAAGTAAAAAAGGCTGGGCTTCAAAAAAAAAAAAAAAAATATAGTGCAGCAGCATTCTTTGATATTAAATAAATTAATTAAATAATTAACATAGTAACCATATAATAGTGTTATAAAAAATACTTATGAGATAAACATACTTATAAAAGCTTTAATAGAGATGATGTTACTTTTGAAAATTAATCAACACATAACTAGAACCACAAAATACTCAACACCAAGGTTCTTAAAACATTTCCCTTTCTATGTTTGATCCTCTTCTTAGCAACTTGTTTGAGTCTTTTCTTTGGTCTTTCTAGGGATTCAAACAGGGCTTGTTCATGTTAGGAAATCAAACGAGTAGCGCAGCGGAAACATAAAATTTGATTTCCGATCCAAGGATCGACTTCGTTTAAGCGATAAACATATAACAAGGAGGACAAAGATTATACCTTTGTCGATCTTAAAGATCGAAGCTTTGACCGTCCGGTAGAAGTAGATGCGCCTGAGCCGTCCAAGCGTCCGGCCTCTATCAGTTATCCACACGAACGCCTTGCCGGAATCCTCCCGGATTGCTATCAGAAAAATTCGACTGCTAGGTCGACCTTTTTCTCCCTCTCAATACTCTCTCTAAGAAGCTCTCTATTTTTCTCAAAAATAATTAGCTCTTGGAATTGTGATGTACAAAAGAGCTAGCCAACCTCCTCTTTTATAGAGGTGTGGTGCGCCCCTAGGTCTTCCCAAACTGATTGGGATTAGCTTTTAGTAAATTGATGAGAGAGAAACATTCTCCTAATAAAATAAGGAAAATCTCCATAATTGATTTATCTCTTTTTATTTTAATATCTTATATTAAATAAAAACTAAATATTGTCAATATCTTATATGGAATATATTTATCTTATTACCATAAAACTATTTTCCAAAAATCAATTAAAATCCAATACTAATATTATGGTAATCTTATTAATTAAATTGCACAATCCAAGTGTACATATACACTAGTGACCTGCGCCCCTTTTGCCAATTTATTGGCTTCCGAAATATTTTTTAATTAATATAATTTATGTATAATTAATATATTGTATTTTCTTTATTCATAATGAATAAATACCACCATATTAATTTACCACTATAACCCTTATAGTCATGAGATAAACTTTTCTTATTTCGTCATCAACTATAACTGCATTTTAATCCGACTCGACATTCATATGTGTGTGACCCGATAGGCTTCCGAATATGTTGGTCGTAGACATAAGGTGCAATTTACGAAAATTCCCTTCACCTCTAACGATCATGGATAGCGTCTAGCAACACGTCCATGACCCCCAATCATTGGAAGAGTCAATACACAATGACTACTACCTTTCATGTCCTCGGTTAGCATGTAAATAAAATTCTATCGCTGTAGTAATAATATACATACGATTGTAACTGGATCACATCCCATAATCTGGATATCAAGCTCTCTCAGAATAACTCATTTACTCCTACTTTGTAAAGATTCACGAGAACTAGACATTCCCTATGGGAAGGCCCTTTCGGATATTCACTCATACTTTTAGGGTACGCGAATCCCAGACGACCTTACATGTATACTCCACATACTTCAATATCACACCCGATCACTACCGTATGATCGCCCCATGGCTAAGGGAAACCTCAATAGTGTCAAAGCATGACAATCCACACTGTGATTCCATGTAGACTCCAAACCTAAGGATAATTACACAACTGTCACATAGCGTGACACTTAACAGTGTAAGTGGGTCAGTCTAACATACGCATTCTCTAATACACGTCCACATACAGTCCATGTGTCACTACACTCCGATAGACGAGATTTATCCCTGCCCTTAAAGACAGAAGACATCTAATATGTGCTAGTCTATTCGCACTGTCAAAGCCCTATTCAATAGTACATCAGCGTAGAGACATTTAAGTATCAAACTTGTTAAAGCAATTAGAGATCTCATCAACCATAATCACTATCAAGGTTTCTCTATCACAATTTAATATTAAGGGCATTATCATATACACAATATCACAAATTGGTCTAATAAATAAACAAAGTATATAATAACAAAAGTGCTTTTATTAATCATAATAAAGTTATTACATGAACTTAAATAGACTGTAAATGACCCGACCCGGTCGGATCCGGTCCAAACCGATTGGTTTTAGGACACCTATTCAACAATCTCCCACTTGGCCTAAGAAAATCACCCATATGCCTAAGCCCATACAAGTGAACATGTTTCTCATGTTTAGCTTGTGACAACGCCTTGGTTAACAGATCAGCTATGTTATCATTCATGTGGACTTTCTCTATCCTTACATCTCCTCTATCAACTATCTCTCTAATAAGGTGATAGCGCCGTAATACATGTTTGGACTTCTGATGAGACCTTGGTTCCTTTGACGGAGCAATTGCCCCATTATTGTCATAGTACAGTGGAACTAGACCTTCAATGGAGGGAACTACACCAAGTTCAGTAATGAACTTCTTCATCCAAACTGCTTCCTTTGCCGCCTCTGAGGCTGCTATGTACTCGGCTTCCGTTGTAGAATCTGCAGTCGTCTCATGCTTGGAACTCTTCCAGCTCACTGCTCCGCCGTTAATCATAAAAACAAATCCAGATTGTGACTTAAAGTCATCCACGTCAGTTTGAAAACTGGCATCTGTGTAACCTCATAATACCAAATAATCGTTCCCAAAGACTAAGAACATATCCCTAGTACGCTTCATGTACTTGAGGATATTCTTGACAGCAACCCAGTGACCAACACCTGGATTCGCCTGGTATCTACTAGTCATACTAAGAGGGTACGAGACATCTGGTCTTATGCACAACATGGCATACATGATAGACCCTATATCCGAAGCATAAGGGACATTGTACATGCGTGCCCTTTCCTCATCTGTCTTAGGACACATTTTCTTTGACAGGTAGACCCCATGTGACATGGGCAGCAACTCTCTCTTGGATTGCTCCATGCTGAACCCTTTCAACATCTTGTCTATGTAGGTGGATTGTGACAGACCAAGCATCCTTTTAGACCTAACTCTGTACATCTTAATCCCCAAAATATAAGCTGCTTCTCCTAAGTCCTTCATAGAGAAGTTCTTGGATAACCAACCTTAACCGACTGTAACATGGGTACATGATTCCTTATCAGCAGTATATCGTCTACATAAAGCACCAGGAAAACAACTGCACTCCCAATAACCTTCTTGTAAACACAGGGCTCATCTTCGTTCTTGATAAAATCAAACTGTTTGATTGTCTCATCAAAGCAAAGATTCCAACTCGAGAAGCTTGCTTCAGTCCATAAATGGACCTTTTCAACTTGCACACCATCTTGGCGTCATTGGTTGTGAAACCCTCAGGTTGTTCATGTACACCTCCTCAGACATATTCCCGTTAAGGAAAGCTGTTTTCACATCCATCTGCCAGATTTCGTAATCATGGTATGCTGCAATAGCAAGCAAAATTCTAATGGACTTTAACATGGAAACGGGCGAAAAGGTTTCATCATAGTCAATACCTTGTCTTTGCTTATAACCTTTTGCCACTAGCCTAGCCTTGTAGGTGACTACGTTACCATCCATATCGGCCTTTCTCTTAAAGACCCATTTACACTCTATAGGAAATATTCTTTCAGGTGGATCAACTATGTTCCAAACTTGGTTGTCTTTCATGGTCTCCATCTCAGAATTCATGGCTTCTAGCCATTTCTCTTTGTCAGGTATCATTAGCACATCCTCGTAAGTTTTAGGGTCCTCATCTTCCATGAGGTAAACGCCCGTGTCCTTATGGGTTCATGGCGTTCCCGAGTGGATCTTCGTGGTGCTACTGTGTTCAGAGCACGGACTTGTGCCACCTCATTAGGTGGTGCCTGCTCTACCTCCATCAACTGATTATTGTCCGTAAGTGGTTCTTGAATTTCTTCAAGATCAATTTTACTCCCACTGGCCCTTTCGAATAAACTCTTTTCTAGGAAGTGGCGACCCTGAAACAAACACCTTTTGTTCTCCAAGGTGGTAAAACTGGTATTCTCTTGTTTCCCTAGGATAGCCCACAAATAGACATTTATCAGACCTGGCTTCTAGTTTGTCAGGCATCATCCGCTTCACATATGTCGGACAACCCCAAGGCTTAAGATATGCCAGATTCGGTTTCCTCTTAGTCCATACTTCGTATGGCGTAGAATCAACCATTTTTTATGGAGCACGGTTAAGTACGTAGGATGATGTTTCGGGAGCATACCCCCAAAATGATTTTGGAAAAACTGCATAGCTCATCGTGGATCGCACCATGTCTAAAAAGGTGCGGTTCCTCCTCTCAGATACGCCATTCATTTGTGGTGTCCCGGGAGGGGTCCATTCAGGTAGAATCCATTCTCCTTTAAGTAATCTTGAAACTCTCTATCTAGGTACTCACCACCTCGATCGGATCGAAGTGTTTTAATTTCATTACCTAGTTGTTTCTCAACTTCACTTCTGAATTCTTTGAACTTTTCAATGGCCTCAGACATATACTTCATTAAGCATATATAACCATAGCGAGAATGATCATCAGTGAAGGTGATAAAATAAGAGTATCCTCATTTGTCTTGAATTGACATTCGGCCGCACACATCAGTATGTATGAGCTCAAGCAATTCATTGGATCTTATCCCTTTGCCACTGAATGGTGACTTTGTCATCTTACCAAGTAAACAAGCTTCATGATGTGTCAAGCGATTCATAATCGAAATGATCCAATAATCCATCTTTATGGAGTTTGGAAATGCGATTCTTATTTATATGGCCAAGTCTACTGATGCCATAGGTAGGATTTATTCAAGTCACTTGTTTTGGCTTTTTCATTGTTTACATTAAGTACGTAACATTCACATATAATATGTAAAGACAATTGCTAAGTATGCCAAGTGTGAGTACCATAAAACAATCCATCAAGTGAAAAAGAACAACATTTATTCTCAAACATAAAAGAAAATCCTTCAACATCTAATGCGGAAATAGAAATAATGCTCTTCGTAAGAGGAACAAAATAACGATTATTAAGCTCTTGTACTAGTCCCTTTGGGCAATGAAAGAAAATAAAATCCTATGGCTAATGCAACAACACTTTCTCCATTCCCAACACGTAGGTCCACCTCTCATTTCTTCAGATCTCTAGTCCTTCTTAGTGCCTGCACATTCGTACAAATATGAGAACCACAACCAGTATCTAATACCCAGTGGTTAGACTTAGAAGAAGTGTTGGTCCCTTGAAAAGGATTTGGTTAAGTTTAGAGGGGGGGGGTGAATAAACTTAACACTTAAAACTTTTGGAATTGACAAACTCAGCAATTTCAGGAGCCTGCTGACTGGTCAGTAGTCTGCTGATACTCAGTAGTCTGCTGACTGTTGAGTTTAATGAATTTGTTGCAGCGGAATATATTCAAATTAAGCCTTATTACTTGTTGTTAAAATATGATACCAAGTATTAGATACTCAGTAGTGTAAGTGTGTGATTCAGTTGCTAGTTTCAGTAGATTGATGTGCTAAATATACTAAATGCAGAATATAAGTGCAGAAAGTAAGTAGGCAGATTTTATAGTGGTTCCAGGTGGTGTAATCCTGTCAGTCCACTCTTCTCCTGTGATGTTGGAGGAAATTCACTAGAGATCTTTGAGGTAGCTGTTACAAAAATCCCTAAGTTGTTTGTCTTTCACCAATAACTATGGCTTCACAAACTGAACACTTGGAATAGGTAGGATTGCTGCTACAAAGTCTTCCATCGGTCCTTGAAAGGTAGGATTTCCTCTGCACCAGCTCCACCACAAACAACAGTCCATGACACCCTAAGATGCTTCACTGTCTTCAGTAAATTCTTGTAAAGGAAAGTTTGAATCAAGTAAGTGATTCAGCTTTCAGCAGCTTGATCAGGATGATATGATCAGCTGCTTGAAGTCTTCATGTGTGTAAACTTGATGTAGCTTGATAGCAGATTACACTTGAAGAATTTTACTAGATCAGTAGCTTTATGTTCAGTAGGGTCAGCAGGGTGTTTTCTTGATAAGAATTAGCAGCTTAAGATTATCAATTGTTTTTCCTCAATTTTCATCATCCTATCTGAATTTTGGAGTCCTCTATTTATAGGTAGGAATCCTTGTGACTTATGTTTGAAATTCAAACATAGCCGTTTCAGATTTGTCCCATCTTGACTTGCTTTATGTCCCTGTACATAGTACTAACACTGTCAGACTTCTTTTTGGCAGTTTTCAGTCTGTCCACCCTTTGACTTGTATCCATTGGATAAAGGACTAAACCTTTCCAACATCCCTTTAATCTTAGCCATTGATTTATTTGAGAAAATCAGAAGTTGTTACATGTCCTTATCATTGTATTCTTCCAATGTAATCTTTGATTAAACCAAAATATATATCAGTAGATTCCTGTGAATGTAAGTCTGCTGAAATACATATCAGTCAGCTGATTCATACTTTGCTGTGTTTATAAAACACTACAGCTGACTTCTCTTATATCTAACTTTTTATTATGAAGTTATATTACACCATTTTGAGCATAACTAAGTTCCAATCACCACTTAACTTATGGAACTTAGACCTTGTACACTTGGTATATGTAATCAGTTTAGGTCATCACAGACTTCCCTAAATTCTGATTCCATGTCCTTGACTTTAAATAATAAGTTTGATCCCTTATCCTTCAATAACTGAGTTTGAGCCTCACCTTGGTCCTCGAGGTTTCTAGACTAGTCTCATCGACTCAGTACCCTAACGACATAGACAGGTCTATTGATGTAAGTCAGCTGACCAATTACATTGCTTGTTTGATCAAACCTATACAAAGATCAAACTCTAATAAGCCTATAAATTTGATCTAGACATCTTTTTGCCTTTGCTCTATAACAGCTAGTCTGGCACTCATCACTAAAACTCAAAAATAAGTCCAACAATTTCCCCATTTTGGTGATGATGCCAATACCCCCTTACAAAGAAAGCAAAAGATTAAAACAAAAGCAGAACAAATTCAGTCATTTCTCATTATAATCATATTTGTTCAAAAAGTATTACAGTCTAGATTCAGCAAATAATAAAGCAGATAAAGTATGCTGGTCTAGTGTCTTCTTTCTCTTTCTTGTCTTTCCTTCTCCTGCTGCTCATGATAAGCTCTTATATCTCTGACCATTTCTCTCATCCATTCATTTTCTATAAGAGAGAAATCAATGTGGGGATTCACTTCTTTCCACCATTTCCATGCTTCAGGTAGGGTAAGGTTGATCTGATGTACTCTGAAACCTAAACGCATGTATACTCCCTTGAATTCACTCAGTGAATCTTTAGCTGATGTGGTAGGCAGACTCCTTCCACCTCTTCCACCTCTTCCACCTTCATGTGTAGATCTTAAATTTTTGACCCTTGCTTCCTAAAATTTAAGTCCCAAAATGGAATTTAGTCCCTCATGGAAGCCCTTGTCATGGTATGGTCTTCTCTTGTTGTAGTAAAGCTTCTTATATTCTTTTAGAAGATCATCAATAAGTGGAAGTCCGCCAGTGTGAGTTCTCTAAAAGCATTGGTGTTAGCTTCCCATCTCTTTTGAGCAAAGATCCTAGCACCTCTTTTTTGCTACAAATTGTTTGGCTCTCTTCCCCTTATTGACATCATCAACAAAGCGGGACAAGAGGCCATGAACACTCTCTTGTGTGATTACTAGATTATTTGGTGACCTCCATTATTTCGATTCTAGTGTCAACTGCAGTAATCCTTTCTTGCATTGTTTGCTCCAGTAGATTGATCCTCTCAGTGAACTTAGGATCCAATCCAAAGAGTTGAAGTGTTCCAAAGAGGTTCAAACACAAAGAGCTTTGGTGCCTCAACAAGCTTATCAAGTTTCTGGTGAATAGATGCAAATTGTTCTTTCAGAAACTTCTCCTTCAGTGTATTACCTTGTTTAATTCCATTCACATCTTGAGCAAGATCAAGAAGAGCATCTTGAGTGGAAGTGACATGGAGGGAGGCAAGCTGTTTCGTAGTCCTCCTCTATTTTCCACTAGATTCATCAAATCTTCAAACCTTTGCTCTTGCTTATCAAGTTGAGTTCTTAACCTTGTAATGTCATTTCTGACTGTTGGTCCCTTGAAAAGGCTTTGGTTAAGTTTAGAGGGGGGGGGGGAGGTGAATAAACTTAACACTTTAAAACTTTTGGAGTTAACAAACTCAAGACTTACGACACGCGATGAGTCTGGCGATCGTTGAGTTTACTGAATTTGTGCAGCGGAATATATCAAAAATTAAGCCTTGTTACTTGTTAAATATGATACTAAGTATTAGATACTCAGTAGTGTATGTGTGTGAATTCAGTTGCTAGATTCGGTTGATTTATGTGCAAGATAAACTAAATGCAGAAAGTAAGTAGGCAGATTTTATAGTGGTTCCAGGTGGTGTAATCCTGTTAGTCCACTATTCTCCAGTGATGTTGGAGGTAATTCACTAGAGATCTTTGAGTTAGCAGTTACAAAAATCCTTAAGTTGCTTGTCCTTCACCAATAACTATGGCTTCACAAACTGAACACTTGGAACAGGTAGGATTGCTGCTCTAAAGTCTTCCACTGGTCCTTGAAGGGTAGGATTGCCTCTTCACCACTCCACCACAAACAAAAGCCTTTCACACCCAAAGATGCTTCTTGTCTCTTGAGATTTCTTGTAAAAGAAAGATTGAATCAAGTAAGTGATTCAAATTTTCAAAGCAGACTTGATTAGGATGATATGATCAAGTGACTTGATGTCTTCAAGTGTGTAAACTTGATGCGGCTTGAATGCTGATTACACTTGAAGAAATTTTTGGATCGGTAGATTAAAGCTCGGTAGAGGTCAAGCAGGTGTTTTCTTGATCGTAAATTGAAGCTCGGGATTATCTATATTTTTCTCTTATTGTTCATCAATCTTCATTCTTTGTATCTGAAATAGGAGTCCTATATTTATAGGTAGGAATCCTTGTGACTTATGTTTGAAATTCAAACATAGCTGTTTCAGATTGTGTCCTATTTGACTTGCTTTCTGTCACTGTTCATAGTACTGACACAGTCAGAATGCTTTTTGTCAGTTTACAGTCTGTCCACCCTTTGACTTGGATCCATTGGATAAAAGTCTGAATCATCCCAACGTCCCTTTAATCTTAACCATTGATTTGTCTGATAAAATCAGAGGTTGTTAGTTGTCCCTTTCTTGTCTTGAACGTAACCTTTGATTAAATCGAAATATGTGTCCAAAGAGGTTCACGAGAACATAAGTCTCGGTGATATACACATCGAGAAGCTTATCCTTATTATCTTTGTGTTCAAAAACACTTCACTTCATGTCTTTTATCTAACTTTTATCTATGAAGTTAGATTACACCTTTTTGCATATAACTAAGTTCCAATCACCACTTAACTTATGGAACTTAGACCTTGTACACAAGGTATATGTAATCAGTTTAGGTCATCACAGACTTCCCTAAATTATGATTCCATATCCTTGACTTTAATTACTAAGTTTGATCCCTTAGCCTTCCATTACTGAGTTTGAGCCCTCAGCCTTCAGTCTTCAGCAAGTTCCTGATTAGTCTACTGACTCAGCTACCCTACTGATCTAGACTAGTCTGCTGATGTAAGTCAGCTGACCTTTTACAGTGCTTGTTTGATCAAACCTATACAATATCAAACTCTAGTAAACCTATACATTTGATCTAGACATCTTTTTGCCTTTGCTCTATAACAGCTGTCTGGCACTCATCACTAAAACTTAAAAATAAGTCCAACAATTTCCCCCTTTTTGGTGATGATGCCAATACCCTCCTTACAGCAAAGCAAAAAGATTAAAAACAAAAACAGAACAAATGTAGTCATATCTCATTATAATCAGTTGTTCAAAGATATTACTGATCTAGATCTGACAAATGATAAGACAAATAAAGTATGCTGATCTACTGTCTTCTTTCTCTTTCTTTCCTTTCCTTTTCTGCTTGCTCTTGATAGGTTCTTATCTCTCTGATCATTTCTCTCACCAGTCATTTTCAATCAGAGAGAAGTCAATATGAGGATTCACTTATTTCCACCAATGCCATGCTTCAGGTAGTGTAAGGTTGATTTGATGTAAGCCTAAATGCATGTATACTTCTTTAAACTCATTAAGTGATTCCTTTGCATTTGTGGTAGGTAAACTCCTTCCACCTCTACCACCTCTTCCACCTCTGTGTGCAGCCCTCAAGGCTTTAACCCTTGCTTCCCAAAACTTGAGTCCAAGAAAATAATCGAGTCCCTCATGAAAACCTTTATCATGATAAGGTCTTCTTCTGAGAAGATCATCAGTAAGTGGAGGTCTGCCAGGTGCAGGCTCCGTAAAAGCATTAGTGTCATCTTCCCTTCTTTTCTTAGCAAAGATTCTGGCTGCCTCTTTTGCTACTGCTATTTGGCTCTCTTCCCCCTTATTGACATCATCAACAAAACCGGAAAGCAGGCCATGTACACTCTCTTGTGTGAGCACTAGGTTGTTCAGTTGACCCTCCATTATTTCAGTCCTAGTGTCAACAGCTGCGATCCTTCCTTGCATTGTTTGCTCTAGTAGAGTTATCCTCTCAGTAATCTTAGGATCTAGTACAGCAGGTTGCAGTGTTCCAGCAGATTCAGCCACAGCAGGCTTAGGTGTCTCAACAAGCTTGTCAAGTTTCTGATGAATGGATGCAAATTGGTCTTTCAGAAACTTGTCCTTCAGTGTATTACCTTGCTTAATCCCCTTAACATCATGAGCAAGGTCAGCAAGAGCAGACTGAGTGGAAGTTATATTGGAAGCAACAGTTTCAGTGGTTCTTCCTCTATTTTCCACCAGATTCAATAAATTTTCAAATCTCTGCTCTTGCCTATCAAGTTGAGTTCTTAAATTTGCAATGTCATTTCTGACAGTCCTCAACTCATTCAAAACCTCTGCTGGTACTCTACCAGCCATTCCTCCAGCAGCTCCATCAGCAGGCTCTTCTACATTGTATTGTTGCCTCTGTTTGCTGATAACCAAGGCATAGCTCATATCTCTTCCAGCAGGGTTAGGTCCTTGGAATTCCACCAGAATGGGATCAATAGCAGGTTCTTCAAAAACAGGTACAAATGCCTGTTGAGGTTCATCAGCAACCTGTTCTTCTTCAGGCATTTGAAACTCCTCATCACTGTAGTCATAGTCCAGCAGCTATTCATTCTCATCAATAACAGCAGTCTGCTGACCATTTTTACCTACAGTGGTCATTCCTCAGCAGGCTCTACTACAGTAGCCTGTTCCTCAACAACAATAGCAGGGGTTTCCTCCAAACCCAAAGATAGTTCCAACCTTTGTCCAGGTGCTGTTTGAGACTCAGCAACCTGTACCTCCTGTTCCAACCTTTGTTCAGGTGCTGTTTGAACCTCAGCAGCCTCAACCTCTAGTTCCGACCTGTGTTCAGGTGCTGTTTGAACCTCAGCAGCCTAAACCTCCAGTTCCAACCTTTGTTCCGGTGCTGTTTGAACCTCAGCAGCCTGAACCTCCAGTTCCAACCTTTCTTCATCCAAAACCACATTCTGCTGATCATCAGTATGCTCAGCAGGTTCTTCAACAAATGAAGTGTCTATCTCACCAACCATCCAGTTTGCACCAATGGATATTCCCTCATTGATTTGTGCCTCTAGATCATCCATGGTGAGATCCTCCAGATTCTCATTCATTTGTCCAGTTTCTTGCCTCTCAGTGGACTGTACAGCATCAGTAGACTGCTCCACTCTTGGTTCAATTAACATAGCAGTTCCACTGACCAGAAGGATAATTACCTCCAGAATCAGATGATGAGTCATCATTGTCATCTCTTGGTCCCTGTTGGTCCTATAGAAGGGTGAAACTATAGTCAGAGGGGGGGGTGAATGACTATAGTGGAGTTTCAAACACTTTTATTATGTTTAAAAGCTTTTGGGCAGCGGATAAGTCCCTTCTTACTATGTTGTTTTCAAATCAGTTTAGACAATCACAGATATAAGTTATGATCTAGGCAATTTAAATAAATGTTGTAAAGTAAATTGCGAAAGTAAATTGACACAAGGCTTATAGTGGTTCGGGGTGGTGTAATCCTTAATCCACTCTTCTCCTGTGATGATTGGAGGAATTCACTATTGTTTTCACAGATACAATAGTATGATTGTCCTTGACTTCCCAAGCTTCACAATCTACAAGACTATCACTCCTTGATCGCAGCGGCTTGGTGATTCGGTCTCTTCACTTCGCTCCTTGAGATCAAAATCCTTCAAAGCAGATTATCACAGACACAACTCCTTCTCAGATTGCCGATTCGATTGATTCGATTTGATGTGAATGAGATTCACAAACTTTCTTGATCAATCTCGATCTTTGAATATAAAATTGTAGTTTCGATGTCCGAGTTGATCTCAGATAAGTCCTTGTAAGTTCGTGAGAGAAGGCTTTTCAAATTTGAGTTTTAGTTTCCCTTTTTTGCTTTTGTTAATCGTTAGTTATTTTTCTGTCAATTCCTTCTATTTATAGCCTTGAATATCCTTGATTTGAAATTCCGTCCGTTGGCTAAATTAATGAGGGAATGATCCATGATTTTATTTTTGATTCCCCCTTAATTGTATTCTCCTTGATTTCAGTGATCGGATTTTTCCTTCAAATATATAGTAGAAAATCCGTGCTTGATTGATCCTTTATTGATTGTACATTTAATGCATGATCTTCTGAATCTTCATCATATTCCAAAATCTGATTTGGTAAGATGCTGTTGAGTGATTCATCTGACTTCGCCATTCTAGATCTTCCTTCACCGTTTTGTCTTCACTCAGCCGAAAGTCAGTTTACTGCGCCGATTCACTGTTTTCTTCCTTGTTTAAGTATGAGGAGAATCTTGTACTTCAATGATCCTTGATTGGGGTGAGATCAGTGTACACCATATTTGAATATTAAGTTTCAACACTTGAAACATAACTTAGACTTATCCAAGGTCATCACAGACTTCCTTGGTTATAAGTCAGACCATAATGTCTTCATTACTTCTCTGCTGGTGCTTGGCTGGCTTCACTCTGCTGAAAGTCTGTTTTTACTTTTCCGTCATACCAACTAGTACAATACTTGTCTGACTCAACTTATACAACATGTCAGACTCTAAGTAAAGACTTATACAGAGAATTTTAACTTATTTCAGGCTTGCTATAACAGCTAGTATGGCCATCATCAAAACATAATAAAATGTTCCTAACAATTTCCCCCTTTTTGATGATGCCAAAACCCTCATAAGCCGGAACATAAGTGATCCAACCTTTTTATAATAAATTACAGAACAAAACTCAGCAATTTTATTCATCCATTCCAGGGCAATAAGTTCAAAAACTTTACTCTAATGTTACAAACTACATTTTGCTTAATTCAGCTTTGTACCTCTTGAACTTTGTAGTCTGAACCTCTTCAATGTCTTTCCAATCAATTTCTGGAAACTTCCACTTCCAGTATGCCATAGCAGTGTATTCAGATACCCCCTTGAATACTTACTTTGCAAAGAGTCTGTTGAAATCTGGCATAGTCTCATTTGCCCTAGGTTCTCCAAAGTGCTTCTCAAGTCTCTCCCTAGCTTCAGCAATGTGTGAGTCAGCAAACTTGAGACTTTTGTAGAGACTCCACTGGTCTTGTTTGTTCATTCTTCCCATAGGATTGAAGAATTTTGCCATATAGTTGAAGTCTTCTTGTTGTTCAGTTGGCAAGTCTTCTGGTCCTTTTGCAGACAGTGGTATGGCTGAGTTTGGTTTGTTGTTGGTTTGTTTGAGAAGTGCAAACTCTCTTTTGACTTCATTGTAGAGTTTGGCCATATCAGTTCTCATCCTTTCATCCTGATAGCTTAGCCAATCAGCCCATGCTTCATCTTGTGAGGAATGAGGATAAAGTGCTTCCTGTACTCTGAAAAATTCTCTTACATGGTCCAGTACATCTGCTTCATATTCAACTTTGCTTTGGTGACCAGTGAAAGTTCTGTGTTCCCCAGTGTATCTGGAGCTGCTACTGCCTCTGCTGGTGTTTCCTCTGGTGCTAAGTCTATGTTGACTTATTGATCCTCTTTGCTGGATAGATCCAGGCCTTTGCTGTCTGCCGGATCTGTCTCTATCATCATCTCTTCTTTGCATAGGAAGAGGAAATCCAGTGCAGGGTTCATTTAGGGCCTTTTCTCTTTCTTCTCTGGCCCTCCTTTGTTGTTCTTCTGCCTCATTCCTGATTCTTATTTCTCTGTCCCTTGCTCTCAGTTGTTCTTCAGTGAAGTTTGGGGGTCTAGTAGTTGATCCTTTAGGCTTATCCTGATTTTCCCCCTTTTTGGCAGCATCATCCCTTTGCTGGAGTAAGATGCTATTTGTGGCCTCTGCCGTTCCAATCAGAGAGTCAAGTTTTGATTCAATAGATGTGAATCTGTTGTGATGATCATTCAGTTTCTCAGTGACACTACGAAATCAAGTGCCAAAGGCCAATGCCATGGATTCATTTTCTTGGGAAATGTGTTGCCTAAGTCCTGCAAGATTGTCAGTGATATTGATGTTGAGTTGCCTCATTAAATTTCCCTGTTGTTGAACAACAATATTTTGTGCATCGATGTATTCTACAATGGCCTGGAACTTGTGCTCAATGGAGGAGCTTTTATCATTAAATGCTGAAGTCATGGATCTGAGATACATGGCTTGCTGCTCCAATTCTTCAGCCAGCAGATCTGCTGCTTTTTCAAAAGTTTCATTTGCAATGACGGTGGCCAGCTGAGAGAGTTTTTGCCTTATGTCAGCTGGTTCTGGGTCTGTTTGCTGTCCATTGTCTTGATGCTGAGTCACATCTACATTGACGTCGAAATCTTCAAGTATTTGGGTAGATGTGTATGCTGGTGTGGCTTGAGCTGTTGTTCCCCCTTTCTCTGTGCTGGGGATTGCCTTGACTGGAGTGGCAGCAGCTGAACCAGTGTCCCCTATGTTTGGGTTGCCGGTTTGAGTGTCAACAAACAGTGGTTGAGTGGCTGTCTTTGCTGGAGTTGTTGACTTGTTGGATGCTTGTGACTTTAAAAATGTACGGAGAAGAGTGGTATCATCAATTGCATCTGGTGTGGGAGTATCCTCTTCTCTGTCTTTATCAAGATCATCATCATGATGATCATTATCATCATTATCATCATGATCATCTCCATCATCTTGATCATAATCATCTCCACCATCTTCTGAATCATCACTCTGCCTCTGCCGAGGAAGTGCAGGCGCTTTTGCATTTCTTTGCATCAACCAAGTCCCATAGAGGGGATTCATCAAGGACACCAACCAGAGTTTTGATTCCCAGAAAATCAAATAGCCATGCCTCTTCTGCAAGCATGTGGTCAGAGTCTTGAAGCTGTTGTCGGGAATCACCTTCCTTCCACTCAAGATATTCTGCAATTCGATCAACTATATCGTTTGCAGACAATTGTGCAACTTCTTCTGGAGATTCCTCATCATCTCCAGTGTCTTCCTCATTAGGATGTTGTTCATCCTCACTGACATTGTCTTCTTCTTGTTGTTCTGCCTCAGCGTTAGAATCCTCTTCTTCTTCTTCATCAATTAATTTTCCAAAGTTTGTCTTGTCCAGATTTCGCTGAACTTTTTGCTTCTTTCTTTGACTGGTAGTGTGTTGTGTGGATTTCTTTCTCTTCCCTTCTCCAGCCTTATTTTGTTGTTTAACATAGGTAAACATGACTTTGGATTCATGCAGTTTGTGGAGTTGTACAGTAGGGACTTTGAGACATTGCAATGTGAAAGTGTAATCGAATCCCATATGACTTTTTCACCTGAATTGTCCTTTCTTTGTCTTTCCTTCTTTTGTCCCCTTTTTGCCTACTTTTATTTCACCTTGGATTTGTTCTTTGATTCTCAAAAAGAAGTATTTTGCCCAATTGAATTCTAGATTGTTGTAGATGATTCCCATCAGCCGCATTCTGATTTCTGTCATTGCATTATTTGCTCCCAATTTTCCTTCAATAGTCTTGCCAATTAGGTCACTGAACTCATTGAACGGTTTCTTTAAAGCAGATCTAAGACAATTGACTTTTGTAGATCTTGGGTTTGCCATTTTGGCAATGGTTGCCCAGAAATCATCCAAGTCTTGTGGTACCAATGTCACTTTTGCTTGACCTTTATTGGAAAGTTTAAGATGTTTTCGAATTACCTTTTCTATAATCACCACTTCTTTGCCATTGACAGATGCAACAATCTTGTCTTCTTCAAACTCGTCACCTTCTTCGGCAAGGAGCCCAGAGACGTATTTTGCAGATTTCCAGAAGGAGATGAGATTTTCATAGCAAACGTCGGTTATGAGAGGATTGAGAAAGATTGATAATTTTAGGTTTTTGCATCCTGCTGCCAATCGTTTGGCGTCCTTGTCATTTCCACACAGTTTCAAGTAATGTTCTTCTTGAAAGAATGATCCAGTGGCGATCGATTTTTCATACCCAGCCTGGGTGTTTGAGGAGGATGAAGCCATTGTTGAAGGTTAAAAGAGATTTGAAAGTGAACTTCGAATTTGCAATGGAGATTATGAATTGCAAGGAAGTGTAAAGATTTCTGAAAATCTCTGAGTATTGTTTATATAGGATGATTTGGGTAGTGTGAACGTGGTTTGAATATGGAAGGATTTTATGACATAATGGCGTGATTTTGTGTATGTAATGGCGTGATATTCGAGTGTAATGGTGGAGTGGATTGAGGTAAGTAATGATAGAGCCCGGGAATCGAGGCGTTTATAATTTGAAAAAATATGGTTACCTCCATGATCATAAGTTGATCTCCACGTGTGTAATCTTCCACAGAATAATCCTCCATAATTTCCTTATTCTCCACGTGTAATAAAAATTGATTTTGTTCACACTTTAATTTGTCCAAGTCTTTATTTCGGTGGAGTGCCTTGGCTGGTCACTTAGCCGATGTAGTGAATTCTTCACTGAGCTGCTCCATTTAACCGTTCCTAACAATCGGTTAAGTTGACTTCGTTGAATTCCAGTGCCTTACCTACTATATCTCCATGTAATGGCAAAGGTTAAGCAAATTGATAAAGTCACTTAGCCGATTACTCAGATTAATTTGCTCTTTGGTACTTAGTCAATTTCAATCATTCCTAACTCGATTCTTAACATGCTAAATCTTTCATAACTGAGTGGTTTAGTGAAGATGTCAGCCAATTGATCTTCAGTGGGTATGTATTTTATAATGACATCTCCCTTTTCAACATGATCTCTGATAAAATGATGTCTCACATCAATGTGCTTTGTTCTTGAATGCAACACTGGATTTTCAGTAATAGATATTGCACTTGTGTTATCACACATGATTGGAATTGTCTTCTCCTCCACTCCATAATCCCTTAGCTATTGTCTGATCCAAAGTACTCATGCACAACAAGCCCGCTTCTTTGCAATATATTACGCTTGTTTGTTGATGTAGATATGGAGTTTTGGTTTTTTCTTGAACCAAGAGACTAGTCTGCGGTGCCTAGCATTTGACATATTCAGAGGTGCTTTTTCTATCTATTTTGCATCCAGCATAGTCAGAGTCTGAATATGATATCAACTTAAATCCTCCATCTTTTGGATACCAAATTAAAACATTAACAGTGTTTTTCAAGTATTTGATTATTCTTTTGGCTACTAGAAGATGTGATTCTTTTGGTTGAGATTGAAATCTTGCACATACTCCTACTGTAAATGCTATGTCAGGTCTACTTGCAGTTAAGTATAGTAGGGATCCAATGATTCCTCTATACATTTTCTTATCAACATCCTTCCCAGTTTCATCTTTTCCAAGAATGACTCTTGCACACATTGGTGTATCTGCTGTGCCACTTGTGTCCATCCCATACTTGTGTATCAAGTCTTTTGTATACTTGTCTTGATTAATGAAAATTCCATCTTTCAATTGTTTTACTTGAAGGCCAAGAAAATAATTCGGATTCTCCCATCATGCTCATCCAAATTTGCTCTTCATCGATTTGCAAATTTCTCACATAGCTTTTCATCCTCGAGATCCAAAGATGATATCATCAACATAGATTTGTACTAGCAATGTGCTTGTTCCTTCCTCTAGTTTGAATAGAGTCTTATCTATAGTTCCCTTGTTGAATCCATTCTTGATCAGAAATTGTGATAGTGTTTCATACCACGCTCTAGGTGCCAATTTGAGTCCATAGAGAGCTTTATTGAGTTTGTATACTTTGTCCTCCTTTCTTTTGAGTTGTAAACTAGGAGGTTGTTCCACATAAACTTCTTCTTCCAAAAGTCCATGTTGGACTTATTTATTAGTTTTGATGATGAGTGCCATACTAGCTGTTATAGTGCAAAGGCAAAAAGATGTCTAGATTAAATGTATAGGTTTATTAGAGTTTGATTCATAAATAGGTTTGATCAAACAAGCACTGTAATGGTCAGCTGACTCTTGTCAGCAGACTAGTCTAGGTCAGTAGGGTAGATAGGTCAGTAGACTTGTCAGGAACCTGCTGAAGACTGAAGACTGAAGACTGAGGGTTCAAACTCAGTTACAGAAGGCTAAGGGATCAAACTTAGTATTTAAAGTCAAGGATATGGAATCAGAATTTAGGCAAGTCTGTGATGACCTAAACTGATTACATATACCTTGTGTAGAAGGTCTAAGTTCCATAAGTTGGATGATGTTTGGAACTTAGTTATCATTAAAATGATGTAATCTAACTTCACAAATAAAAGTTAGATAAAAGTAATCAGCTGCATTGTATTTTATATACAGTAATATGATGATCAGCAGACTGATAGGTATCTCAGCAGACTCATGAACCTGCTGATGTATTACCTCGATTAATTCAAGTTTATTGGAAGATTACATGGATGAGGACAACCAACTACCTCTGACTTATCAAGAAAATCAAAGGCTGAGATTAAAAAGACGTTGGGATGACTTTTATTTTTATCCATTGGATACAAGTCAAAGGGTGGCCAGATCAGATCATTGTCAAAAGAATTACGGCGATGTCGATCCTATGAATAGTGATGTGATCGCAAATCGATGGGACAAAAACAAGGAACGGTCACATTTGAATTTCAAATACAAGTCACATGCATTCCTACCTATAAATAGAAGACTTTCAACTTAGAAAAAGATGATGAATTTTGGATAAACTTTAAGTGATAATATTGAAAGTGAAAAAACACTGCTGAACTTCTTGAGCATAAGGTTCTTTGATCCAAGAATTTCTTCAAGTGTATTTCGTATTCAAGCCGCATCAAGATTACACACTTGGAGGCGCGCAAGCTGCGATTACATCATCCTAATCAAGATCTTTGCAGAAGTGAATCATTTATTTGATTCATTCTTTATTTTATAAAGAACTCTCTTGAAAACAGTGAAGCATCTGTTGGGTGTGAAGATTGTTGTTTGTGGTGGAGTGGTGAAGAGGCAATTCTACCCTCCAAGGACCAGTGGAAGACTCGGGAGCAAACAATCCTACTGTTCCGGTTTTCGGTTTGTGAAGCCATAGTTATTGGTGAAGGACAAACAACTTAGAATCTTTATAAAAGTTGCATCAAAGATCTCAGTGAATTTCCTCCAACATCACGGGAGAAGAGTGGGTGACAGGATTACATCACCTGGAACCAATATAAAATCGCCTACTTACTTTCTCTGCATTTACTTTTCGCACTTAGTTTATCTTATACATCATCCTATCGAATCTAGTAATCGAAACCACACACTTGCACTCATTGAGTATCTAATACTTAGTATCACTTTTAACAACAAGTATTAAGGCTTAATTTTGATATAATTCCGGTTGCACAAATTCAGCAAACTAAACTGTCGATGAGACTCTGTTTATCGCCAGACTATCGTGATCTCAGCAGACTCTGAAAGATCATTGCAGTCTGGTTGCGAATTTGTTAACTCCAAAGTTTTAAGTGTTAAGTTTATTCACCCCCCCCTCTAAACTTAACCAAAGTCTTTTCAAGGGACCAACAGTCCATTTAGAAATGCACTCTTGACATCCATTTGATAGACTTTGAAGTCTTTGTATGCAGCAAAAGCTAGAAAAAGTCTGATTTCCTCCAATCTTGCTACTGGTGCAAATGTTTCATCATAATCTATTCCTTCTGCTTGAGAATAGCCTTTTGCAACTAGCCTTGCTTTGTTTCTGACAACTGTTCCTTGCTCATCCATTTTGTTTCTGAATACCCATTTTGTACCAATGATGTTGGCTATATCTGGTCTGTCAACAAGTTCCCAGACTTCATTTATTTCAAATTCATTTAGTTCTTCTTGCATGGCTTTGATCCAATCTGCATCTTGGATTGCATCATCTGTGGTCTTGGGTTCCACTTGTGATAGAAAACATGTTAGCATGTGCCCCAGTTGTCTTGTGGTTCTAACTCCTGTGTGAATATCTCCAATGACTTGTTCTTCAGGATGACCTCTTAGCCAATTTAGGTCAGGTTGAAGTCGTTCTTCACTTGGTGCTTCCACACCTTCATGTTGAGCATGAACTTCAAATTCTGGTACTTCTTTTTTTGTATTGATATGTGGCTCTTCTTGATTTTCAAAATGGGGATTTAAGATGGAAGCTGGTATGGTTGCATTTGTATTGATTTCCCTTTGTGTTGCTTCTTCTTTTTGATCTTGAAGATCTTCACCATTTGTATTAGGTTCATCAAAAACTACATGTATTGATTCTTCAATCACCAATGTTCTTTTGTTGAGTACTCTAAATGCTTTGCTAGTGTCTGAGTATCCCATAAAGATTGCTTCATCGCCCTTTTCATCAAAGGTATACGGTGATTCTGTTCAAAACAAAACATTTTGATCCAAACATATGAAAATATGAGATATTAGGTCTTCTACCATTCCATATTTCATATGGAGTCTTTCCATGATGTTTGTTGATGTTTGATCTGTTTTGTGTATGGCATGTGTGTTTCTTCGCTTCAATTAAAATCTCTTTGGCAAGCATGCTTCAACAATCATTGTTCTAACTGCTTCTTTAAGAGTTCTATTTCTTCTTTCTCGCTACACCATTTTGTTGTGGAGTTCACGATGCAGAGATAGTTGATGTAGCACTCCATTTTCTTCTGATGAGGTTTCGATAATCTCATTTAGAAATTCGGTGCCTCTATCTCGATCGATCTTGATGATCTTGATTCTTTCTCATTTTGGAGTCTTCTCAAGCAAATCTGGCGACTTTTGAGTGTTTATTTCTTCTTGTTCATGAAAATGGTCCAGGTGTATTTTGAGAAGTCATCCACCACTACTAGGGTGTATTTCTTACCACTTACACTTACTGGTGTGACTGGTCCAAACAGGTCCATATGTAACAGATATAGAATTCTTGTTGTTGATTGATAGGGCTTTGACTTGAATGAACTTTTGATTTGTTTCCCTTTCTGGCATGCATCACATAGACTTTCTTTTCTTGAATATGATCTCTGGCAGGCCTTCAACTAACTTGTTCTTTGATAATTTGTTGATGGTCTTGAAATTCAAGTGATTTAATCTTTTGTGCCAAATCCAGCTGGTTGATTGTTTATTTTTGACAAGCAGACATGTTTCTGCCTTGGCTGTTTTCCAATCCACCACATACATGTTGCCTTGTCTTCTACCTGCAAGAACTACTGTGTTGGTTTGGCTATGAATCACTTTGCATCCTTCCTTATTGAAATATACATCGTAGCCTTTGTCACGCAATTGGTGATGCTCATCGATTGAAATTAAGTTCTTTGACATATGCTACATTTTGAATCTTTAATTTGTTCTTGAGTATTGTGCCTTCCCTTTAATCTTTCCAGGTTTTCTTTGCCTCCAAAAGTGACTTTGGGTCCATCAAAAGCTTTGAAGTCGGTGAGCCATCTTTTATTTCATGTCATGTGTCTGGAACATCCACTGTCTATGTACCAGACATCCTACAAAACAAATTAATTAAGTTTAGGTACCCAACACTGTTTGGGTCCATACCTGTTAGCAGTCATGCCTCCCATACCAAGTGTATATCCAAAAGTTCTTCTTTTTGGATAATTGAAGTCATCAACTTCATATGTATAAGGCATGGCAGAATAGCTTCTAATATTTTTACTGGAGATATTCTGATACTTTTCTCTACCTTTTGGTGCATGTGCATCCTTCTTCACTTTCCAATATGCAGTAGGAAACCTGTGTTGCTTCATGTGTCTAGGAACATATCTAGATTGATTTTTCTTAAACACATGATGCATATCATTCAATGGTTTCTTCTTGTATTTTGGAGGTGCAACATTCCAATCATCTTCTGAAGGGTAAAGTCTACCTTTACCTTTCAGAAGGTTTTTGTTTTTGGTTGACTGGAATGAGGATTTAGTCTCATTGTTTCACTACTTTCGATTTTGACTTCACCGGTGCGGGATGATTGGTTGGAACTATGGTCCGCCCTTTCTAAATTTTGGTCCATTGTTGGTCTTGAATTTAGAATAGTGTTGACCATTGTTTCTACTCTCATCCTCGATCGCTAAGACAGATCTGGATCCAAACCTTTTTGGGGTTTGTAAGTGGTGCATTTAGTGGTGCGATGGTTATCTTAGCTGGTGGGGAGATTTTCTTAATCGATCGGTCAATAATGGATGTATGATCATCTCTTTGTTTGTTGATCATTTAAGTGGGTCTCTTACTAGTTAGTTCAAACTTTTGCTTTATCCAGTTCTTTCTTTAATCTTTTGTTTTCCTTTCTTAGATCCTTGCATTCCTTCTCCGTAATTTCATGATTCATTTCAATTTCATCAAATTTAGTCATGAGATTTTGGACTGAGTCTCTGGCCAGATCTAATGGGAATCGAAGATTGTGCAAATGTCGAATGTGGATGCATTAGATGAAGAGTGAGTGCTAGATGTTACCTCAGTTTCATTTGATTCTTTGGTCATTAGACATAAATCAGTGTATGAGCTGTCATTTTCATCCTCAACTAATTCTTTGGTCATGAGACATAGACATGCTTTTTCATTGTTTGAGTTGTCTTCTTCATCACTATCATCCGAGTCATTATCGATGATTCTACATTCTTTTCTTCTTTGGATTCACCTTGAGTGCTTTCTTGCCTTTCCTCTTCTCAGATGTTTTATATTTCTTCTTTTCATCATCTTTATCATTGTCTTCAGGACAATCAGCCTTGAAGTGACCTTTTTTTGTTGCAGTTGAAGCATCTGTATTCATCATCTTTCTTCTTCATGTCTTTGTTTGAGCTTGACCTCTTGTTTGATGATGAGTTTCCTTTGGATGGCTTCTTTTTGCTAAACCTGTCAAAACGTTTAACTAATAAAGCTACCTGTTCTTTGAGTTCTTGTGTCTCTTTGCTGATACAATTGGCAAAGTTACTTTGCTTGGGTGCTATCAGTGCAGTGGCTCTTTGTGTCTCTGCCGGAGCACCATCTTCACCGTTCAATTCGAATTCATGAGCTTTTAATTGAGACATCAGGGTCAGAGTGTCTGTGTTTGCAAGATTTGTTGTTCCTCCGACATCGATGTTATGATCTTCCATCTTTCAGGTAAGCCTCTTAAGATCTGTTTAGGGTGATTTTCTATGATTTATATCGTTCTATTTCGTAACAATTTTCCACTATACTCTGATGTTTTGCATAGAAAGTGAACGTTCATTTGATTTATTAAGCAAGTGATGTTTGGAATGGTTTAATCGCAAAGTTGGTTGAATTATGAGGTTTTATTGTTGATTTTTTTTTATCGATTTGAATGATTTTACACTTTGCAATGTTTTTGATATCTTGTAGATACACGAATTTGGCTTAAAAGAGGTTTAAAAGATGTTCAAGTGAGGATTTACATGGAAGAAAAAAGGATAAAGATGAAGTCGGTTAAAGATAGAGATGAAAACCGGATTTGAAGTAAACTGAACGAGTGTCTGAAGCTCCGTCCAGATGGACGGGCGTTTGAGGAATCGAACGGGCGCCCAGGAAGAAATAGTGGATTCAGAGTATTGAGATTTTTGCTGAACAGCGTCCAAATTTACATAGACGGCGCGTCGACATGACTCGGCCCGACTCGAAGATTTTATGCGAGAATGGACGGGCGTTCAAGACTCAGAGGCAGCGCCCATACGCCGACCTAGCGTAAACCGACTTAAAACTCTATAAATAGGCGCGCTTTTTTTTCAACCCTAAAGGAACCTAATTAACATTAGCGGCCACAAAACCCTTAGGGGCGATTTTTCTGTGTTCTCCACCCTTTATATACAACTTTTATGCTTTTGATTTCCTAGATAAATTTCTCCAATTATATGTACTTTCTAGTAGAAAATTCAAGTAATCAAACGATGAATAGAGGCTAGAGCTCATTGGAACAAGCTTTGTGAAGCCAATTCTAGCAACATCTTGATTTCTCTTTGGATTATCTTGTGAGTTTTTTTAATAAAAGTTGTATATTTTCTATGTTTAATTCATTGTTATTATGCAATTTTATCGATGGATGTTTTGCATGCTTGATTTTAATAGTTGATGAGAGTTCATTGTTAAACCTAGATCACCATAGTCAAGATTAGATATTTAATCTAAGTAACGATAGTTGTTAGATTGAAATCTTGGTTAAGAGATTGAGAAATTTCACACCTTTGTTATTAAAGAGTTAATCTTTTATATCGATAGATTTAAAGAGATTAATAAACGAATTATCTAAGAGATTAGAAATTCATACCTACGATAGGTGAATCACAACTTTTGTTAAATCATCACCAGATAATCTAGAGAAGAAATTGAGTGTTATAGAATTGGTGGATCAATTGCTTGTTCGTTCGTTAAATTATTGATTAAAATCGCTTGAACTTGAATTGCTTAGCTAAGTTAGAATTTTTTTACTGCATGTTTAGGTTTTAGAATAGATTATTTTAGATAATTTGGTTCCTAGTCACGTTTCCTGGCTTTAGATTTCTAATCTTCTGTCCAGTTTAATTTTGTTGTTTCCGTTTTTAGTTTTGTTACGTGTTAATCGTTTTTATTTTCTTATAATTTTAGTAATAGTAGTTGTGACATCTTTAGGTTAGTTAGATAAAAACTAGGTAAACAACCTCGATTCCCTGTGGACTCGACTCCGGTATTAACCTCTATACTACGATCCCTGCACTTGGGGTAAACCGGATTTATTTTTATTACTTGTTTATTTTACATTAGATAAAATCCGAGACAAGATCTTTAAGCATACTTCTTTCTGGGGATATGTGTGTCCAAGCTGTTGCAGTTCATTGATGATGCTAGAGAATCTGTTGTCCATTTGATCAATGGATTCACCGGTCTTCATTTTGAAATTTTCAAATTTCTGTTTTGCAATAGATAATTTGTTTTCTTTAACTGCTTCAGATCCTTCATTTATGAAAGCTAGCTTGTCCCACATCTCCTTTGCTATTTCGCGGTCTTTGATTCTCATGAACATGTTGCTATCTAGGGTCTTCAAAATCATGTCTTTTGCAACAAAGTCTAGATTTGCTCTTCTCCTGTCATCCATGGTCCAATCTTTCTTAGGTTTGTCTATCTCCTTTCCTTGATCTCGCTCTCGTGATACCACGGTCATGATCATGATTGGTCCATCATTGATTACGCCCAAAGATCTCTCATGAGTTGTTGCAAGATGAGACAAAGATTCTTATTTTATATTCATCAAAATTATTAACATTGAAAACAGTACTTTTGACATAAAGTTTGAGGAATCCATAAGCACTGTAATAGATTTATATGTGAATGAATAGAAAACTCAGATTTGAAAACTACTTTGAAAATATGTGATCTCCTTGTTACCAGAAATTAGATCTGAACAGGTTCTGATACTAGGAACACTGCTCCGATACCAATAGTTGGTCCCAGAGAAGGGTGAAACTATAGTCAGAGGGGGGGTGAATGACTATAGTGGAGTTTCAATAACTTTTCTTATGTTTAAAAGCTTTTGGGCAGCGGATAAGTCCCTTCTTACTATGTTGTTTTCAAATCAGTTTAGACAATCACAGATATAAGTTATGATCTAGGCAATTTAAATAAATGCTGTAAAGTAAATTGCAAAAAGTAAATTGACAAAAGGCTTATAGTGGTTCAGGGTGGTGTAATCCCTTAATCCACTCTTAAACTGTGATGATTGGAGAAATTCACTATTGTTTTCACAGATACAATAGTATGATTGTCCTTGACTTCCCAAGCTTCACAATCTACAAGACTATCACTCTTTGACTCGCAAATGATTTTCGATGATTCATCTCTTTCCTTTCGCTCCTTGAGATCAAAATCCTTCAAGAGCAGATTATCACAGACACAACTCCTTCTCGATTGCTTCGATTGATTTGCTTGATTTGATGTGAATGAGATTCACAAACTAGCTTGATCAATCTCGATTACGAATATAAAATTGTAGTTCGATGTCCGAGTTGATCTCAGATAAGTCCTTGTAAGTTCGAGAGAAGGCTTTTCAAATTGTGAGTTTATGCTTCCCTTTTTTTTGCTTTTGTTAATCGTTAGTTATTTTTCTGTCAATGCCTTCTATTTATAGCCTTGAATATCCTTGATTTGAAATTCCGTCCGTTGGCTAAATTAATGAGGGAATTATCCCTGATTTTATTCTTGATTCCCCCTTAATTGTATTCTCCTTGATTTCAGTGATCAGATTTTTCCTTCAAATATATAGCAGAGAATCCGTCATTGATTGATCCTCTATTGATTGTGCATTTAATGCATGATCTTCTGAATCTTCATCATATTCCAAAATCTGATTTGGTAAGATTTACTTCACCGTTCTCAGAGCGGTTGAGTGATTCATCTGACTTCGCCGTTCTAGATCATCCTTCACCATTTTGTCTTCACTCAGCCGAAATTCAGTTTACTGCGCCGATTCACTATTTTCTTCATTGTTTAAGTATGAGGAGAATCTTGTACTTCACTGATCCTTGATTGGGGTGAGATCAGTGTACACCATATTTGAATATTAAGTTTCAACACTTGAAACATAACTTAGACTTATCCAAGGTCATCACAGACTTCCTTGGTTATAAGTCAGACCATAATGTCTTCATTACTTCTCTGCTGGTGCTTGGCTGGCTTCACTCTGCCGAAAGTCTGTTTTTACTTTGCCATCCTACCAACTAGTACAATACTTGTCTGACTCAACTTATACAACATGTCAGACTCTAAGTAAATACTTATACAGAGAATCCTAACTTATTTCAGGCTTGCTATATAACAACTAGTATGACCATCATCAAAACATAATAAAATGTTCTAATAGTCCCCGAATTTGATACTCCTATTCCTTCGTTGTTCATCTAATGATCAATCGATCTTGATTCCAATAATGAGGTATCAACTAGTTCCATCAAATTTTCCACTCCTAACTTTTCAAAAGCCCATTCCTCAAAAATCATCATTGGTTCTGCGGTGGCTTTTGTCTCTTGTAGAATCCAAATTTCCCACGAAAGTAATCACTACTTATTTGGAGTTTTGGATCAACAAACTCTCTCTTTCTTCTTCTTCTCATGTCTTTCAAAAGGCATGAATGACTTTCAGAGTCTGTTTCAAGACTTTGTCGACCTCCAAAGGTCTCAACAAGAAAGTTCAGAGTTTCTTCCACAGATGCCTCTAGTTCAGTAGGTTGCTTAGGTTGGATGTTAGTTCCTACTACCTCCATCCATCTCTACACTTGGTTCTCCGACTTATATGCTCAATGCAGGTTAGCAATAGATTGCTCTTCCCCGAACTATTGCAGACTTGCGTGGTCTTGTACCAATGTTTCAATCATCACACAGTGTAGGCTCGGTATGTTGCTATGGTTCTTCTACAAGTTGCTAAACAACAACTTGTACAGATTCCGAGAGGCTCGGCGGCCTTTCTTGGTAAGGATTCAACAATTTCAAGAAGAGGCTCGGCCAGTGATCTCTGTGTGTTTCATCAGAGAGTTGCTTATCAACAACCTCTACTACCTCAGTAGGCTTAATAGTTGTTAGGGGCTCAGCTTCAATAGCTTGTCCTTCTTCTTCTTCTTCTTCTTCCCTCTGAGCCTCCAGAATCCTTAACTGCTTCCCTTTGCCATGTTTCTTTTTCTTGGCAATTTCTTTCATTCTCTTGGAAAGATCTTCTATTTCAATTTCAACAGCTTTCCTCTTCTTGCTGGCTTCCTTCTGTTGCTCCTTCACAACTTCAACAACAGACTTCTTTTTAGCAGCTACAGCAGGGTCAGTAACCTCAATCTCTACTGGACCCTCAGTAGACTAAGCAGACTCTCATGTTTGCTTCCTTGTCTTCCTAGGCTTAAGTAATTATGTAATTTTTCTTGTGTCAGCAGCCTTTCTCTTTTCAGTAACCTTCTTGGGTGCAGTAGGTTTAACAAATTTCTTAACCTGCTCACCACCAGCATCATCATCTCCAACATCACCATCACTTTCAGTAGCCTCATCATCTACATCTTCATAATCATCCAGACCAGGGATAGGAGTAGCAATTTCTGGCTTGAATCAGGATTTGTTAACCTTTTCAGATAAAACATCAGGTATCTGAAGGTGATTCAACAAGGTCTGAATCATTAGACCTAAGGGCTTGACCTTGGACTTCCTTGTACCATCTCTATCTTCAATACACACCTTCTTCATGTAGTGTATGAAGAATCCAGCCCAATCAAACTTCATACTTCTGCAGATGATGATCAACAGGTCTATTTTTGGTCGAGACAGTGTATCTAGGCTTCCAACAAATCCCAAAATGGTTTTGGCAATCAATTTGCTCAGCAGGTTGTACTCATGACCTATATATTTCACATTGACGCCCATATTTGAAGCAATTGTATCATCTGTTTTTATTGAATCTACAAACCTCATTCTTGGTAGATTCATTGCTTCTGGATTTGTGGGTGCATTCTGAAGGATGCAGGTTCTTAGATCTAAACGAGTTAGATCTACGCGCAGCGGATGGATCACGACTTATACATCACAATACATAATTAAAGGACTTAAACTACTACAAGGGGGTTAAGATCAAGTTACCAATAGTAGGAAGAGAAGCCAAGATCTTCCGAAGTGTTCTCCAAACGGCGGTTGGTGGACACCCTTCTTGATACACGAACCTCCTTGATATGCAACACCAAGAAAAACTCCAAGTTTTTCTTCTTCTAAAACCCAAGACAAGAAAAACAATTTTTTTCTCTCTTTTGCATGAAGTGGGCTAAATTTTTCTATGTCTTGCACTTGGAATAACTCTCCTTTTATAGGAGAGTAAATCATTGGTCTCAAGTATTAATTAATTAAATAATTAATTAATTAAACAAAATAAAAATATATTTTCATTAATGACTAATTGTGACATGTATTGACCAATAGGAAATCAAATAACAAGTCATCCAACCAATCACATAACAAGAATATCTTTTATTTTCCATAACACAAGAAAATTAATTCTTGTGCTAAAAGAGACATAATAAGCGCCACTTATTAGGGTTAAAAGCCAACATAAAATGTCTTTTATGTGTATTATATTATTTAGCCCAACTAAATAATATCCATGCATATCAATTAATTAGCTCACCAATTAATTATCATTGAGGCCCAAATAACAAGATTATTAGTCCGAATTACGAAGCCACATCGGGACCATGGACCTATAACATGAGAGCTCCAATAATTAATTATTCATCGAATATAATAAGTACATTAATTATTAATTCCGGGATTACGCCACCATAAACCCGAAATCGAACTCTACCGATACACTGGATGTATACTTATACTCAACCCATAGAGTGAATAAGCGTCCATTGATATAATCACTACATACGGATTAAACCTCCATAGATTGTCCATTCTCGTGGGAGGTCTCCGTGAACCCGACTCGAGAATATCTTATCCTTATTTACCATTAACCCCCGATGATCAATTAGTACACATATATCGACTAGTAGCTAATTAGTCAAATGTGAACTCCGGGTTCGATCACTTTCTTAGGGCTAACAAATAAGGGGACTGTCTCCTACTTCCCATGAAGGAATGGATTCCATGTCTGTGAAAATCGAACTACTCACTCATCCGGAGATAGTGCCAATGAGAAGTGGCTTGGAACACATTATTTAAGTGAACCGTAAATAACACATCAAACACTACCCGGGACAAGCAAAGACCTCGTGATCACCTCGGGATTAAGGTTGATCCATATATGATCATCTAATGATTTAATAAGATTCCTTGATTACGGAATTATATCGAGAAAAACAGATTAAATCGGTCCAATCCTATATGAATGCCATCATATATAAATGCCCCATGTAGGTACCTCTACCGACAAAACCGATAAGACTATCACACCCTAAGGTGTTTCAGGCGCATTATTGGTGTTTTAATCAAGAGACCCTAAACTCGATTAAGTTCACCACGGACTATCAGATTTAAGTATATCACCACTAACTCAATCCTCACGTGCATGCCATACACTCGAAAGTTAAGCGGTTACATCTTGATATACTTAGGGTTTGCAAAGAAGATGTATTATTTACAAGCACAAAGCAAGTAATAAGGTGAGATAAAATCTGTCATCCATTGTTAAAAACAATTACACAAATTTTCTTCGGTGAGATAAAATCATCATCCATTGTTAAAAACAATTACACAAATTGTCTTTCGGGCACTACACCTAACAATCTCCCACTTGCGAAATGACAAGCAACGATTGTTTTTAGAGCACACCCCTTTCTCATCTTATTCACAACACTCTCCCACTTGCTCTAAAAGAAGTTGAGATATATCCTCAATGCCGCACCCTCCAAGCACTCGACTTGGTACATCGATCGATTAGATTGTCGGCTCAAACGATCTTTAGGATCGAAACGTCGCCGGTCCATCTAATCAGGCGGTACGCTCTCTCAATATGCTTTTATCCTCTAGTGACTGAGAAGATCTTTCTAAGTTATCATTTCACTGTTTTCACAATGAAGTGATATCGGCTCACTAGACCTGGAATTGCTCCCAGATCGGAAAGGAAATTCCTAAGCCATATCACCACTCTAGCTGCTCCGAAAGTTGCTACGTATCGATTAACTAAAATCGAATTGGCGATTCTGGATTTCTCCGGACTATAGCTCCATCACAATGATTAAACATCGAGTCCGAGATCGTCCCAACGATCATCCTTAATCGACTATAAGTCGAATCATTAGTAGTCAACCATATTCAAGTTTGCACCGAATATACAAGCACATTATTCCTCGTTCTTAAAAATACTTGAGGATGTACTAAACCGCTACTTATTGCTCGAATCCAAGATTCGATTGCAATCGACTCGTGTTAAGCTGACTTGCCCTTATCCCAGAGAGACTCTATCCCATTTTCTCTTTATCCGAAGATTTGGAGAATCATTCCTGAGAGGTAGGGTAGGACTACTCTCGATGAATACTGCAACCGTATATGCATAATCATCTTATAAAATAAGATAGGTGGGATAGCCAATGACTCATTCTCGTGAATTTGACCGAATCAGATTCTTAGAATATAGTCCAATTCTCTCATCCAGAGAATCTTGACGTGTCAGTTTCCGACTTCAGATAGCACACCTATGTTGTTTCCAACCGTTTCAGTGTTATCATTCATGAACACTAATACTACTACTTTACCAATATTGATATCTAGTCTATGAAAGACTTATCAATATTCTGGTCAAGTCCATATATTTTAAAACATGTGACTTTAAATGACCGAGAGGTTCTCTTAAATCCACAAAGGACATAAGCCCCGGCAGTTAACCTGCCATTTGTTCTAACCAAGACCCTTCTGTTCTGAATGAATCCAGACTCCTTTTACGGCAAGAAAGTCTCAGGGAATCACCCCAATTTTCCGCTTTCTAACGAAATCTAGCAAGATTGAGTGGTGAGAGAGTTCAAGGTCTGGTTAACTCTCTCATTTTTAAGGAATCACCCCTAGACCACTCAGCTTTGTGCTGAAAGTTAAACTTTCCTATTCATTCGACTCTTTTCGGCGTAGGACCAATTACTCCCACTGGGCCTGAGACACTCAAGTGGTTCTACAAGAGGCTGAACAGAACTAGAGTACCAAAACTCCATTCACAGAGATAAGGTTTTCGAACCAACCTCTCTCGATCGTAATCCTATCTGACCCACAAAGAGCCACAAAGTTATCAATCACCTCAAGAGACTATAAAGTCCACACAACCATAATGGGTCAATGGTTAAACCATACTCCCACTGCGTTCTGGGTGGATTGACATTCTGATCTAGTAGTATTTATCAGTGTAATCACCAACAACCGATGTTGGACGTGGCCTGATTAAATCAAATAGTAACTTCCTTTGGGTAACCGTACTCCAAGGTCTAAGGCTGTTACTTATAGATTCTATCAAAAGAATTGTGACAGTCCAACTGTCACTTTCTGATCTCAAGAATCTTACAAACAACCTTCACTCGTCTCATTAAGGCATTTCACGAATAGTCAAAATCTGAACGTATGCGCAAAAACTCCAGTCCTACCTTCAAGCAATAAATGCTAAATGCCTACATTTACGAAAGTGGTGTGAACCGAATTCACTCATTATCGATAAATTCACTAGCATCTTCTAGGTAGACTTCTCGGTTTACATAATAATGTTAACCGTTATTTTGCAACCAATTATCTTAATCGAGTTTAGCAGTGTATTGTAGTACATCAATAACTATATAGGGCAAGTCTATGGTTTCTTTCTCAGTGAGAAACATTCCACTAGGAGGCAGGCTGAGCATCAGTCCCAAGACTATGCTATAGCCTATTTATGAGCATGGAATACTCTATTCTCTGCTAAAATCAGAGACTCCTCCTCGTATTCTTTTGATAAACTAAATCGCGTTTCGAGTAGTTATCAGACAAAATGTCACCACTCAAAAACTCCCACTAGCTTGTGTCTCTCACTAGACCCCGAAGGTCATGATGAACAAGCTATGTTACCCATTCAAATCTATTACCCTCTCCCGATTGAAAGGAAACTTAGTCATTGTTCCTTTGAGATAGTGTTCCTAGACTGGGAGATAGGAATCACCCTTAGCCAGTCGTCAGGTCTTATCTCTAGGATATATGCACTAATTAATAGATATTGAAGGGTCGTTTATCTTAATACGGAAACCTCTTACCTTTAATAGTTTTAGATGTGTTACACATACCTATCGACTTTTCTAGTAGTGGTTCTGTCTTTATCAAACAAAAGTCCGAGTCACAGATTCGTACTACAAATGTCATATTCACATTCTATGAGGCAACAATATATCGAGTTGAAAGTGAATCCATTTGCTTCAATGAATCTGAAAAACAGAAAAATAAATTTTCCTGTGATATTCAAGGATAGAATCCGAAATTCATTTCCTTATATTACTCCCACTATTTTAGCTGAAATTACTGCCCGTTGTTATTCTATTAATCGTTAATGCACAGCTTCCTTGTTCTTCCAAAGAACTAAGCTCCCGAGTCAAGTTACTCGGTTTAAGAAAGTCGCTAAGGATTCATTGGTTAAGTGATCCAAATCACTTTCCTTATCCTATACTTTACGTAATTAATTTTTCGGTTTAGCCTCAAAACTTTAGTTAAGATGATTAACACTTATAGACATTCTTTCCCATTCTCAACTTTCCTTAAAAGGAAATAGTCTTGAACTAGCAGTTCAATTGAGTAGACACTACTCGTGAAAGCGTGGGATGTCTAATGAAAGCGTTACCTAGTGGGACTAATTTTCTAATAAATTAGAAAAACAACGAGATAAAAGCTCCCACTAGTTTATCGGTTCCAAATACCGCCTAACTAGCGACACTTTAATTTATGATTCTCTAATTTTTCTATTAGAAAATTTCTCGTGTAGACCTTTACACAATTAAAATTCACTAGAAGAATTTTATCGTCCTAATCATCTTTCAAACTAACTATGGTTGTCTCTCGTTCAACACGAGTGACAAAGAAGTGACATATCTTGACGTCACCAAACCGGACCTTTAAACGGCGTCCAAGAAAGGGACAGACCTTTTCTAGGTTAGACGGATCTAACCGGCAAGTGTACCGGGTCAAATTGTAGTGATAAAGTGGTGAGTCGTGTGTCGAATCCTCGGGAAAAAAGTGGTAATTCTTTTAAGTGTGGTTAAACACCAAAGAGTCGCTTATTAACTCGATCTAAACCGCAATTTTATAACACAGATTACTACTACTCTAACCAACATAAAATAAATGCGTAATTTAAAAGTTATTCTAATATAATATATGTAGATATATAAATATATATAGATGTACATAAATAGTAAAATATATATATATATATAAATATATAGATACCAATATATAGTTTATAGACTAGACTAGCCAAAGTATATGTAATCAATTTATTCGATCTTTTCAATTAATAGAATGTGTTCGATCTTCCTTTTATTAGGTCCAATTGAGTAAATGAAACGGTGTACTCTAATGTCAACAATTCCTCCTCACACGAGCGTATGAAATTGTCATATGTCAAATTGTCATCACCCAATGTCCACAATCGCCCCATGCTAAACTTAGTTAGTCAAAAGCAGTACCGAGTACAAATCTACCCCGGATAAAAGAGGTGATTCCATTTGTCGATGGCCGATGTTATTCAAGAGGCTCCGGTTGTCAAGCGGATCGATTTAATACAAACGGTGTAGTTTCAATTAAAGCGTGATTTTAACATTATTAAGATCTCGAGTACAAATTTTAATAAGATTTGTTTTACTAGGACAAATCGCCTTCGGTAGGAAATAGGATTCCGTTAATCGACGGCCATTTTACCCTCCGGTTTTTCTATTTTTACTCATATCCCGACTTCTCCGGTCGGGTTCATCGTCAGTTATATGTGGTATTCATCCCGATTGATTACTTCATTCGAATATGTTATCTTTACGTAGCTTAAATAGAAAAAGATTCATTTTAACTCAATTTTAATCATTTTTATTTTAACATCATTCTTTTAACGAAAAGATCGAAATAATACGATTACATAACTTTGGCTAGTTATTAGATTTAGCCTAATAACATTATAAAAACTAAAAAGAAGAAAATAACAAACATAAACATAATTATTATAGAAATTACCCGATTACAACTGCTGACTCAGAAATCGTCTTTTTCCGGATATTACAACGACTTCAGCAACACTGAACTTCCGATAATTTCCCGAGCATTACTACGATACTACTACTACTAATTTATTTTGGCATAAAGCCTATTTACAAACTAAGAAAAGAGAAAAAAGAGAAAGAAGAGGGAGAGAATATATATAGAATATTGTATATATATATTGGTACACTCTCAAATGAGTCTCTGCTGCTCCCCTTTTATAGATTTTCTTCCTTCCCGGACCGGTCCTGAAAATCTGCCGGATCGGTCCGGTGTAATGATGGCAATCATTACAGTTAGTTGCAAGCATGTGCCCCCATGTTACCCTCTAATCATTACTTAGCATGTGTTGTAATTATATATAATTATATATAATTACACACTATCTTCTAAAAATCGTAACTTGAATTCTTGATATCAGAATGACATAATCGAACTTCCGTTGAAAAGCTCGTTGAATTCTCTACAACTTTCATCAAGACCATTTCTTCAGAAAACGTATTCTCGATGAGCCATTTGTATTATATCGTCCTTTTCGAGATTCGAAACAATTATTCCTTGATCATTTATATCGGTGACGCTTTATAACTCCCTTCCAACAACTTGAATTGACTTCAAAAAGTGTTCGTACTCGGGATTTCGGTTCATCTTAGGATTTACGCAATGAAATAAACAAAAATACCCGTGTAAAATAGACACAATATTCGGTCATTAAAAACGGTACAAAACTACAACTTTTATTATAAATACTAACTTTTACTACTAACTATACTAAACTATAAAGATTAATATTTTATACTAATTATATCATAATTTTAGATATTTTACATAGAATTTGTCAATAAAGCGTAATAAAATTACGTAATTTCAATCATATAAAAATAATACATCAAATTACTCCCACTTAGCTTTTGATCGTCCCTCGAGCAAAAATAAAATGTAATATATAAATAATGAGATAATATAATTGATCGATTAAAATTTCAAAAGTAATATATATCATCAATATTACAAACATATAATTTATAAATTTTATAGAAATTTAAGAAAGAAAGATTATATAACTTAAATGAATTAAGTATCAAATATGAATTAGATGGAAACATGCATGCAATAATTGAAATATAAATAAAATATTAGAAATACTTTCTATCTCGATTATTACGAATTTCTGGAATCATTAACTAAGTCAGATAAAAGACACATTGGCTTAATATATTAGGATAGGACATTGGTTAATCGAAAAGATAGAAAAGGAAATCAAAAAGAGAAAGATGCAAGTAAATGCGTCACTACGTCTTCACATTCTTGATAAAAAAAGCGATTTCGATTAGTAACATCCTTTTATTCCAACTATTTTTTGAGATTTCTCTTTTTTTTTTTTTTTTTTTTTTTTTTTTTTTTTGATATTAAGAACTAAAGCGTGAGTGTGTGTAAAAAATAATCAAATTTTACAAGCATTGCTTCATCAAGATTGATCGGAGTACTACTCTTTCGATCTAAAATTACGAGTCCGGTTTCTTAAACCCGTAATTATTCTTGAGATCTTATGATTCAATTTTTATCGGGAGCTTTATACCTCATAGTGATATATAGACGCGTTTAGATAACACCTACTCTGCACTCAAATCATTGGTAGCTACTACCGATATATTTTATTTTTATATTGTCGATCAAAGATAGGAAGATAACGATATTTGATTAATTTCGTGTAAAAATGGTGCTTTGTTCCTAATATAAATTTTTCATAGGACACTAACATATCTCGAACTCATTCCAATCTCAAAGATATACCATTTTTCTCAACTCTTAACTTTTCTCGTCATCATCTCCTCTCATAAGATGCGTACAAACTCGAAGGATGTCAAAGAAATGTAGACCAAAACAAGCTAAGGGTCAGAAATTTCTAGTTAATCAAAATGGCTAAATTCGAGTGAGGTCTTGATCACTCTTTAAAAAGTGAGGTGGGGTCAAAATTGGAAATTTTATTCAGGAGAAATTTTTCATTATAGTTATATTTTTGTGGTGCCAAAAATCATCATTCCTAATTTTGATTCCAAATTCATAATTTATCTTGAAAAGAAAATTTATCTAAAATTTATTTATAAATATAAAAATTACTTGAATAATTCCATAAAAGAAATATTTGACAAAAATTATTTAGTTATACATACTCAAAATCTTTAAAATCTTATAAAAGATATAAAACATATTCATTATATATCTAATATATTTTACTAAATCAAAAATTAATCCTCTCAAATTATATCAATTTTATTCATATATTAACCAACTTAAATTATTCAAGAAAAATTAAAACTAAGAAATAAGTAATTAAAGTACTAATTTATATGAAAAAGGTTATATTTTATAATTATTTTTATTTTTTTGAAAATTTTAATGAATTTTCAAACCTAACTCTACTCCCCACTTATTTAAGTGACATCGTCTCCGATGTTCAATGAGTATGAAAAGTAGGTTCGAAAATTAAATTAAAATTATAGATGATCGTTATAAACATCGATAACACACGTATATTAAAATCAAACAACATATATATTAAACAAAAAGAAACTATTACAGACTAAAAAATAAAACAAACTTACTATTAACTTACTAACCTTAATCAACTCTAACTTATTAAAGCAAACCAAACTTAAACTAAATTAAATAAAACCACTAACAACTATCTCAAATAGTTGACGAACAACCCGGATTCTCTACCGGTAGCAATCCTCTCACGACAATCACGAGACGGATATATCTCATCGAAGCAATTTCGTGGGACTTCATTCAAATGAATACATAACCTTGAAATTAACCAAGCAAAAGGCATCGGCCTTCCATTATTATACCGTTCCACTTTGCAAAGTTTCATTGCCGCCCTAAAAATCAAAATCCCAGATCCACATAAGCTCCGCTTATCAACGCAAACAACAAAAGTATCTCACTATCACTAACCCATGCAAAGTCACTAGTCGGATAGACTCGTGAGTTAATGAAGTGTTTCCATGCTCTCAGATGAGCAGGTAGAGCGGAAGTGGTAGAGTCGTAATTTTGATCGAACTCTGGAAACAAATACGGAAAAGCTTCCGTGACATAGTTAACAACATGACAAGAGTTCCCTAATGCCCATTGATATTCATAATGAAGATTATGGATTTGATTGAAAATCGGTATCTCGTAGATATGATTGATAATATGAGGTGACAGTGAATAAGTGTACCACGCAATGATATAAGTCGTGACGGATCTACCGTAATGCTGATGAGAGAAAGAGTGAATAAAATTCCTAACAATAGAAACATTAATTCTTCCTCGAGGATGCTTAACAAATTTTTTCCATCCTTGATTTCAATTAAATCCCTTCGAATCGATCAATTTTTTCAAAATTGATACCCTTTCCATCAATATAGGAGAATTTGCAAACCTCGCATTCACCAACAAATTAACATTTGAAGCGCTAGACTCGGGACAAAAACATCAACTCGCCTCCGGATCGTATGAATTGATGATGGTGATGATCGGTTTGACATTTTAGTTGAAACAGATGAAAATAATTAAGCAGATAGAAAGGTGAAAATTCTTGAGTGAATTTGCAAGTTTTACTTTCAAGCTTTCTTGCCTTAAATGGACAAGTATGGAGAGTATGCGTGGCTGCACATTAAAACTCTCAACATGACTCGTAGATTTTACTCCCGGATCGGTCTCAAACCGACCGGACGGTCCGGCTTCAAAATGGTTTTACCTTGTAAAGGTTGTAAAATTCAAGTTCGCTTTGTTATCTAAAATAGACTCAAGGCTATTTTAGAAGCTATAAAGGTGATTTAAAGTTTATCTAAATGATATGGATAAAACGACACACGAATTATATTTTAAAAACGACATACGAAAATATTTTTTTGTTTTATTTTTAGATTTTTTTATGAAATATTTAAATACTATTAAAAGTGATTAAATCTACTATTATGACAAAAAAAAACGATTATGAAAACGAAAAACTATTAAATGAGCAAACATAGTATTTAAAATGCGGAAAATAAAATAAACAGACAGAAAATGTTTAAAACTAACAAAGTTGTACGAAATCAAATAATGTCAACATCATCATCCTCAGCTGGATAAACTGGATCATTTAAACTTGGAACCGATGACGTAACTGGCTGTGGAAACGTAGTCGTGGTCCGAACTGAACTGTCGAGACCCATCGAACTCATACTTGACGTCATCCTTGCAAAATCCGAAAATCCTCCCCAGCTAGATGTAATAAAGACCACGAAAACTGTGTATAAAAGACACCACGACCACTAGATCGGCTTTCAAAAGGATTTGGCATATGATGAAAGCTCGAGATGGTGGAATAGGTGCTATCCATTACGTAACGTATATGAGTTAGATTGACAGGCGGATAGGCGGTTTTATCGAAAGAAGGATCAAGATGCATCCGCTCGTGTCTCAAAGATCCTCTACGTAAATCATCACTCCACTGCCTACTCTGCTCAGCAAACAAAGCCATATTAGCCTGTCCTCGGGCTACATCTGATACTAAGGATTGAAACATATCGTATGTAATAGTGTTTGGGAGAGAAGTCTGCTGTTGCTCAGAAAAAGATGAAAATGTGGCCCTGGTGGAATCGGTGGAGGTGCACTACGTCTAACTATTGAGTCTATCGAACCCTCCGGAGACCTCCTCAGGACTAGGCCTATCAGGGGACTCATCTCGCCATAGTTAACTTGTCGTTAGATAGGAAAGGAACTCCGATCTACGACATAAACCGAAATAAAGCCAGGAAAGTACATGTGACTCCTCGCCTTGGCGGTAACAATAAACTCGAAAACCTTCTATACATGATTTTCCCCACATCCACCTTAACATCATGAATCATCGCCCAAGTAATGCATAAATCTTCTTTACCAAAGGCGGTGTGTTTGGTAGTGGGATAGAGAGTATGGCTCAAAAATCTTTTGATTGCCCTCAGATCTAAAACACTTCCCATAATTAAATCATTATCCACCCATTCTCAACAGTAGCATCAAACTCCTCTCGAGCTCTCAGAGGCAATCTGCTCATACATAGCGGGATCATCTAATCTATAAACAAATTCTATAATCTTCTTCATCCGGAAAAACTTCTACCCCTAAAAAAAAGATTAATCGGTTCCGGACTAAAAGAAACATGTCTAGACCTAAGGGGAATAGACTCTATCATACTACCCTCGGTGGGTGTCAAAGTAGACAAAGCGCATAAAACTCGCCACTAAGGTAGTATTGATCTCTCTCTGTCCTCTCGATTTGCAAAATCCAACCATTGGCGTCTCTTAAAAAATACGCCTAACCTCCTCTCCTAAGTCATCAAAATCTAAGCCTCTTTCCAACACAACTCCACATTTACTATAGATATTTTTATAAGCATTCTTAGCTTGAGGTGAAGTCAGTAGCGACAAAACTAATGATTCTTCTTCCGGTGTTAAATCTTTTAATTCTACGACCGGTACTTCTATTGGAATATTAGGCTTTCGTTTCTTAGAGATTTTTATTTGGATGAGGTCATTCTACGATATTGAATTGACAAAACAACAATAAAAACAACAGAAAAACAAAACAAAATAAAATGTCACAACACACGAAAAATTCAAAAGCAGTTGAAAATAAATCTAAAAATTATAAAAATCACGAAATTGATAACTAGAGTAAACAAATTATACCTTATAGTGAACAAAAGCAGTGAAAAGTGGCCGGAAAAGTCGTATAAGCCTCCGGGATGAAATGGAGCTTGTGTTCGATCTTTTTCAAATTTTTCACTTTTGGTGAAGAGAGGAGAGTATAAGAGGAAGAATGTATGTAATGGTATAGTGTAATTTGTATTTTTGAGAAGAAAAATAAAATTTTTGGGGTGGAGATGATGGTCTTGCATTTCTTTGTTGAAGAAAAGAGGAGAAATGAAGAAGAAGAAAAGATCCCGTCCTTTTAGGTTAACTCGAACCCGGACCGGTCCTGGTAAGGGCTGGATCGGTCCGTGTGAAAATTTTTTTTATGATTTTTTCGAATTTTTTTTTATTTTTTTGGATTTTTGATATAAAACTTATAAAACTCAATAAAAACTTTAAAATAAAATTTATAAATTTTATAACAATTTCTCAAAATTTATAAAATCTTTATAAAACTTATTTAAAATTTTATAAAAATTCAATAAATTTCTATTAATTCTTATAAAATATCTAAAAACTTAAAAACTTTTATAAAACTTTTATAAAACTCCTTAATTTTATAAAGATCCAATTTTATAAAATTTTCAAAGTTATGCAAAAATTTTATAAAACTAAAAGAAATAAAAGACTTGAACTTACGGGGTTTCTAATTCTTCAATTTCTATAAACTCCAGATTTCTAACATACCGCTCAAGCAAACTATATCCTAGAAATGTAGCGTTTGAATTAAGTCTTGGAAGTCCATCGGGATTTTCGGTTAACCACCTAATCGTTCCTTCTTAATTACATTCAAACACTCACTCACGAGATTGAGTTATATTTTTCCCACATTGCCCATTGTGTTCAATCTTTCCATGATCACGCACTTCCTTAAAAACTTAGCCCTTCTCTTTATCGAGCTTCTCGACGTACCATTACAAACTTCTTTCAATTTTTTTCTCTCAACAATTGCTTGTTCTTTTCAAAAACTAAAGCTTCTATAGTAAAAGCGATATCTCTATTAAAACCAAACTTCAAAAGCAAAACAAAAACTCCTAATCTATCTAAAAAGACATCCAGGTTCTTTTACGTCTCACCCGTAAAAAGCGAAACTAGTTTAGACATATAAAAGTAAAGATAAAACCTGGTAATTTGATACTTTCGACTTTTAAGAAATCGCTTTTTAGTCTTTCTTTGGAGGGTCGATCAAAGCAACATCACTTCATTTATGAGAGAGACTTCTTCACCTTCCAAAAATAGCTTCACCTGTGACCATTGGCTATAAAAGTTGTATTCCCATCGAGTTAGTTCAATGACTCGATTTATAAACTCGTGTTACTTTAAATGGTCCCTGTCCATCTTGATTTAAGCTTTCTGGAAACAACTTTAAGCGTGAATTGTACAATAACACTCGATCACCTACATGGAACTCACGACTATATATTCTCTTATCATGGAAGGATTTCGTGCGTTCCTTGTAGATTCGAGCATTTTCATATGAATCAAGGCTAAATTCTTCTAATTACATAATCGAAGTAGTCTATGATCACCGATGACCTTAGGATCGAAATTTAAAAATCTAATAGCCCAGAATGCTCGGTGTTCTAACTCTCTTTGGGAGATGACAAGATTTACCAAAGACTAATTTGTAGGAGAACGACCAATTGGAGTTTTAAAAGTCATTCAGTATGCCCATAACGCATCATCTAGTCTAAGCGCCCGCTTTTTACGGTTTGAATCCACTGCTTTTTCTATGATTCTTTTAATCTCTCTATTCGACACCTCTACCGACCACCGGTTTGCGGATGATAAGGCGTTCTAACTTATGCGTTACACCATATTTTTCAATTAACTTAGTAAATGGTCGATTGCAAAAGTGCGAACCTCATCACTTATGATCGCCCTTGGAATGCCATATCTAGTGAATATGTTCTTTTAAGGAATCGTATGACAACCTTGGTATCATTAGTGGGAAGAGCTTCACTTCTACCCATTTGAAACATAATCTACCATTACAAGAATAAATTTTTCCAAACGATATAGGAAAGGTCCCATGAAATCTATACCCCAAACATCAAATAACTCACATTCTAAAATAGGTTGCATAGGCATTTCATGTTTTTCGATATATTTCCCATTTTTGACATGATTCACAAGATTTAACATATGTATACGCATCTTTATAAAGTGTAGGCCAATAAAAACCACATTGCAAGACTTTAAAAGCAGTTTTCCAACCTCCATGATGACCTCCTGCCTCACGATCATGACAAAATGATAAAACACTTAAAATTTCATTATCAGGCACACATTTTCTGATTATTCCATCCGAACATTTACGAAAAGATCCGGTTCCTCCCAGTAATAAAATTTTAAGTCATAAAAGAACTTTCTTTTACATTTGCCAAGTCCAATGAGACGGAATGTAATCACAGGTTAAGTAGTTAATGATATCTCCAAACCAAGGTGAATTTTCCTTAGAAGGAATTCTTTTCTTTAATAATTGCATGGTTGAAGGAGTATCGATTCTAAACAGTTGTTCATCAGGAAACGAATCTTTAATTTCATTTCCTATTTCTTCCTCAGTTTCCATTCTACTTAGATGATCTTGCTACTACATTCTCACTTCCTTTTTATCTTTAATCTCAATATCAAATTCTTGAAGTAGGAGAATCCATCTAAGAAGACGTGGTTTCGCATCTTTCTTACTCAGTAAATATTTCAATGCTGAATGGTCTGTATAAACTATTACCTTAGAGCCAACAATATACGATCTAAACTTATCTAAGGCAAAAATCACACCAACAGTTCTTTTTCTTGTAGTTGCATAGTTTAGTTGAGCTGCATTTAACGTATGAGATGCATAGTAAATAGCTTTGAGAATTCTATTATACCTTTGACCTAAAAGCAGCTCCTACAAACTAAATCGCTTGCATCACACATAATCTCAAAAGGTAAATCGATCTGGTGCCACCAATCTTTGGTGCAATAATCAACTTCGCTTTGAGGTCTTAAATGCTTCCATACATTTACTATCAAAATTAAAAGATACTTCTTTTTCAAGCAAATGACTTAGAGGCTTTGCTATCTTTGAAAAATCTGCAATAAATCTCCTATAAAATCCTGCATGTCCAAGAAATCCTCTTAACGTTCTTAGATTAACTGGTGGAGGCAATTTTTCGATTACCTCGACTTTAGCTTTATCAACTTCAATTCCTACTTCAGAGATTCTATGACCTAGTACAATTCCTTCTGATACCATTAAATGACATTTTTCCCAGTTAAGCACTAAATTGGTATCCTCACAGCGTTGTAACACTCGTTCTAAGTGTAACAAAACACCATTAAAAGAGTCTCCGTAAACACTAAAGTCGTCCATAAAAATTTCTAAGAATTTCTCAACCATATCAGAAAATATAGACATCATACATCTTTGAAACGTAGCAGGAGCATTACATAAACCAAACGGCATTCTTTTATACGCAAAAGTTCCATAAGGACATGTGAAAGTTGTCTTTTCCCTATCTCCTGCTGCAATGAATATCTGTAAATAACCTGAATAACCATCTAAGAAACAGTAATACTTATGTCCACTTAAACGTTCTAACATTTGCACTATGAATGGAAGTGGATGATGATCTTTCTTAGTAAGATCATTCAGTTTTCTAAAATCAATGCACATTCGATATCCTGTAATTTCCCTTGTTGGAATCCATTTATTCTTATCATTCTCTTTCACTGTGAAACCTCCTTTCTTTGGTACAACTTGAGTTGGACTTACCCATTCACTATCCGATATAGGAAAGATTATTCCCATTTCTAATAGCTTAATAACCTCTTTCTTAACGATTAACTGTAAATTCGGGTTGAGGCGGCGTTGCGGTTGAATACAAGGTTTAGCATCTTCTTTTAGAATTATCTTATGAACACATATCTCCGGACTAATACCTTGAATATCGGCAACTGTCCATCCAAAAGCTTTCTTATGCTTTTTCAACATTCCTAGTAATTGATCTTCTTGTTGCTCCGTTAAAGTTGATGAAATAATAACTGGTAAAAGGTTATCATTTTCAAGAAAAGCATATTTGATTTAAAGGTAACGGTTTCAATTCCATTCTTAGGCGGATCTTCTATTGATGATTTAAGAACTGGTCCTTCTAGTTCTAATTCTAAATACTTATGCCATGGTGGTTTAAAAGTAAAACTTCCTTTATCTAGAGAAAGGATTATCTCTTTCATTTCAATGTCTTCCTCATCTTCTTTATAGATAGATAAAGTTAAACATTCTTCTAATCTGTCTTCAAAAGTTGGTAACTGATTATCATAGACAGAATGAATATCTTCTATAAAAGAACATGATTACAGTGATGTGTATTGATGGTTCATAGCTTTGAAAATATTGAAAGCAACTTCATCTTCATTGACTCTCAAAATTAATTCTCCTTTCGAACATCGATTAAAGTTCTCCTGTAGCTAGAAATGGACGTCCTAAGATAAGCGGCGTGAAAATCCTTCTTCCATTTCCATAACTACAAAGTCTCTTTGGAAAATAAAACTTGTCTACTTTAACCAATATGTCCTCAATAATTCCTTTAGGGTACTTAATCGATCCGTCATCGCCATTTGCAGAGTCATTTCGATCTTAGTAAGCTTTCCTATGCCTAGCTTTCTATAATCCTCATAAGACATGAGATTTATACTAGCTCCAAGATCACATAAGACCTTCTTAAATGTAAATCCTCCAATTTCACACGGAATCGTAAAACTTCTAGGATCTTTTAGTTTAGGTGGTAACTTGCACAGAAGTGCAGAACATTCTTCATTTAGGCATATATTCTCATATTCCTCTAATTTTTCTTATTTGATAGTATATCCTTCAAAAACTTTCCATAGCGAGGCATATTTATCGAGCTTCGATAATGGGGATATTAACATGAATATGACGAAAAGTATCAAGGAAACGAGCATACTTACGATCGGTCTTAATCTTTTAATTTGATCTTTAGGTGGAAAAGGTAAAGACTCTAAATCTATAACCTTTGGTTTCGAAGTCATTCTCTCTTTTCCTTTATCCTTTGGAGTATTACTTGATCGCCATGTTTCAGGTTCTTGAATTTTTTCTTTTAATTTGTTCCCTGAATCAATCTCTACTTCATACTCCTTCAGTTCTTCCTGTTTCTCATCCTTATTACCAGTTTCATCTATTCTAACATGTTCCTTGAATAGATTCCTTAAATCTTTATCCATGGGGTCTTTCAAAATTCTAGGGATTTTTACCCATTTTTCACCTTCATTCTCAAGTTCCAAACTTCTATTCCTTTTCAAGAAATTCTCTATGATTTCTTCTTCCTCATCAGTAAATTCAAGTTCATCTTTAGTATCTAAATCATTTTCTACTTCATTATTCCCGAAGTTTTCTACTCCATTACTACCGTAGAGTTTCCTACTTCTCGTAACTACAACATTTACCTCTCTTGGGTTTCTTTCAGTATTACTTGGTAATCCTCCAGGAGGTCTACTGTTGTTACGTTCACCTTCCCTACTCAAATGATCTTCCATATTCCTTAATGAAGCTTCTATCGTCTCATTTCGGTATCATGTCCACTCATAGATGTTTTCATTGTACTCATGTCCTTCTTGATCGAACCTATAGAAGTCATCATTGTTTCCATATTCTTAGCTTGAGTAGATACTACACCCATCATATTTTCCATCGCTTTTTCCCATTTTTCAACTCCTTCGCAGTTGAGTTGAATTTTGAGTTCTTGGTATACTTTGAGTGGTATGTTGAGGATAGGATCTAGGTAATGATTGTAAATTTCGATTAGATGTATTTCCTTGATAAACTTGATTATTATTCATATTCTTATATCGAATGGATAAGGCGGTTGTCTGGCTTACTAGGGTTTTGAGACCATCTAAAAGTTGGGTGGTCTCTTCTAATAGCATTAAATGAGTTTGAATATGCATTATTCAAATTCCTATCTTCTTGAAGAAAACTCACTTCCTCTTTTGAATATCCCATTGGTTCTTCTATCCCTAATGACACATTATCATGATTTGAGTATTCAGGTTGGAGTACTATTTTCGAATTTTGATTCTTACCTTGTTGTAATCCATCAAACTTTCTACTCAAATTCTCCAAATGTGCTAGAACTTCCGTATTTGACGTACATCCTTACGCAAAAGCTACTTTTCTAGTGCTAGAACCGGTTTCCCACATTACGTTGTTTTTGGAAATCTTTTCTATAGCATCGTAAAGCTGTTTGAGCTTCACTCATCATTAACGAACCACCACATGCATGATCTACATCTCGCACGTGAATCTTTTCTTAATTTACTGACGAGAAAAGTTGAATTTGCATATCTAAGGAATAACCATGATCGGGACAAGCTCTTAACAATTTTTAAACCTTTCCCACGCATTCCCAAGTGTTTCTTCGAGATCCTTGTCTAAAATTAGCAACCTCGACCTTTAATTCCAAATTCATTCCCTGAGTGAAATATTGTTTCGTAAATTCGGTTTGAATATCCTCCCAACTAGTTAACGAGTGGTGTGGAAGAGACATAAACCAATCTCGGGCTCTTCCTTTTAAAGAAAAAGGAAACATAGTCATCCTCGTTAATTCCTTATGAGCACCTTGACTTTTGGCGGTATTGCACGATTCTTTCAAAGCAGATAGAGATGATGATGTGGATCTTCATCATCTTCTCCTAGAAATTGGGCTCTTGCGTCAATTAAACCAAAAGATGAGACTTAATTTGAAATTATTCGCTCCTTCATTCGGTAAAAGTATGGGATTATTAGTCCGGTTTCTCCTTACAGATTTGATCACGAGATAGGTCTCGGGTTTGGCGGATTGTTACGATTATTACGGTTCCGATCTTGATTGTTCCTATTATTATTATTCGATTATTATTAATATTAACAGGTTTTGTCCATGCCTAAAGCATGATCTAGCCTCTGTTCGTTTGTTTCATCACTAGTTTGACCATTCTTTATTTTTATTAGAAGATGATTCCGTTGGAGATTTTCCAAGGAGTCCTAAGTGGTTTGACCACGTTTACTCTCTATATCCATAGCGCGCTTTCGTAGCGTTTATATCAGGCTTATAAGGAGTAAGTGAGGCTTTACCGCTTCTGGTCATCAACTAATTAAAATAGAAAAATGCTCGAGTTTTAAAGAAGAAGAAAATTGGTACTAAAAGAAAGTAGATACCAACGAAAAAAAAAAAAAAAGAAATGTGATAAGAAGAGTGTTGGTTTATCCTCGAGAATTTTAAGCTAATACAAGTAGTAACCATAGACACAAAAAAAAATAGCGACTTTGTCTCCCCGGCAACGGCGCCAGAAAGCTGACGTCACCAAACCAGACCTTAGAAACGGCGTCAAGAAAGGGACAGACCTTTTCTAGGTTAGACGGATCCTAACCGGCAGTGTACCGGGTCAAATTGTAGTGATAAAGTGGTGAGTCAGGTGTCGAATCCTCAGGGAAAAAAAGTGGTAATTCTTTTAAGTGTGGTTAAACACCAAAGAGCTGCTATTAACTCGATCTAAACCGCAATTTTATAACACAGATTACTACTACTCTAACCAACATAAAATAAATGCGTAATTTAAAAGTTATTCTAATATAATATATATAGATATATAAATATATATAGATGTACATAAATAGTAATATATATATATATATATATATATAAATATATAGATACCAATATATAGTTTATAGACTAGACTAGCCAAAGTATATGTAATCAATTTATTCGATCTTTTCAATTAATAGAATGTGTTCGATCTTCCTTTTTATTAGGTCCAATTGAGTAAATGAAACGGTGTACTCCTAATGTCAACAATTCCTCCTCACACGAGCGTATGAAATTGTCATATGTCAAATTGTCATCACCCAATGTCCACAAGCGCCCCATGCTAAACTTAGTTAGTCAAAGCAGTAATTTGAGTACAAATCTACCCCGGATAAAAGAGGTGATTCCATTTGTCGGATGGCGATGTTATTCAAGAGGCTCCGGTTGTCAAGCGGATCGATTTAATACAAACGGTGTAGTTTCAATTAAACTGCGTGATTTTAACATTATTAAGATCTCGAGTACAAATTTTAATAAGATTTGTTTTACTAGGACAAATCGCTTCGGTAGGAAATAGGATTCCGTTAATCAGACGGCCATTTTTACCCTCCGGTTTTTCTATTTTTACTCATATCCGACTTCTGCGGTGGGTTCATCGTCGGAGTTATATGTGGTATTCATCACGATTGATTACTTCATTCGAATATGTTATCTTTACGTAGCGAAATAGAAAAAGATTCATTTTAACTCAATTTTAATCATTTTTATTTTAACATCATTCTTTTAACGAAAAGATCGAAATAATACGATTACATAACTTTGGCTAGTTATTAGATTTAGCCTAATAACATTATAAAAACTAAAAGAAGAAAATAACAAACATAAACATAATTATTATAGAAATTACCCGATTACAATCTGGCCGACTCGAAATCGTCTTTTTCCGGACATTACAACGACTTCAAAGAACATCGAACTTCCGATAATTTCCGAGCATTACTACGATACTACTACTACTAATTTATTTTGGCATAAAGCCTATTTACAAACTAAGAAAAGAGAAGAAAAAGAAAGAAGAGGAGAGAATATATATAGAATATTGTATATATATATTGGTACACTCTCAAATGAGTCTCTCTTGCCCTTTTATCGATTTTCTTCCTTCCCGGACCGGTCTGAAAATCTGCCGGATGGGTCGGTGTAATGATGGCAATCATTACGATTAGTTGCAAGCATGTGCCCCCATGTTACCCTCTAATCATTACTTAGCATGTGTTGTAATTATATATAATTATATATAATTACACACTATCTTCTAAAAATCGTAACTTGAATTCTTGATATCGAATGACATAATCGAACTTCCGTTGAAAAGCTCGTTGAATTCTCTACAACTTTCATCAAGACCATTTCTTGTAAAACGTATTCTCGATGAGCCATTTGTATTATACGTCCTTTTCGAGATTGAAACAATTATTCCTTGATCATTTATATCGGTGACGCTTTATAACTCCCCTTCCAACAACTTGAATTGACTTCAAAAAGTGTCTGTACTCGGGATTTCGATTCATCTTAGGATTCGCAATGAAATAAATAAAAATACCCGTGTAAAATAGACACAATATTCCGGTCATTAAAACAATGTACAAAACTACAACTTTTATTATAAATACTAACTTTTACTACTAACTATACTAAACTATAAAGATTAATATTTTATACTAATATCATAATTTTAGATATTTTACATAGAATTTGTCAATAAAACGTAATAAAATTACGTAATTTCAATCATATAAAAATAATACATCACATACTTATTTACGTCACTTAAGTCTTGAAGGCTCAAGAAAAATATCTTTTCCGAAAAATTAATTGCATGTAAGATCAATAAGTACAACGTTCTAGTTACTTGCCACTTTTTAACGAAGTCTTTACTAGTCAATTTTACACTAGCAGATCTAGCACCCTGAGAGATATATAAATAGTTGTAAATAAAATTTGTGTAAAATAAATCCAAATCATACACTACTAATAAATTTTAGGAACATAAACTAAGTACTTATAGTCTATCCTACCGTTCCAAGGATTTAATCTAATGCCTCATCTTGTCGCCTTAGGGTAGGTCAAAGAGGTTTCGATTAACATTGAAGATCGATTGAGAATCAAACATCTCATTTGTGATCGTCAATCACCTTTCCTTTTCAGCCAAAGTACTACCAAAAATACCCTTTATGAGTGTGACCTCTCTGTCTCAGATTTTTAGGTAGACCCGAGTGTGCCGCCTTAGGATCGGTCGGTGACCCAATGAGTACCCAAAATCCTATCCTTTCGGAGACCAAGCCTTGAATTTTGATAGCGGTGAAGGCCTTCCTTCAGGAGGCCGGTCCCAGCCGCACGAGGCGTCACCATTCTCTCACGTTGCTTGTGTCAACAATAGAGGCCGTGGGGTCGGTGTCGCCTCTCCCGCTCCCACTCAATATTTTGAGAAAGTGGTGGGTTTATCGATCACGTTTTGGACTTGATGTTACATTAAGGAACAATAAATCATAGGCCCGAATGTTGTCGGTTATGTGGGCTAGCCCACCCGACCTATTCGTTAGAACATATGTGGCCGCCGGACGGGTCAAGGCTAGAGAGCTCCGTTGAGCCGTAGTGGCTCTTCGGATGGCTCAAGATTGCCAGACGCCCGTGCAAACGCCACACGTGGAGGTGAAGTCGATTGAGCCGTAGCCATCGTTGACCACCCAACCGTGGTTAAACCACTTTCGAACTGTTTGCCCGTGATTATCCAATCCTTAAACATCAAACATCCACGAGGCGCTACGGAACAAAAATGTAATCTCGTCTTAGGTAAGGTGGAATTCACCGAGAATCCAACACCTTAACCACGAGGTTTCGGATTTTACTCCTTATGCTTTCGCAGAGTGGGATTCACCGAGAATCTATCACCCAACCTCGACGATTGAAAAACCCGTGTTCCTCGGTTTTTACCTAATTAGTTTCTAATTAATATCAAACAATTAATTAAAACTAATCGTGTGTTTTATACATGCCTAACTAATTCCTCGAATTAATTTCTACATGTATGCATATGGAGTGGAATTCATGATATGATGCATGTCATGACAATTTTCTGGTTCTACTCATACAATCTAAACATGTATACTAGTGCGGAAAATAAACACCGAGATGGACCGTTGGCACCCCCGTAACTAATCTATTCGAAAATAAATTAAAAAACCCTAATCTGCAGCTATTTAGAATCTTCGACGATCGGCATATCAAACGAACTCAGATCGGGACGAAACTTTCCAGATCTGATCTTCATTTTTCGGACTTCAAGATGGACGGTCGGATCGGAGCTTTGACTTGTCAATCTTCCTCAGTGAGCCGCCCAACTTGCTGCTGAAACAGACTCTTACAGCAGCGCATCATTTACTTCCCAAGGCCGATCGGGGATCAAGATGAATCCCGATCGTCCTGAAAATTTTATCTCATGTCCAAAACTCCATGATTATCAATCTGACCGGTTGGATATTTGTTTCAACGGTCCAATACTTTCCAGAAAATCGAGGAAGTCACAGTTAGGGTTTCTGTGAATCCTGCGTTTTTCTGTTACAGCTGCCTCTTCTCATCAACGAACGGACATCCAAACAGACTCTGATCGATGCCCAATTTTGTGGGAATATTCATCAACTTCCAATCTTGATTCTGACCATAGGGATCTTCGTTTTAACGGCTCAAACAACGGAAAAAATGAAAAGACTAAACAGCTAGTGTACAGATCTATTTTCTACGGAAATTAAAATTGCAATAACAATAAATTACATAATTTCTATACTCATATGAACGAATTTTCATCGTTTATATGAGTTTACAATAGATCTAACGGGTAAATGTGTGCCAACCCCCAATCCATCTCTTCAACCATAGCAATTAATCATTATCAATGCATAAAACAATAAACAAAATTTACCTACATGCAATTCCACTCCTTTAAATCGTTTAATTATGATTATGACTATATAAATCGTGGAACCTGGCTCTGATACCACATGAAGGATGCGAGGTTCTTAGATCTAAACGAGTTAGATCTACGCGTTGCAAATGGATGGATCACGACTTATACATCACAATACATAATTAAAGGACTTAAACTACTTCAAGGGGTTAAGATCAAGTTACCAATAGTAGGAAGAGAAGCCAAGATCTTCCGATGTGTTCTCCAAACGGCGGTTGGTGGACACCCTTCTTGATACACAAACCTCCTTGATATGCAACACCAAGAAAAACTCCAAGTTTTTCTTCTTCAAAAACCCAAGACAAGAAAAACAATTTTTTTTTATCTCTTTTGCATGATGTGGGGCGAAATTTTTCTATGTCTTGCACTTGGAATAACTCTCCTTTTATAGGAGAGTAAATCCTTGGTCTCCAAGTATTAATTAAATAAATAAATAATTAATTAAACAAAATAAAAATATATTTTCATTAATGACTAATTGTGACATGTATTGACCAATAGGAAATCAAATAACAAGTCATCCAACCAATCACATAACAAGAATATCTTTTATTTTCCATAACACAAGAAAATTAATTCTTGTGCTAAAAGAGACATAATAGGCGCCACTTATTAGGGTTAAAAGCCAACATAAAATATCTTTTATGTGTATTATATTATTTAGCCCAACTAAATAATATCCATGCATATCAATTAATTAGCTCAGCCAATTAATTATCAATGAGCCCAAATAACAAGATTATTAGTCGAATTATGAAGCCACATCGGGGACCATGGACCTATAACCAATAGCTCCAATAATTAATTATTCATCGAATGTAATAAGTACATTAATTATTAATTCCGGGATTACGCCACCATAAACCCGAACCGAACTCTACCGATTCTGGATGTATACTTATACTCAACCCATAGAGTGAATAAGCGTCCATTGATATAATCACTACATACGGATTAACCCTCCATAGATGTCCATTACGAGTGGGAGGTCTCCGTGAACCCGACTCGAGAATATCTTATCCTTATTTACCATTAACCCACGATGATCAATTAGTACACATATCGACTAGTAGCTAATTAGTCAAATGTGAACTCCGGGATCGATCACTTTCTTAGGGCTAACAAATAAGGATCTGTCTCTCCTACTTCCCTTGAGGAAGGAATGGATTCCATGTCTGTGAAAATCGAACTACTCACTCATCCGGAGATAGTGCCAATGAGAAGTGGCTTGGAACACATTATTTAAGTGAACCGTAACTAACACATCAAACACTACCCGGGACAAGAAGCACCCTCGTGATCACCTCAGATTAAGGTTGATCCATATATGATCATCTAATGATTTAATAAGATTCCTCGATTACGGAATTATATCGAGAAAACAGATTAAATCGGTCCGATCTATATGAATGCCATCATATATAAATGCCCCACGTGAGTACCCTCTACCGACAAGTCCGGATAAGACTATCACACCCTAAGGTGTTAGGCGCATTATTGGTGTTTTAATCAAGAGACCCTAAACTCGATTAAGTTCACCACGGACTAATGATTTAAGTATATCACCACTAACTCAATCCTCACGTGCATGCCATACACTGAGTTAAGCGGTTACATACTGATATACTTAGGGTTTGCAGAAGTGTATTATTTACAAGCACAAAGCAAGTAATAAGGTGAGATAAAATCTGTCATCCATTGTTAAAAACAATTACACAAATTGTCTTTCGGTGAGATAAAATCTGTCATCCATTGTTAAAAACAATTACACAAATTGTCTTTCGGGCACTACACCTAACACATTGTTCATTGCTTCTGGATTTGAATCTACAAACCTCTTCCATTTACATTTGTAGTGAAGGCCTCTCTACCTTCATGTATGACAATGTTCTTCCAGAATTCCAACACATTGACATAGGAAATTCGTTCCAATCTTCTGTTTATAACACCTTCTAACCCAGAAAACCGTCTGATTCTTCTTCCAATATTAATGGCTAACTTAGTGGAGTTACAGTCAGTGACATATCCTCTTACACTCTGACTGGTTCCAATATGAACATCATCCTTCTTTGCCATTATTGTAAGAAAAATATGAAGAAGATAACTCTCAAATCTGTGTTCACATAGTGTATACGTAGAGAAAATCGATCTGGGTTTTTGAAAGTAGCCTCTGTGTATGGTCAGATATATAGAGCGGATGCGCTTGTAAATCGCCGAGCACACGTCAAAGTGGAATTAACCACGATTAAATCTGAGTGAATCTTTGTCTTGACACATGGCCCATTACTTTTCATAACGTTTTGTAACCGTCAGATCGTGTAACCATGGTTATAAGGATAGAATAAATATCCCGCCATTTGCTTCTTTTGTAAGTTTGATGCGTGTAACGTTTCCTTGAGAGACTTGGTTCAAAGACCTGGCGATAAAAATGTCTCAAAGCTTACTCTTGATAAAGTTACTCTCTTTGAAGTCTAATTCCTTTTGTATTGTCCAATCGATAATACAAGATGAAGTTTAATACCAATGACCGATCCGTCAAGTGAGCTCACCCAACATGACAAAGACCAATCCCCTTGGCAACTTCATTTGCTCAATTGTCCAAACATAAGTACATGGAATTGTTGAAACCAATGACTGATCTGCTAAGTGAGCTCACCCAACATAGCAAAGACTAATCCTCTTGGTGAATTCCAGTACACTGGTGATTAAGATTATATCATCAACTTTTATAATTCCAAGTTCCGTCCCTTAGTTTAGCAAATCTTTCACTATCCAGTGGTTTAGTGAAAATATCAGCAAGTTGATCTTCAGTAGGGATATATAGAACCACCACATCTTTCTTTTCAACATGATCTCTTATAAAATGATGTCTCACATCAATATGCTTGGTTCTTCAAAGGCAAAACATGATTTTCTCGTGATTTCAATTGCACTTGTGTTGTCACACATAATTGGAATTTCTCTTTCTTCAATTCCATAATCCCTTAATTGTTGTCTTAACCACAAGATTTGTGCACAAAGAACTTCCAAAGAACAATGTATTCAACTTTTCAAGAGTGGAAGTTGATATAGATTCTGTTTCTTGCTAAACCAGAAACGATCTGTTTCCCATTAAGCGATAGGTTCTGTGGTGCTTTTTCTATCAATCTTGCATCCAAAGATAATCGAATCTGAGTAGGATATAACTTTGAAGCTTCCATCTTTTGAGTACCATATCCCTACTCCCAAAGTCTCTTTTAGATACTTGAGAACTCTTTTGACTGCACCTAAATGACTTTCTTTAGGTTTTGATTGGAATCTTGCACAAACACCTACAGCAAAGGATACATCATGTCTGCTGGCAGTAAGGTACATCAGACTGCCTATCATCTTCTGTATAAGGTTTGATCAACATCCTTGCCTTATTTATCTTCATCCAATCTGATATTTGTACTCAGGAGTTGATACCTTGGTGTTGTTTTCCATACCAAATTTCTTCAGTAGCTCCTTGGTATACTTGGTTTGATGAATGAAGATTCCATCTTTCATCTGTTTGACTTGCAATCCCAAAAAGTAGTTCATTTCTCCCATCATACTCATTTGGAATTTACTCTTCATTAGATTTGCAAACTTCTCACAGAGCAATTCATTTTCAGAACCAAAAATTATGTCATCAACATAAATTTGTACCAGCAGGGTGATGTTCCCTTCATTGATTCTGAAAAGAGTCTTGTCAATGGTGCCTTTTGTAAAACCATTGTCCACCAAGAATTGAGATAGAGTCTCATACCAAGCTCTTGGTGCTTGTTTCAAACCATAAAGTGATTTGTCGAGTCTATACACTTTATCTTCTTGATCTTTAACTTCAAATCCAGGAGGTTGCTGAACATAGACCTCCTCTTCTAGAATGCCATTCAAAAATTCACTTTTGACATCCATTTGATATACTTTGAAGTTTTTATAAGCAGCATGTGCCAAGAATAATCCGATAGCTTCCAATCTTGCAACAGGGGCATATGTCTCATCAAAATCTATTCCTTGTGTTTGAGAATAGCCTTTTGCTACTAGTCTGGCCTTATTTCTTACAATGATACCAGATTCATCAAGTTTGTTTCTGTATACCCATTTTGTACCAATTATATTTGCAAGACTAGGCCTTTCCACTAGTGTCCAAACTTGATTTCTTTCAAATTCATTCAATTCTTCTTGCATAGCAATTATCCAATCTGGATCTGAAATTGCTTCTTCAACAACCTTAGGTTCCATTTGAGATAGAAAACAAGTAAACATAACTTTTAACTGTCTTCTAGTCCTCACACCTTGTTGTATATTTCCAATAACTTGTTCAGCAGGGTGATCCCTTAACCATTGTGGATTCTGGTTAGATTGATTATCAGGAACCTCATCTTTAGTAGGGTATGCTGTTTCTTCAACAGGGGGTTCAGCAGATCCTTGAACTGCCTCAGTTGTTGCATCAGTAGTATTACCAAGCAGGTGTTCAAGAAAGAGGCGAATCGAAACCTTTAAGTTATTAAATCTTTCCGAAACTTCAACACAACTGGATCGGTGACTTGTAGATTTTCAAAGAGTTCACAAGCTTCATCTTCCATACCAGTGAACTTGGGTTCATCAAACACAACATGGATTGTCTCTTCATGTTTTAATGACCAAAACTTTTGTTCAGTACCCTGAATGCCTTGCTGACAGAAGAGTATCCCAAGAAAATTCCTTCATCTGATTTTGGTTGGAATGTCTTCAATTGTTCCTTATAATTTAAGATAAAACATTTGCTCCCAAATGGATGGAAATAAGATATGTTAGGTTTCCTTCCATTCCAAGTCTCATAAGGTGTCTTCATCAGATTCTTGTTCACTGAGGTTCTGTTTTGTGTATAGCATGCTGTATTAACTGCTTCAGCCCAATATCTTTCAGGTAGCAATGCTTCACAAATCATAGTTCTTCCTGCTTCTTTTAATGTTCTGTTTCTTCTTTCAAAGAACCCCATTTTCTTTGAGGTGTACTAGCATTTTGCAAGTTGATGTAGTACACCATTACATTCACAATATTCTCTTATAACTTTGTTGAGAAATTCAGTACCCTTATCTGATCTTATCTTCACTACTGTCAAACTTTTCTCATTTTGTAATCTCTTCAAAAGTTCAGGCATCTTTTGAAGTGTTTCACTTTTCTTGTTCATAAATATCACCCAAGTGTATCTTGAATAGTCATCCACAACAACCAAAGTGTACTTCTTTCCTGTTATACTCGTTGGTGTAACTGGTCCAAATAAATCCTTATGCATCAGCTCCAAAACATTTTTAGTTGATTGCTTAGTCTTTGACTTGAAGCTTGATTTTATCTGTTTACCTTGCTGACATGCATCACATATAGCATCCTTTTTGAAAGTGATCTCAGGTAAACCAATCACCATTTTCTTCTTCACCAACTGATTTATATCATCAAAGTTTAGATGATTCAACTTCTTATGCCATACCCAATTAAGTTCTAACTTGGTATACACAATCATGCATGTTTCTGGAACAGCAGTAGACCAATCCACAACATACATGTTTTGTTGTCTTCTTCCAGCCAACACAACTTGATCACCTCTTTCACTAATGACAATACAAGTGTTTTTGTCAAAAGTGACCTTGTATCCCATGTCACAGAATTGTCCAGTGCTCAGTAGGTTGTAGTCCAGTCCTTCCATATATGCAACATTCTTGATTGTTAATCCATTTCTCACAAGTGTGCCATATCCTCTTGTGTATCCAGGTGTGTTCTTGTTGCCAAAATTCACCCTTGGACCATCTTTTGCCACAAAATTTGACAAACAGTGCTTATTCTTTGTGAAATGTCTGGAACATCCATTGTCAAAGTACCGGACACCTACAAAACAAAGTTAATGCATTTTAGGTACCCAAACCTGTTTGGGTCCATAATGGTCAGTGGTAAGCATGACCCTTGGCAAGTTTCCATAAGGTCTTCTTTCAAAGGCATCATACTTTGGTTCATACATGTATTCTACACATCCATAAGGTCTAACAATTGGTTGTGTAGGATTCACATATGCTTTCTGGCCTTTTGGAACATAATGCTTTTTAAAGTGATTTTTTTTGTTAGAAGCATCAGGATAACCATAGGTTTGCTGCCTGTTAGGAACAACCCTGTAATATGGAGTCTGCTTAGGTCCCTGCTGAGGTCTTGTATAAGTCCTCTGCTGATTCCATTGGTTAGGTATTACACTAGCGAGCATGGTTATATCTCATATTTCTAGAAGATGAGTGTGAAGAATATTCCAATCATCATCGATGAGGGAACAATCTACCTTTCCCCGAGATAAGTATCCCTAGAATGATTAACATTTTTGGGTTTAGGATTCTTATCCTTGGAATATTTCTCGGTTTTTTTTCCCTTTTGTGGTCCATGAGACTTGGTAGCAGTCCGCTATCGGCCAGTCTAGAAGGTCCAAAGCGATCTACCTTTGGATTTACCCTTTTTGTTGTGTAATCTTGATATCCTTTTTGACTTCGATTTTGCTTTCTTGAAGCTTTCTCGGTGAGGCTTTCCGCCTCAAAGAACCCTTTTGGGAGTTGGATCTTGTGCAGGTACAAACTTAGGACCAATTCTGGTTCTAGGTTCAGTGACCTTACTGGATCCACTCTTATTGGATTGTTAAGTTCCAAATCCAAGCAATTGTTTCTATCACCATAAGGCTTTCCAGATTTGAATGCGGTGGAGGAACAAGATGGTTCAAAGAGACTCAAAGACTCATCGAATGTACAGCAGGATTATGCTGATTCTGTCTAACTTCTTTTTCCTTTACTTTGAGAACTCTTAATTCAGCATTTAATCTTTCAACTTCTAATTGAAGAGCTTCTTTTTCAGCCTTCACAATCTAATAACCAAATTGTATTATCCTCAGTTGATTAAGGATGGCATCCAAAGTTTCTTCATTGTCAGAATTTTTAGGATTTGAACCACAAGTTGATTCACAATCACTTCCAGCATGAGTGTTTATAGATACAGAATTGTATACCTCCTCTGTTTAATCCATATTAGCCATTAAAGCATAATCATCCATATCAGCAACAAGTGCAGTGTCATTAGATTCATTTCTTTTTTCTGATTCCACTTCATATCCTGATTCATCTTGAAAGAACCATAGCCTTCTTGCCATGTCTTCTTTGTTGACTTTTGGTCTTGATGAGAGTCAGACAATCAGTCTAATATGTCCAGGCTTCTTGCAGTTGAAGCAAAGATAATCAGGTTCCTTACTTTGTTTTAACTCAGGACAGTCAGGTTTGAAGTGTCATGGTTTCTTGCATTGAAAGCACAAATAATCATTGTCTTTCCTGGAATCATCCTTCTTCTTCTCACTGAATTTCTTAGTAAAATTCCTTGGAGAACCCTTTCCAGTTTTCATCATTCTGATTTTCTTGCTCAGTAGGGCAATCTGCTCTTGCATCTCATCCAGTAGATCATCTTGAGCTCCTGATGTCTCTTCTTGATGTTTAGCAGCCAATGCAGTGGTCTTTGGTTCTTCCTTTTCAGTGGTAGGTGCCAATTTCTTGCTGAATTCATAAGCTTTAAGATCTGAGAATAATTTGAAGGTATCTTCTTCATGTAGTTTTCTCATTGCTTCTATGGTAGTGACCTTCATCTCCCAAACTTCTTTTTCAGGTAATGCATCCAAGATTTTTGAGTTGATTTCTTCTTTTGAGTAGCTTACACTCAATAAGGTGAGTTCATCCAGGATTGCATTGAATCTTGATTCCATTTGCTCAATGGTTTCATTTGGTTGCCTTTTGAACTTTTGAAACCTCTTTTTGGCCACACTGATTTTATTCTTCTGATTGCATCAGTGCCTTCACAGATTAACTGTATCTTGTCCCAAAGTTCATTTGTAGTCTTGCAATCTTTCACCTTCATATACATATTGCTATCCAAATTCCTGTATATGATATCAATAGCAATATTGTTAAGATTTGCTCTTTTTCTATCTTCAGCATTCCATTCTCTTTTTGGCTTTGGAATGTACTCAGTCTCATTTCCCACTATTACTGACTTGGTGATCTCCAGTGGTCCATCAGTCAGCACATCCATCATTTCATCATGTGTTGTAGCTAGATAAGCCTGCATACGACGTTTATACTCATCAAAACGATCTAAAGAACACATCAACATTGTTCTAGCATACTGGTTGTTATCCATGATGCAAAGCTTTGAAAATCAGTAACTTGAAAAAGTTTTCAAAGTTTTTTCACAAGCACAACAAGTAGAATTACTTCAGAACAGAAGCACTGCTCCGATACCAATTGTTGGTCCCTTGAAAAGGCTTTGGTTAAGTTTAGAGGGGGGTGAATAAACTTAACACTTTAAAACTATTGGAGTTAACAAACTCAAGAACTTCAAAGAAACTGCGATACTTCAAGAGTTCATCGACACTCTCGTGAGTCTGGCGATTGTTGAGTTTATCTTGAATTTGTGCAAATGGAATATATCAAAAATTAAGCCTTGTTACTTGTTGTTAAATATGATACTAAGTATTAGATACTCAGTAGAGTATGTGTGTGAATTCAGTTGCTAGATTCAGTTGATTTATGTGCAAGATAAACTAAATGCAGAAAGTATGTAGGCAGATTTTATAGTGGTTCCAGATAGTGTAATCTGTTGAAATAGTGTCCTAAACCCAATCGGGTTGGACCGGATCCGACTGGGTCGGATCATTTCTGCTATTTCTTTATGTTTATACACATATTAAATGGCTTTTCTGTTGTCATATATATGTTCTTTTAAAGAACCAATTATGAATTGTTATATGATAACGTCCTTAGTATTAAACTGTGGTAGAGAAACCATGATAGGCGATTATGGTTGATGAGATCTCTAATCACTTTTATAAGTTTGATACTTAAATGTCTCTAGGTCGATGTACTATTAAACAGGACATTGATAGTATAAAGCAGACTAGCACGTATTAGATGTCTTCGCATCTTTTAAGGCGGGGATAGATCTCGTCTATCGAAGTGTAGAGACACTTGGACCATGCGTGGGCGTGTATTAGAGAATGCGCACGTTAGGTGACCCACTTACACGGATAAGTGTCACACTATGTGGCGGTTGTGTAATTATCCTTAAGACCGGAGTCTTCATGGCATCACGGTGTGGATTGTCATGCTTTGACACTATTGAGGTTTCCCCTAGCCACGGGGCGATCATGCGGTAGTGATTGGGTATGATACTGAAGCATGCGGAGTATACATGATTGGTCGTCCGGGAATCGCGTATCCTATGATTGGGATCGAATATCCGAAATGGCCTTCTTATAAGGAATGTCTTACTCTCGTGAATCTTTGCAAAGTGGGAGTAAATGAGTTACTTTGAGAGAGCATGATATCCAGATTATAAGATACGGTTGTTGATGTTTTGACACTCGACTAACGACCGTATGGATATTATTACAGCGATAGGATTGTAAGTTACACGGTAACTGTTTCACATGAAAGGTAGTAGTCATTGCATTTGACTCTTCCGATGATCGGGGTCACGGTGTGTTGCTGACGCTATATCCGTGATCGTTAGGCATGAAGGGCATTTTCGTAATTTGCACTTTATGTCTACGGCCAACATATTCGAAGCCTATCGGGTCACACACATATGAACATCTAGTCGGATTAAAATGTGGTTATAAATGATAACCAAATAAGGAAAGTTTATCTCGAGACTATAAATGTTATAGTGGTAAATTAATATGGTGGTATTTATTTATTATGAATAAATTAAATACAAGATATTAATAATATTATATTAATTAAAGAATATTCCGGAAGCCAATTTGTTGGTCAAAGGGGCGCCACATTTAAAGTGTATAAGATACACTTGGATTGTGCAATTTAATTAATAGTATTACCAAATATTAATATAAGATATTAATATATATATATATCCAATATATATAAATGGCGCCTAAGTTTGTGTGTGTAATTGACACACGTAAATTGCCATTGTTCAAGTTGACATGTTTGACTATTTGGGTATTAATAGATTTATATGTGTTATATATATGTGATATATACACATGTGTAAATTGATTTATGGTAATAAAATAAAGATAGTCAATATTAGATATTGACAATATCTTGGGAATATTCAATATAAGATATTGACAAAATCCTAGATTTATTTAATATGAGATATTATAATAAATGAGATAAATCAATCAATTATATTTTCCTTATTTTATTGGGAAAAGGTTTTCTTCTCCTCCACACTTCTTGGGGCGCCACTTTTATTATAAATAGGAGGTGTGTGTCAAGCTCTTTTGTATTAACACAATTCCAAGAACTAATAGTTCTTGTGTAAAATAGAGAGCATTCTATGAGAGTTGGAGAGAGGGAAAAGGCCGGTCTAGCAACCGGAGTTTTCCAATAGCAATCCATGATGGGATTCGGCGCGGGCTGTTCGTGTGGACTAGCGGTAGAGGCCGAACACTTGGGCGGCTCTATGCAGAACTACTCTCCTTAGACGGTCAAGCGTCGATCTTTTAGATCAACCAAGGTAACCGCCGTCTTTAGTTTATTTGTTTATTGCTTAAACGAAGTCGATCTTGGGTCGATAGGAAATAAATTTTTGAATTCCGCTGCGTTCCCGCGTAGATTTCCTAACAGTGGTATCAGAGAGAGCTTCGAGCTTAAGCAATAAGCATGCTATTATGCGTAGTTAATTTTATCGTTTAAATCACGTAATTAAAAGATGAAAGATTTTTGATTTATTGATACATGAAAAAAAAAAAAAAAAAAAAAAAGGGGGATCGGGTGGTGCTCGGCCGACTGGCGGCGGCACCACCACCGGCGGCGGCTGGGCGGCGGCGGCAAAGCAGGCAACTCTCCGCTTGCGGCAATGGTTGACCGGTCAATGCTGGCGGATCTCCAAATTTTTGTTTTGTGTATTTTGTGATTCAATATGGTTCATAGTTGTGATTAAAATCTCCTTTGTTTAGTTGTGTCATATGGCTAACCAATGGTTCAAATAGTTTGGCCATTGGGATGCCACATGACATTAAAATGATAATGGCCTTTCCAAACTTTGTTTGGAATACAGCTCAAGCCTTTCCAAATATTTGATTTGGGAAAAGGCAAGCCAGCACTTCCAAAATTTTGATTTTGGAAAGTGGCGAAGCCTAAACTAAAATTATTTGGCCTTTCCAAATATTTGATTTGGAATAAGCCAGCGCCTTTCCAAATATTTGATTTGTAAAGCGCAGCGCAAGCCACTTCCAAAATTTTGATTTTGGAAAGTGGTGAAGCTAAGCCAAATTTGGTTTAGAAACCAAAAGCATCCCTTTTGATTACGAATCAAAAGGAAAGAAACAAAAGAGAACTAAATTTAATTTTGATTTATTTTGGAATAGTTCTAATTAATTAAAATTAAAATTAAAATCGGTTTAAAATTAATCGTTAATTTTATTTCGATTAAAATCATTTAATTAATTAAATGTTAATTAGTTAATTGGTTGGATAAAATTATTTAATAGATTAAATGTTAATTGATTAATTAAGACGCAAGTAGTTAAATTTTAATTTTATCTTTTTCATAAGATTTTATTGTATGGATTAGATATAGTAGATATAATATGATTATATGGACCCCGATTGATCATGGACTCGACCGATAGGATAGATGTGAATGATTTAATTTTTCTGTTATTTTAAAAATTGTCCTAGGCCGTTATGAAGAACGTGACCTAGCTTATTTTCTGCATTTATCCCATTCCCGTTAGCTCCCCCCATGTGCGGCGGGTGTATTTATTTTATTAGATAGAATTAAATGTAACAAGAATGGAGCAGAAGATGGAGACCAAAGAAAGAAAATAAAGATCCCATTGGAGAATGGAGCATTAAAGATCCTATTGGCGGTTGCAGCTACCCTAAGATTGTGACCCGCGGTTTTAAATCGCTTGTATTCGAAACCGCACCTAGGAAAAGTCCATGATCATACCGGTTACTTTACGCATTTATTTATTTTGTGCTTGTATTTATTTTATATGATACGATAGATGCATGACTAGGCACGATCTAGATAAATGTGTAGGACGTATGTCTATAGAGATAGATATACTTGATGAGACCGTAGTTAAATTAATTAAGAGAATTAATTCGAAATTAATTAAGTGAATTAATTTAAAATTACTCCCACAACAAAAATCGAGTTAAAATATGTCTCCCAATATTATAGTGACGGTGAAGAGCCCTTGTTCGGATCCAACTGATCGGCCCACGTCGGGAGTTGACCTACCACGGGTATATCGTCATTATCGAGATATGATCGTTATGAGATCTCATGAATACTTGGGTTACGACTCGACTAAGAATCTTGCGGTGATTGGCCCACGCCAGGACCGCTCGATTTTAGAGACATAAGGTTGACTACCACATGACGATGTGAATCGTCAAAGAGTTGACTAGTCAAACCCTTTGGAAGTCGCGTTAGACGCGATTGGTAAGAAGTATCTACCCGTCGAAATTGACCCGGTCGATCGGCCCACGTCGGGGATCGAGTCAACTAGATAGGATTCCAGCCACTAAAGGATTTTGAAAAATTCTTGAAAGTCAATTGGGAGTAGTTGACTAGTGGAAGCAAAATCATAATCCCAAAGACCATATTTGATTTTGCGTGTATAGACAACAACACTCTTTTATCTTCATTTTTTATGTTGTAGTTTTAGCAAACTTTATATTTATGTTTAATTCTCGATTAGTAAAACCAAATTATGACTGTTAATTTTGAGAAACGTTCTCAAACATGGTTAAGTAATTTTAATCCTTTTAAAATAAGCAATGACATGAGCAATCCCGTTATAGTAGTTAGAGACAAGGAGATTACATAATTGATGCAGTGCTCCGAGACTTTAATTATTAATGAAAGCGGAAACTCATGATATTGGATACGATCCAAGATTATCATTCAGTCATACGATGACGATTAATTCAAACGTTGAATAAGAATGACCACATCTAATTTTGGAAAGGTTGTTTTCAAAATTGTAAGATTTAAGTATCGACTTAATCTAGCATTGCTTAAAGGTTAATTAAATAGTCAATGTTTTGAATACGATTCAAAAGGTTAAATAAACTATTTAATAAACTTTAGATTTTCTTTATGAAAGGAAATCAAGACATAGCTCATGTGATTTTTCTTAAGTCTTATGAAGACTACACTAAGAAATATTTACAAGTGCTTAAAGGATTAAAAAGGGAAAGTTAGGGCATGTGCTTAAATATAGAGCTTATTGAAGTTTCTATTCTAGGCAAGTGAGTTGAGATAAATCTGTCTAAGTTCAAAGTCAACTCTAAGATATATGATATCTTACGAGTCTGATTAAATTAGAAAGATTAAATACAGATATGGAAGGTGAAGCAAACGTTGTAACACTTACCATATTCTGGATCTAGTAAACTGATAAGGGAACTAAATAAATGTTATTATGTTCCGGTTCTTATGAAGAACGTACTTTCAGTTATCCGTCAGGATTTGAGAGACATATTCAATTGTAAAGAATAAATGTTATTCTGATAAAATTGGATGGTCACTGAATCTAACATACTAGATTGTTGTCACTAAATAGTTGATATATGTGATGAGATCTCAACTAAATATTTGTATGGCTATTATCCTTGATATTTGTAGTTGTTCTAGATGTCGATTCTCTGGAAGAGAAGCGTGTAATTAAACGTCATTTTGATGATGTTAAACCATATGATTATGAATCATGTGGGTTATGCGTATCTTATCTAAAGATGACTAAAATACCCTTTTATGAAAAGGTTATAAATTCTAGAAAAATTGTCTAAAGCCTAAACATACCGATGTTTGTTGGCTTATGACAATTAATGCCACAAATAATTGTTTGTTAATCTCTATGACTATTTTTAGAAATAGTCAAGTGTACTTAGTAAAGTGAAAAATTCGGAAGCCCGAAAAGTTCGAGCTAATACGAATATGAGATTGACGAGCTACTTAGGAATTAATCTTCAATTGGATTGAAGTAATTAATACGAAGGGTGTTTCGAAGTAAATCGAAAGGAATAAGATTCTTCCTTGAAGGATACCATCTTTGGGATATGCAATTATATTGTGTTCCCAAAATGGAAATAACACTTTATATGATAAAGGTGTGACGCAAGCCATGCGAAATATCCCTTACCCGCTTCGGGATAGTGCCCTTATACTTAACCGAGTTCCAAAGAATAAAGGTTGAATAAATTCCATATTAGATATGGAAGAGGATAATGTCAAATCTGTCTTAACCGATGATTTGAAGTTGTCATAAGCAAAGTCGAAAGGCTTGGAGCCTAGTACGACATATGCAACTTTGTGGAATATCTCGGCAAGTACGCTAGATATTATTTTTCAGTCCATGGAGCAAAAGGTGTTTGTCTCCAAACATGTTTGTCTTCTAGAGGAAGTGTTTCTTCCAAAAGAAGCGGTGGGAGTGAATCGAGATCTCAAAAGCAGTTTGAGATCCACAAAGATATATTCAACCGAGGAAGAACGTGAGCAGACGCCGCATAGCGATGAGGTGTAGAACACTGCTCAGAGCACACAAAAGTTCTGTAAGTCTGTGGATAACCTCAAGCCTGAAAAGGCTGTTGGTATGTTCATCTTGAAGAATGAATATCTCACAACTTATGAAAGAACGTTTGAGAGGCAAGATTGAGAGATATGGCCAGGAGCCATGATATCTGAATTAGATTCCATCAGTGACAACCAGGTTATGAACCCAGTCTGTCTTACCTAGAGGGAATGTCCCTGTAAGGCTGAGCCCGGTTCTATTCAGATTATGCTTGTTGTAACTTCGTATCATGGCTATATGATAGTGTTGAAGACGTTGGGCAGAAAGCTCGATGTTCATAGACGATAACATGATATGTGAGCCCATGAGATCCATTTATGGACTCAAACAAGTTTCTCTAGATGATTTCTTTGTTTGATAATCAAAGGAGTTTGATTGAGTCAAAAGAAGGATATGCCAATGTGCAAGTTGGATAGTGGGAGTGTGTTACGATTTTTGAGTAAGGTATTAGATATCTCTCTCGAGAATTAATACCCCATGTCACAGTCAATTAGTGTTTGGTAGTTCAAGGTCTTTATGAAAGCACTTGGATTAGCAGTTCTTATTTTAGAAATGAGAATCTATAGTGATAGATTTAACTGCTGTTAGAATATAGTTTACCTATATAGATGTGATGCTAAAAGAGTTTAGCATAGATCGCGACAGGGGATACTGCTAGTCGGTGTTCTCAAGATCTATCTATGTTGGGACGTTAGTCCTAAAGATAAGGTGAAAGATGATGGTTATGAAGGTTTCTTTTGCTACTGCGATAGGAACCATCATAAAGGTAATGCCAGATGTTCATAGTTCATGAACAGTCATGAGCAAGTATGAAAGTAAATCTGGTAAATGTCGAGAATATCCTTAAACAAGTTAAGGAAAGTTTCCTAGTTTATTGAAACTTGGAATTAAATAAACGTAGATATACAGACGTAGATCCTGAGTCTTATGAAGGCGAGTGGGAGCTACTGTCTGGGTTTGCAATCACTTTGATTAAGTGATACAGTGGGCTGGAAATGTTCTAGCATATGGGTCACTGTAAATTCTACAACTGAGCCAAAACACAGTAGTGCCTTAGAGGCGCAGCGGGAGCAGTACATGGATCTAGAAGGTTCATTCCTGAACCTTGTACGGTTCTTCCACCTTTTCTATATAGCTGATATAGTAAGTGGATTCATTGCTTGAAGCAAGGACCAGGGTCTCGTCAGAGATTCATGTGTGTGTTGAGGCGGTTCCTTTGACTTGGTCATTTGGAGCATGGTATGAAGATAGTTTGAGTCCCCACGGATAGCGATCCGTTTATGGCTAGGGCTGGTTGCGAGTATTGCATGAGATTATTGTGTTTCAACTTGGTCTCGTGTGTACGAGTGATTGGTTTTAGGCCAAGTGGGAGATTGTTGAAATAGTGTCCTAAACCCAATCGGGTTGGACCGGATCCGACCGGGTCGGATCATTTCTGCTATTTCTTTATGTTTATACACATATTAAATGGCTTTTCTGTTGTCATATATATGTTCTTTTAAAGAACCAATTATGAATTGTTATATGATAACGTCCTTAGTATTAAACTGTGGTAGAGAAACCATGATAGGCGATTATGGTTGATGAGATCTCTAATCACTTTTATAAGTTTGATACTTAAATGTCTAGCAGGCGATGTACTATTAAACAGGACATTGATAGTATAAGCAGACTAGCACGTATTAGATGTCTTTCGTCTTTAGGCGGGGATAGATCTCGTCATCGAAGTGTAGAGACACTTGGGTATGCGTGGGCGTGTATTAGAGAATGCGTACGTTAGACTGACCCACTTACACGGATAAGTGTCACACTATGTGGCGGTTGTGTAATTATCCTTAAGACCGGAGTCTTCATGGCATCACGGTGTGGATTGTCATGCTTTGACACTATTGAGGTTTCCCCTAGCCACGGGGCGATCATGCGGTAGTGATTGGGTATGATCTTTGAAGCATCACGGAGTATACATGATTGGTCGTCCGGGAATCGCGTATCTATGATTGGGATCGAATATCCGAAATGGCCTTCTTATAAGGAATGTCTTACTCTCGTGAATCTTTGCAAAGTGGGAGTAAATGAGTTACTTCGAGAGAGCATGATATCCAGATTATAAGATACGGTTGTTGATGTTTTGACACTCGACTAACGACCGTATGGATATTATTACAGCGATAGGATTGTAAGTTACACGTATGGCTGTTTCACATGAAAGGTAGTAGTCATTGCATTTGACTCTTCCGATGATTGGGAAGTCACGGTGTGTTGCTAGGCGCTATCCCGTGATCGTTAGGCATGAAGGGCATTTTCGTAATTTGCACTTTATGTCTACGGCCAACATATTCGGAAGCCTATCGGGTCACACACATATGAACATCTAGTCGGATTAAAATGTGGTTATAAATGATAACCAAATAAGGAAAGTTTATCTCGAGACTATAAATGTTATAGTGGTAAATTAATATGGTGGTATTTATTTATTATGAATAAATTAAATACAAGATATTAATAATATTATATTAATTAAAGAATATTCCGGAAGCCAATTTGTTGGTCAAAGGGGCGCCACATTTAAAGTGTATAAGATACACTTGGATTGTGCAATTTAATTAATAGTATTACAAATATTAATATAAGATATTAATATATATATATATCAATATATATAAATGGCGCCTAAGTTTGTGTGTGTAATTGACACACGTAAATTGCCATTGTTCAAGTTGACATGTTTGACTATTTGGGTATTAATAGATTTATATGTGTTATATATATGTGATATATACACATGTGTAAATTGATTTATGGTAATAAAATAAAGATAGTCAATATTAGATATTGACAATATCTTGGGAATATTCAATATAAGATATTGACAAAATCCTAGATTTATTTAATATGAGATATTATAATAAATGAGATAAATCAATCAATTATATTTTCCTTATTTTATTGGGAAAAGGTTTTCTTCTCCTCCACACTTCTTGGGGCGCCACTTTTATTATAAATAGGAGGTGTGTGTCAAGCTCTTTTGTACAACACAATTCCAAGAACTAATAGTTCTTGTGTAAAATAGAGAGCATTCTATAGAGAGTTGGAGAGAGGGGAAAAAGGCCGGTCTAGCAACCGGAGTTTTCCAATAGCAATCCATGATGGGATTCCGGCGGGCTGTTCGTGTGGACTAGCGGTAGAGGCCGAACACTTGGGCGGCTCTATGCAGAACTACTCTCCTTAGACGGTCAAGCGTCGATATTTTAGATCAACCAAGGTAACCGCCGTCTTTAGTTTATTTGTTTATTGCTTAAACGAAGTCGATCTTGGGTCGATAGGAAATAAATTTTTGAATTCCGCTGCGTTCCCGCGTAGATTTCCTAACATAATCCTGTCATTCCACTCTTCTCCTATGATGTTGGAGGTAATTCACTAGAGATCTTTGAGTTAGCAGTTACAAAAATCCCTAAGTTGCTTGTCCTTCACTAATAACTATGGCTTCACAAACTGAACACTTGGAACAGGTAGGATTGCTGCTCCAAAGTCTTCCACTGGTCCTTAAAGGGTAGGATTGCCTCTTCACCAGCTCCACCACAAACAACAGTCTTTCACACCCAAAGATACTTCACTGTCTTCGGTAGATTTCTTGTAAAAGAAAGATTGAATCAAGTAAGTGATTCGACTTTCAAGTGATTTTTGATCAGATGATATGATCAGTAGCTTGATGTCTTCAAGTGTGTAAACTTGATGCAGCTTGAATGCATATTACACTTGAAGAAAATTTCTGGATCAGTAGATTAAAGCTCAGTAGGGTCAGCAGGGTGTTTTTCTTGATCAGAAATCGAAGCTCAGGATTATCTATATTTTTCTCTTAATGTTCATCAATCTTCATCTCTTGTATCTGAAATAGGAGTCCTATATTTATAGGTAGGAATCCTTGTGACTTATGTTCGAAATTCAAACATAGCCGTTTCAGATTTTGTCCCATTTGACTTGCTTTCTATCACTATTCATAGTACTGACACAGTCAGAATGCTTTTTGTCAGTTTACAGTCTGTCCACCCTTTGACTTGGATCCATTGGATAAAAGTTTGAATCATCCCAACGTCCCTTTAATCTTAACCATTGATTTGTCTGATAAAATCAGAGGTTGTTAGCTGTCCCTTTCTTGTCTTCTTCCAACGTAACCTTTGATTAAATCGAAATATGTGTCCAGCAGGTTCCTGAGAACATAAGTGTTAGGTGTAATGCCCGAAAGAAAATTGTTGTAATTGTTTTATTTGATAAATGAAATGATATTATTATTCATATTTATTATTCTCATATTCACCGATGTGACAATAGTATTTACACTACAGAAAACCCTAAAGTATATTGTTTATGTAATCACTTAACTCAGTGTATGGGATATACACGGGAGGATTGAGTTAGTGAAGATGTACTTAAAATACAATTAGCCCATAGTGAAGTTAATTGAGAGTATCCGGTCTCTCCTTTAACGTGCTATTAATGCACCCAGAACACAATAGGTGTGATTGTCTTATCCGGACTTTCGGTTAAGAGAACCTAGTGGAGCATTTATATATGATAGATATATCATATAAATTTGGACCGATTTGATTAGAGTTCACGATATAATTCCGTAATCGAAGTCTTATCGAATCAATGGATGATCATATTTATGGATATATCTTAATCCGAGGTGATCACAATCAATCGCTTGAATCGATTATGAGGTTTGACTTGACGGTTAAGGATTACACCGAGTCGTGGTCCGAATTACCCCATCTTGGCATTGTACTAGATTGAGTGAGTAGTCCGTGTTGTCACAGATCTGAGAATCCATTCCTTCCATTTATGGAAGTAGATGAAACGATTCCCTTATTTGTTAATCCTAGAAACCGATCGATCGCATGAGTTCATATTGCACCGATTAGCTACCGGTGAGTTGTATGAATTAATTGATCACTAGGGGTTAATGGTAAATAAGGATAAGAGGTTCTAAAAAGGGTTAACGGTAACTTCCCGATTTAGAATGAAGCAAATCTATGGAGGATTAATCCATATGTAATGATTATATCAATGGACGCTTATTATTATTCTCGTGAGGAGATAAATATAATCTTATAATCGGAGGAGTGCGATCATGGATTGGTGGCATATTCACGTGATTGATTTATCGAATATAATTATTCTGTTCGTAAGATAATTATTTATTTGATTTATCGGAGCCGCTGATTATTAGTCCATGGTCCCCGACGTGCCTCCTATATAGCATTGCTATTCTCGGACGTTGAATCCTAATAATATTAATTTAGTTCTTGTTGGACTTTATTAAAACGATATGTGAATTAATTGTTTAGTGGACTATTAAATTAGTTGGGCTAAATAATTAAATATGTGGAAAAGACAATTTTCATAATCTTGGCCCAATTTAGTGTGTTAGTTGAAATTATTGTGACTAGGTCACAAGAGGCAAAATTTCGACCACAAGCTTATTTTATGGAACAAGAAATTATTTTCTTGTGTATTAATAAGACATGTGCATAAAATATTTATTAGATAAATATTTATGGAAAGAAATAAAGATAAATATTATTCTAGATTTGATCTAGAATATTATGGAATTATTTTTATTTATTGGATTTATTTTATTTGCAAAATAAAATCCTTGGAGGTTAAGTTTTACTCACCTATATAAAGAGAGTTCTCCCAAGCCTTACAACACACTTAATTTTCGACTTTCACTTCTTAGAGAGGAGAAAGAAAATTTTCGGCCAAGGGGAAGAAAGGGAAAATCTTGGAGGTTTTTCTGGGTAGCTTATCAGAAGGATTCGAGACGATGATTTCCTTCCATCGGGAGTTGCTTGGATCACACGTATGGAAGATCGTGGTGCTCTTCACATCTTCGTTTGTAATTTCTATTGCGGCTCTTCTACTTGGATTTTGAGATCCAAGAGGTATGTTCTACAACCCCCTTGTAGAGTAGATCTAGTTATTTTATTACGTGTAATTTATAGATCTAGATCCTTAAATCGCTTCCGTTGCGGATGGTATTACTAACAGTGGTATCAGTCACCATGGTGATCTATATTTATACGTATAAAATATTAGATCTAGGAATGGTAAACATGTAGATTTTTTTGTCCCAATTTTTTTAAAAAAGGGGCCGAAAATTATGTTTTGATTATGAATGTCTTGGTTGAAGAGATGGATTGGGGTTGGTATTGTTTACCCGTAGATCTATTTTGTAGCTCTTTTGATTAGTATCAATTGTGCATATGATGTGTAATTTATTTTATGTCATGCGAAAAATTGTAAAAGGTAGTACCATTTGTATTTAATTTTGATCCGAGTTCGAGACGACGAAGATGATGTGTTGAAGATCATGGTGTTGAAGATCATTAAGAAGGTAAAAACGGGAGGAGGCCGAATTGTTTAATTTAATTAGGTCTTGGTATTTTTTTTTTTGCGGCGGCAGCATTGTTTTTTCCTTAACTTGCATCACCAATTTTGGTTTGCATATTGGTTTTGCCGACATAAAAAAATAAAAAAATAAAACCTAATTCTTTTTTTTTATAAGTTCTGCCGTGAAAAAAAAAAGAGAAAGTTTCTTTTTAAAACAATTGATAATATAGATATTTTTTTAATATATTGGTATATTACGGCCTCCTCCCTCGTCGTTCGTGGTTTGTGTCGAGATCGAAGCTTTGAAGATCCGGAAGTTTTCAAGATCAAGATCGAAGATCAAGATTTGAAGACTTAGAATTTATTTACGTTTTCCTTAGAAAATAGATTAGATATGGGGGTACCAACAATCCATCTCGGTGTTTAAATTTTCCGCAATTTATTTTTTATGTGTTTGATCATAAAATAGATATAAAATCGGAATTGCCATGACATGCATCATATCATAAATCCACTCCATGCATACATGTAGAATTTTAATTTTGGTAATTAAAATAGGCATGTATACAAACTCGCGAAATTAGTTGAAATTTAATTAATACGTGGTAATTAATTAATTTAGTAACTAATTAAAGATCCGAGGACGGGTTATGAAATCGTTAAGCCTTTCGGTGTGTGTTCTCGGTGAACCGCCGTAAAAGCCCAAACGAGATCACGTTTTCGATTCGTAGTGTCTACGAGATTGAATGATGGTAAAAGAACAATAAATCTTGGATAAAAACGGTTCGCTTATAGGTTGGGTGGTCAACTGAGCTAGGCTCGACCGACTTAACCCTCCTAGTGTGATGTATGCACGGGGGTCCGGCAAGACTAAGCTACACCAACGAGCGGAGGGTGATTCCTTCTTATCTCAATGGGGCTCTCTTGACCCGACTTCGTCCGACTGTCACATATGTTCCAACGAATAGGACGGGTAGGCTTGCCTACGTTACCGACACCATTCGGAATCCTTGATTTGATGTGCTTTTATGTTAACATCAAAAGGCGTGGTTAGTTAACCCACCACCACTTCCAAAATATTGAGTGGGAGCGGAGAGGCGACACCAACCCCACGGCCTCTATTATAGATACAAGTAAGTGAGAGAAGGGTGGCGCTCGCGGCGCTTTGATTTCGTCCCCCTACGGATGGTGTTCACCCTATCAACATTCATGGCTTGGTCTCCGAAAGGATAGGATTTCCGGGTACTCGTTGGGTCACCGACCTATCCTACGACGGCATACTCGGGCGCATCTAAGAGATCCGATATAGTAGGTCACACTCATCATGGGTATTCTTGATAATATCTAGGCTAAAAAAGGAACGTAGTCAATGAATAAAGGGATGTTCGATACTCGTGGGATGTTCGATTCTCACAAGTTATTCATTGATGAGATTGTCTCGATTTAACCGTCATCTCTTTGACCTACCCTACGGCGGCACTGAGATGCGAGGTTAAAACCTTGGAATGGTAGAGTAGACTTACTTATAGTTTACAATTCCTAAAATAAACTTATATAGTAGTGTTAAACTTGAATTAATATATGTCATTTTATTTACATCATTATATCCCTTACTAAATTGCTTAAAATTTATAATTGACTAGTATTGACTTCTTTAAAAAGTGGAAAGTAACTAGGACGTTGAACTAATTAATCGATAATGCAATTAATTTTCGAAAGAGGTATTTTCTCTTAAGCCTTTTAAAAAATCAGAGTGACATATAGGTATGTCACTAGTGTCATTCGTGTCAAACGGGAGACAAACTTAGGTGATTTCGGACTTTGAAATTCTTCTAGTGAATTTTGAGTGCGTAGTGATTACACGAGTAATTTTCTAATTTAAAAATCGGAAAATCATGAAGTGTTACTAGTTGGACGATATTCGGAATCGATGAACTAGTGGGAGCTTTATGATTTATTGTTTTTCTAGAACATTAGAAAAGTGTAACTGACTACACACGTAACCGTTCTAATTGAAAAACCGGAAAGTCATGGAATGTCGCTAGTTGGACGATATTTGGAATCGATGAACTAGTGGGAGTTCTATGATTTATTGTTTTTCTGGAAACATTGGAACTATGTAGAAAAGATTTTCTAATCGAAAAAATCGGAAAATCATAAAAAATAAAGCATTGCTCGTTAGACGGTATTTGGAACCGATAAACTAGTGGGAGCTTTAATGTTATGATTTGTTATTTTTTTTCTGGTATATTAGAAAATTCGAGAAGTCCCGACGAGTAACACTCGAAATAGACATCCCACGGTTCAAGAGTAGCGTCTACTCAAACGAACCGCTGGTTCAAGACTATTTCCATTCACGGAAAGTCAAGAATGGACGAATATGTCTAAAAGTGTTAGTCATCTAAACTGAGAAAACTTTAAGGCTGAACCGAAAAATTAATTAACTGAAAATCATAGGATAAGGACAGTGATTTGGGATCACCAACCTATGAATCCTTGGCGATTTTCTCGAGCTAAGTTCTTTTGAAGAACAAGGTAGCAGTGCATTTAACGATTAAAGGAGTAAACAACGGGCAGTTAATTTTAGCTAGAATAGTGTGAGTGATATAAGGAAATGAATCTCGGATTCAATCCTTGGATATCGCGGAAAATTTATTTTCGGTTTAAGATTCGTTGGAACGAATGGATTTACCTTCTATTCAATGATTTGTTTGTCGTATAGAAAGTGAATATACCATTTGTAGTATTTAATCCAAAACTCGGACTTTTATTTGATAAAGTCAAAACCACTTAGAACTGCTGAAATATGTATATAAAACACATCTTAAGAACTATTAAAAGCAATTGGTTTCTATATTTAGATAAACGCTTCTTCATATTCCATAGTTAGTGCATAGTCCCTAAAAGACAAGACACAAGACTGCGCTCAGGGTGATTCCTTTCTCCGATCTGGTTAGATTGTCTCAAAGGTTCAATGACTAATTTATCTCCTCAAAAGGAAAGGATAATGGTTATAAAGAAGTAACATAGCTTGTTCATGACGACCTTGGGTCCGATGAAAGATACAAGCCAAGTAGGAGCTTCCGAGTAGTGACTTCTTGTCCGATAACTATTCAAACACTCCGGTAAGTTTATCCAAAATATTTTGAGGTTTCTCTGTTTTCAACAGAGATAGAGTATTCTATACTCGGAATAGGCCATTCATAGTCCTCGAGACTGATGCTCAGCCTGCCTCATTGTGACATGTTCTCACTAAGTAAGAAACCGTTAAATTGCTTTATATAGTTGTAGATGTGCTACAATACACTGCTTAACTCAATAAAGATATTAGAAGCGAAATTTCGGTTTACATTGAAATGTAAGACCGAGAAGTCTACCTAGAATATGCTTTGGAATTTACGGATAAGGTGTGGATTCGGTTCACCCCACTTCCATAAATATAAGCATTTAGCACACGGTGCTTGAAGGTAGATCTGGGAATTTTGCGCACACGTTCGGTCAGTGACCAATCATTATATATCTTGTAGCATTGAGAAAAAGGTTTGTTATAGGATTCTTGAAATCGGAAGGGACGCTTATATCTTTGTTGCATCCTTTACGATAGAGTCCATGAATAGCAAAACCTTGAACCTTGAAAGCACGTTTACTCAAGGTAGTTACTAACCGATTAAAATCAGACCACATCCAACATCGGTTGTTGGTGATAACACTAAATACTACTAAACTAGATCAGAATTTCGATCCACCCGGTAAGTATTGGGAGTATGGTTTATACATTACCCATTCTGAGTTCTCGTGGACTTTGTAGTCCGAGGATCGATTGACCTATGGCTCTTTTATGAGCGAGATAAGATTCTGATAATAGAGGTTGGTTTAATATCCATAACCCTGTGAATGGAGTTTGGTACTCCAATCCTGTTCATACTCTTGTAGAACCACCGAGCGCCTCAGGCCAAAGTGGGAGTAATTGGATCTACATGGAAAATAGTAGAATGAATAGGAAAGTTTATCTTTCGTGAGCAAAGATTGAGTGGTCTAGGGGTAATTCCCTAAGAAGTAGAAAGTTAATCAGACCTTGAACTCTCTTACCACTTAGTATTGCATGATTTCGTTCAAAAGAAAATAGGGGTGATTCCCTGAGACTTTCTTGCCAAACAAACAGAGTCTGGATTCATTCAAAATGTAAAGGTATTGCCTTATGAACTTATGACGGGATGATATGTCAAGGCTTATGTCCTTTGTGGATAAAAAGCGAACCTCTCGGTCAATGGAAGTCATATATTTCTACAATATGTGGATTTGACCAGAATATTGATAAGTCTTTTGTAGACTGGATATCAATTTTAGTACAGTAGTGAATATATATACATATATTAGTGTTTGTGAAGGATAACACTGCACCAGTTGGAATCAACATGGGTGTGTTATCTGAAGTCAGAATCTGACAATGCCACAATTCTCTGCAATAGAGATTTGAACAACATTTTTAAGAGTTTGACTCGGTCGAATTCATTAGAATCAGTCACTGGTTTCCCATCCATCTTATTGGTTAAGATGATGCATCTGTGTATGCAACATTCAAAGAGGAAGTTCTACCCTATGCCTCAGGAATGACTCTTTAAATCTTCGGATCAAGAGAAATGGGATAGATTCTCTTTCTAGTAAGAGATGGTCAGGTTATTGAATGTCAACTTTGATCGAATCTTAGATTCGGCGGTTAACAAAGCAAGTTTAGTGTGTCCTTTAGTATCTTGAAGAGAACGAGGAATAATATGAGGACATATTCATGTGTGAACTTGGGATACACTGATTTTGACTTTAAGTCAGATTGAGGAAGATCGTTAAGTCGATCTCGGGCTCAGTGTTTACTCTTGTGTTGAAGCTATTTCCTGGAGGAATCCAGCAACGCCAGCTCGACTTTAACTAGTTGGGTGATTAGATGATTTTGTAGTAGCTAGAGAGGCGATATAGCTTAAGGATTTCGTTTTCATTTCTAGGAGTGATCCTAGATTTGGAAGCCGATACCACATCATTGTGCAAACAATGAAGGGGTAGCTTATAAGGTTTTTCGAAATCACTAGAGGTCAAAAGCATATTGGGAAAGTACCACATGATTAGATGGACCGGTAACGTTTCGATTCTACGGATCGTCTCGAGCCGACAACCTGACTAATCATTAAGACCCATGATATTTAGATGTAGGTGCTCCCCGAGTCACTGACCTATCCTACGACGGCACACTCGGAGTGTATTTTATCATCTACAATGGTTATGATATGCTTAATGGGTACTAGAATACGGGATGGGTCTCCATTGCTTTAGAGCAAGTGGGAGATGTAGTTTGTTGTAGTTTAAATAATAAGGTGTGCTCTAAAACAATTAATCACATGCTTTCGTGCAAGTGGGAGATTGTTAGGTGTAATGCCCGAAAGACAATTGTTGTAATTGTTTTATTTGATAAATGAAATGATATTATTATTCATATTTATTATTCTCATATTCACCGATGTGACAATAGTATTTACACTACATAAAACCCTAAAGTATATCGTTTATGTAATCACTTAACTCAGTGTATGGGATATACACGGGAGGATTGAGTTAGTGAAGATGTACTTAAAATACAATTAGCCCATAGTGAAGTTAATCGAGAGTATCGAGCTCTCCTTTAACATGCTATTAATGCACCTGAGAACACAATAGGTGTGATTGTCTTATCCGGACTTTCGGTTAAGAGAACCTAGTGGGGCATTTATATATGATAGATATATCATATAGAAATTTGGACCGATTTGATTAGAGTTCACGATATAATTCCGTAATCGAGAAGTCTTATCGAATCCATGGATGATCATATTTATGGATATATCTTAATCCCGAGGTGATCACATACCAACCGCTTGAATCGTATGAGGTTTGACTTGACGGTTAAGGATTACACCGAGTCCGTGGTCCGAATTACCCCATCTTGGCATTGTAATTGGATTGAGTGAGTAGTCCGTGTTGTCACAGATACGGAATCCATTCCTTCCATTTATGGAAGTAGATAGACAGATTCCCTTATTTGTTAATCCTAGAAAGCGATCGATTGCGCGAGTTCATATTGCAATCGATTAGCTACCAGTGAGTTGTATGAATTAATTGATCACTAGGGGTTAATGGTAAATAAGGATAAGAGGTTCTAAAAGGGTTAACGGTAACTTCCCGATTTAGAATGAATAAATCTATGGAGGATTAATCCATATGTAATGATTATATCAATGGACGCTTATTATTATTCTCGTGAGGAGATAAATATAATCTTATAATCGGAGGAGTGCAATCACGGGATTATGGTGGAATATTCGTGATTGATTTATCGAATATAATTATTCATTCAGTAAGATAATTATTTATTTGATTTATCGGAGCCGCTGATTATTAGTCCATGGTCCCCGACGTGCCTCCTATATAGCATAGCTATTCTCGGACGTCGAATCCTAATAATATTAATTTAGTTCTTATTGGACTTTATTAAAACGATATGTGAATTAATTGTTTAGTGGACTATTAAATTAGTTGGGCTAAATAATTAAATATGTGGAAAAGACATTTTTCTTAATCTTGGCCCAATTTAGTGTGTTAGTTGAAATTATTGTGACTAGGTCAGAAGAGGCAAAATTTCGACCACAAGCTTATTTTATGGAACAAGAAATTATTTTCTTGTGTATTAAAAAGACATGTGCATAAAATATTTATTAGATAAATATTTATGGAAAGAAATAAAGATAAATATTATTCTAGATTTGTTCTAGAATATTATGGAATTATTTTTATTTATTGGATTTATTTTATTTGCAAAATAAAATCCTTGGAGGTTAAGTTTTACTCTCCTATATAAAGAAAGTTCTCCCAAGCCTTACAACACACTTAATTTTCGACTTTCACCTCTTAGAGAGGAGAAAGAAATTTTTTGGCCAAGGGGAAGAAAGGGAAATCTTGGAGGTTTTTCTGGGTAGCATATCAGAAGGATTCGAGACGAGGATTTCCTTCCACCGGGAGTTGCTTGGATCACACGTACGGAAGATCGTGGTGCTCTTCACATCTTCGTTTGTAATTTCTATTGCGGCTCTTCTACTTGGATTTTGAGATCCAAGAGGTATGTTCTACAACCCCCTTGTAGAGTAGATCTAGTTATTTTATTACGTGTAATTTATAGATCTAGATACTTAAATCGCTTCCGTTGCGGATGGTATTACTAACAATAAGTGTCTTTGATATACACATCATAAAGCTTATCCTTATTATCTTTGTGTTCAAAAACACTTTAACTTTTGTCTTTTATCTAACTTTTATCTATGAAGTTAGATTACACCTTTTGCATATAACTAAGTTCCAATCACCACTTAACTTATAGAACTTAGACCTTGTACACAAGGTATATGTAATCGATTTAGTCATCATGAGACTTCCTAAATTCGATTCCATATCCTTGACTTTAATTACTAAGTTTGATCCCTTAGCCTTCCATTATCGAGTTTGAGCCTCGTTTTCGGAGTCTCAAGAGGTTCCTGATTAGTCTCATCGACTCGGCTACCCCATCGATCTAGACTAGTCTCATTGATGTAAGTCGGTGACCTTTTACAAAGGCTTGTTTGATCAAACCTATACAATATCAAACTCTAGTAAGCCTATACATTTGATCTAGACATCTTTTTGCCTTTGCTCTATAACAGCTAGCCTGGCACTCATCGCTAAAACTTAAAAATAAGTCCAACACTGACAGTCTTCAACTCATCCAAAACTTCTGCTGGTACTCCACCAGCCATTCCTCCAGCCATATGTCCAGCAGCTTCATCAGCAGGGTCTTCAACATTGTATTGTGCCCTCTTTCTGCTGACAACCATGGCCCACTCATATCTCTCCCCCAGGATTAGGACCCTGGAACTCCTCAGGATAGGGTCCAGGCGGAGTTCCTCAAAAATTAGGACAAACGCCTATGGTGGTTCATCATCAATAGGTTATTCCTCAGGCACTTGAAATTCCTCATCACTGTAGTCATAGTCCAGCAGCTGTTCATCCTCATCAACAATTGTCTGCTAACTATATTTCCCTTCAGTGGTCATAACTCCGATGAGGCTCCACTACTGACTGTTATTCAATAACAAACAGGGTTTCCTCCAAACCCATAGATAGTTCCAACTGTGTCCAGTGTTTTTGAACCTCAAAGAACCTGTACCACTGTTCCAACCTTTGTTCGGTGTTGTTTGAGCCTCAACAACCTGAACCTCCTCAACCAATAAAGGTGATCCTTCAAATCCTAACACCATGTTTGGGCTATCACTGACTGTTCTTCAGTGATCAATACTCTCTGGACAAGAATTGCAGGGAATTCAGCCCTATTTTCTTCTTGAAACCCTCTGACATTAGCAATCCTTCGTAGAGTATTGGCAGTTTTGGATAGAGTGTCCTGAGTGTCAATCCATGTTTGATATTGAGCTGAATCCTCAGAACTGACATCAGGCTCACCTCAGTAATCCTCTCCTAATCAAAATCTACAGTCTGCTGATCATCAGTATGCTCAGTAGATTCTTCAACAACGAAAGTATCTGATACACCAACCAGTCTATTTTCTCCAAGATTTATCCCATCATTGATTAGTGCCTCCAGATCATCCAAGGTGAGATCCTCCAGATCTTCCTCCATTTGACTAGTCTGCTGGCCCTCAGCAGAATTACCAGCATCAGTGGACTGTTGCATTCTTAGTTCATTAATTAAAGCGGTTCCACCGGTTTCTCCTGGACCAGAGGGATGATCGTCACCAGAGTCGGATGATGAAGAATCATCACTATCTGATTCATCTCTTGGATCCCTGAATTTGATACTCTCTTCCTTCTTTTGCTCATCAATGAGATCCATCAATCTTGCTTCCAACAAAGAGGTATCAACCGAGATCAAGTAAATTCTTCACTCCTAACTTTCCAAAAGCCCACTCCTCAAAATCATCATTGGCTCTGCGGTGATTTTTGTCTTTATAAAATCCAAACTTCCACTTGAAAGTAATCACCACTACTAATTGGAGCTTAGGATCAACATACCCCTCTTTCTACTTCTTCTCCTTTCTTTCAAAGGGCATGGTTGGCTTTATAGGAGCTGTGTGTTCACTCTGCTAACCTCCAAAGGTCCCAACAAGCAGAGTTAGAGTTTCTTCAACATATGCTTCTAGGTTAGTAAGTTCTTCTGGTTGTATGTTTGTACCTACTACCTCCATCTGTTCCACACTTGGTTCCCCCTGACTTACATGCTCATCAGCAGGGTTAGCAACAACTTGCTCTTCCCCCTAAACTAGTGAAGGCGATGAGTCTTATGCAGATTGTTTCAATCACCACAAGAAAAGTGCGATTGATGATCGATGTGGTTCATCAACAAGTTGCTCAACAACAACTTGTGCAGCTTCAGTAGGCTCAGCAGCCTTTACAGGGAAGGATTCAACAACTTCTACAAGAGGGCTCAGTACAAGTGATCTGTTGTTGTTCTTCAGAGGTTGCTCAACAATAACCTCTACATGATCGTGAGGCTTAATAGTTGTTAGTGGGCTCACCAATAGCCTCTTCTTCTTCCGCCTTTGAGCCTCAAGAATCCTTAAGCGCTTCCCTTTGCCATGTTTCTTTTTCTTGGCAATTTCTTTCATCCTCTTGGAAAGTTGCTCAAATTCGGCTTCCAGAGCTTTCTTGCCGATCTTCTTTGTTGACTTTTACTCTTGAAGAGTGCAGGCGGTCAAGTCTAAAATGTCCAGCTTCTTGCAATTAAAACAAAGATAATCGAGTTCTTTTTCATTTTTAGTTCAGATACAGTCAGTTTGAAGTGTCCTGGTTTCTTGCATTGATAGCACAAGTAATCATTGTCTTTCTTGGATTCTTCCTTCTTCTTTTCACTCGAACTTCTTTGTGAAATTCCTTGAGAACCCTTTCCATTTTCATCATCCCGATTTTCTTGCTCAAGAGGGCAATCTGCTCTTGCATCTCATCCAAAGAGGTCATCTTGAGCTTCGATGTTTCTTCTTGATGTGTAGCAACCAATGCGGTGGTTTTGGTTCTTCTTTTTGAGTCTCAGTGTACAAGCTTCTCATGAATTCATAGGCCTTAAGATCTGAAAACAATTTGAAGGTGTCCTCTTCATGTAGACTTCTCATTTCTTCTATTGCAGTCACCTTCATCTCCCAAACTTCTTTTGTAGGTAATGCTTCCAAGATTTTTGAATTGATTTCTTCCTTTGAGTATTTTACACTCAGTAGGGTGAGTTCATCCATGATTGCATTGAATCCTGACTCCATTTGTTCAATAGTTTCATTGGATTTCATTTTGAACTCTTGGAACTTCTTCTTGGCCACACTGATTTTGTTCTTCTTGATTGCATCAGTGCCTTCACAGATTAATTGCAACTTATCCCAAAGTTCTTTTGCAGTCTTGCAATCCTTCACCTTCATATACATATTGCTATCCAAAGTTCTGTATATAATATCAATAGCAATGTTGTTGAGGTTTGCTCTTTTTCTATCTTCAGCATTCCATTCTCTTTTTGGCTTTGTAATGTACTGAGTCTCATCTCCCACTGTTACTGACTTGGTGATTTCTAGTGGTCCATCTGTCAGCACATCCATCATCTCATCATGTGCAGCTAGAAAAGCCTGCATACGACGTTTATACTCATCAAAATGATCTAAAGAACACATCAACATTGTTCTAGCATACTGGTTGTTATCCATGATGCAAAGCTTAGAAAATCAGGAACTTGAAAAGTTTTCAAAGTATTTTCACAAGCACAACAAGTAGGATTACTTCAGAATAGAAGCATTGCTCTGATACCAATTGTTGGTCCCTTGAAAAGGCTTTGGTTAAGTTTAGAGAGGGGTGAATAAACTTAACACTTAAAACTTTTGGAGTTAACAAACTCAGCAATTTCAAAGAACTCTCTTTGGTCGTCAAGAGTCTGGCCGATACTCGTGAATAATCTCTTCACGATCGTTGAGTTTATTGAATTTGTTGCAAATGGAATATATTCAAATTAAGCCTTATTAATTGTTGTTAAAATATGATACCATGTATTAGATACTCAGTAGTGTAAGTGTGTGATTCAGTTGCTAGTTTCAGTAGATTGATGTGCTAAATATACTAAATGCAGAATATAAGTGCAGAAAATAAGTAGGCAGATTTTATAGTGGTTCCAGGTGGTGTAATCCTGTCAGTCCACTCTTCTCCTGTGATGTTGGAGGAAATTCACTAGAGATCTTTGAGGTAGCTGTTACAAAAATCCCTAAGTTGTTTGTCCTTCACCAATAATTATGGCTTCACAAACTGAACACTTGGAACAGGTAGGATTGTTGTTCCAAAGTCTTCCACTGGTCCTTGAAGGGTAGGATTGCCTCTTCACCAGCTCCACCACAAACAACAGTCCTTGACACCCTAAGATGCTTCACTGTCTTCAGTAAATTCTTGTAAAGGAAAGTTTGAATCAAGTAAGTGATTCAGCTATCAGCAGCTTGAAGTCTTCAAGTGTGTAAACTTGATGTAGCTTGATAGCATATTACACTTGAAGAATTTTACTAGATCAGTAGCTTTAAGTTCAGTAGGGTCAGCAGGGTGTTTTCTTGATAAGAATTAGCAGCTTAAGATTATCAATTGTTTTCCCCCAATTTTCATCATCCTTATCTGAATTTTGGAGTCCTCTATTTATATGTAGGAATCCTTGTGACTTATGTTTGAAATTCAAACATAGCCGTTTCAGATTTGTCCCATCTTGACTTGCTTTATGTCCCAGACATAAATCTTGATCACTGTCGATCGCTTTTTGGCGCTTTTTTGATCATCCACCCTTTGACTTGTATCCATTGGATAAAGGACTGAATCTTTCCAACGTCCCTTTAATTTTAGCCATTGATTTATTTGATAAAATCAGAAGTTGTTACCTGTCCTTATCCTTGTATTCTTCCAATGTAATCTTTGATTAAATCGAAATATATATCAGCAGGTTCCTGTGAATGTAAGTCTGCTGAAATACATATCAGTCAGCTGATTCATACTTTGTTGTGTTTATAAAACACTACAGCTGACTTCTCTTATATCTAACTTTTTATTATGAAGTTAGATTACACCATTTTGTGCATAACTAAGTTCCAATCATCACTTAACTTATGGAACTTAGACTTTGTACACAAGGTATATGTAATAAGTTTAGGTCATCACAGACTTCCCTAAATTCTGATTCCATGTCCTTGACTTTAAATACTAAGTTTGATCCCTTATCCTTCAATAACTGAGTTTGAGCCTCAACTTTCAGTCCTCTCAAGAGGTTCCTAGACTAGTCTCTCGACTCAGTACCCTACCGACATAGGCAGTCTCATTGATGTAAGTCAGTTGACCAATTACAGTTCTTGTTTGATCAAACCTATACAAAGATCAAACTCTAATAAGCCTATACATTTGATCTAGACATCTTTTTGCCTTTGCTCTATTACAGCTAGTCTGGCACTCATCACTAAAACTCATAAATAAGTCCAACAAGAAGCAATATTGATCCCAATCATAAACATCCTGAATTTGAAGAATTTGTATGCCTCTTCTTCATGCTTAAGAAATCCTTGCAGTTGCGCCTCTAATGACCAGTCTCACTGTAATGGAAGCAAGCATCCTTCAACTTGTCTTTAGCTATCTTAGGCGTTGGCTTAGGGGCAACCTTCGCCTTCTTGGACTTCTTTTGGGCCTTTCCTTTGCCCCTTGAAGAAGTGACGAGAAACACTTGCTTGCCCTTTTGCACGGTGCCCTCCGCAGTTTTCAACATGTTCAATAACTCCGCAAGGGAGGAATCTATCTTGTTCATGTGATAATTCATCACAAACTGCGAGTATGAATCAGGTAGAGATTGCAAGATTAAGTCAATACTCAACTCGCGTTCCAACTTGTGGCCAAGCTTCTCAAGCCTCTCAATGTACCAGATCATCTTTAGCACGTCCGACCCCACAGCAGTCCCGGGTTCCATCTTACAACCAAACAAGGCCTTCGAGACCTCGTACCTCTCAGTGCGAGACAGAGAAGCATAGAGCTCCTTTAGGTGTACCATGATTGAGGAGGCGTCCATAGACTCATGTTGTTTCTACAATTCAGGTGTCATGAAAGCAAGCATGATACATGTAGCATCAGAACTGTCAGAATAGTGCTTGTTGTACTTCTCGACAGCATCTGCAGCCGCGCCCTCTGCTTGCTTTTGCGGTATGGGTTCGTCCAAGACATAGCCAATTTTTTCATGCCTCAAAACGATTTTGAGGTTCCTTTCCCAGTCGAGAAAGTTGGTTTCGTCAAGTTTGTTTACGATGATAAAATGAAGATTCAATTTGTTCGACATTCTGCAACAAATAAATAAGTAAAGTTCATGTATACAAACCTAAAAATTGCACTTTAAATTTTATATAAGGTCTTGCTCCCACTAGCCAACTATTCCCAATTGGCTTCAGGAATTCGATTAATTCTTTAGTTGCTAGAATCCCATCTAGTTGACTCGATCACCGACGTGGGCCGATCGACAGGGTCAATTTCGACGGGTAGGTACAACTTACCAATCGCATCCAACGCGACTTCCAGTGGTTTGACTAGTCAACTTTTTGACAACTCACATCGTCTATGTGATAGCCAACCTCATGTCTCTAAAATCAAACGGTTCTGACGTAGGCCAATCACCGCACGATTCTTTGTCGAGTCGTAACCCAAATATTCGTGAGATCTCATAACGATCATATCTCGATAATAACGATATGCACAAGGTAGGTCAACTCTCGACGTGGACCGATCAGTTGGATACGAACAAGGGCTCTTCACCATCATTATAATATTGGGAGACATATTTATGACTCAAATTTTCTTCGTGGGAATAATTTTAAATTAATTCTCTTAATTAATTTTATTTAATTACGGTCTAATCTATTACGTGCATATTACTACGATATCGAATAAAGTAAAACATAAACAACATTCCGTGCATAAAATAACCTGTATGATCATGGACTTTTCCTAAGTGCGGTTTCGAATACAAACTGACAAAACCGTGGGTCACAAGCTAAGGGAAGCCGCAACCACCAATGGATCTTTGACATGCACCATCTCCATGGATCATTTATTTTTCTTTCCTTCATTGGATCTTCGTCTTTGTCTTCAATGCATCATTACATAAAATCTAACTATTAAATTTTACACCCGCCGCACATGGGGGTGGGGGGAGGGGGCTAACGGGAATGGGATAATGCAAAAATAAAATTAGGTCACGTTCTTCATAACGGCCTAGGACAACAATAAAATCCAACAAAAATAAACCATTCACATCTATCTTATTGGTCAAATCCATGATCAATCGGGGTCCATATAATCGAATTATATCTACTATCTAATCCATACAATCATATCATATGAAAAAGATTAATTTTAAACTATTTCGCGTCTTTATAGCATCCAATCAATTATTTAATTAACTTTTAATCAATTAATAATTAAATAAAATAATCATGTACTATATCGAAATTAGAATACACAAAACAAAAATGAAAAAGGGTGGCGTGACGGCATGCGCCGACCGACAAGATAAGGTCGCGTATTTGCCGGGCGAATTTTGGTGGCGGCGCCACTAGTCAGCCTAGCACCGCCGCCAACCCTCTTTTTATTTTTGTTTTCTCTTTTCATGCATCTTTAATTAATCAATATCAAACGTGATTTAATCGATTGGATCAATTTACTACGCGAACAAATTATGCTTATTGCTTAAACTCGAAGTTGTCTCTGATACCACTGTTAGGAAATCAAACGAGTAGCGCAACGGAAAATTAAAATTTGATTTCCGATCCAAGGATCGACTTCGTTTACGCGATAAACATATAACAAGGAGGACAAAGATTATACCTTTGTCGATCTTAAATATCGAAGCTTTGACCGTCCGGTAGAAGTAGATGCGCATGAGCCGTCCAAGCATCCGGCCTCTATCAGTTATCCACACGAACGCCTTGCCGGAATCCTCCCGGATTGCTATCAAAAAAATTCGACTGCAAGGTCGACCTTTTTCTCCCTCTCAATACTCTCTCTAAGAAGCTCTTTTCTCAAGAACAATTAGCACTTGGAATTGTGATGTACAAAAGAGCTAGCCAACCTCCTCTTTTATAGAGGTTTGGTGCACCCCTAGGTCTTCCCAAACTGATTGGGATTAGCTTCTAGTAGATTGATGAGAGAGAAAAACCTTCTCCTAATAAAATAAGGAAAATCTCTATAATTGATTTATCTCTTTTTATTTTAATATCTTATATTAAATAAAAACTAAATATTGTCAATATCTTATATTGAATATATTTATCTTATTACCATAAATCTATTTTCCAAAAATCAATTAATATCCAATATTAATATTATGGTAATCTTATTAATTAAATTGCACAATCCAAGTGTATCCTATACACTAGTGACCTGCTCCCCTTTTGCCAATTTATTGGCTTCCGGAATATTCTTTAATTATATAATTTATGTATAATTAATATCTTATATTTTATTTATTCACAATAAATAAATACCGCCATATTAATTTACCACTATAACACTTATAGTCATGAGATAAACTTTTCTTATTTGGTCATCAACTATAACCGCATTTTAATCCGACTCGACATTCATGTGTGTGACCCGATAGGCTTCCGAATATGTTGGCCGTAGACATAAGGTGCAATTTACAAAAATTCCCTTCACCTCTAATGATCATGGATAGCGTCTAGCAACACGTCCATTACCCCCAATCATCGGAAGAGTCAATACGCAATGATTCTTACCTTTCATGTGCTCGGTTAGCGTGTATATAGAATCCTATCGCTGTAGTAATGTCCATATGACTGTAACTTGATCGCATCTCATAATCTAGATATCAAGCTCTCTCGGAATAACTCATTTACTCCCACCGTGAAAAGATTCACGAGAACTAGACATTTCTTATGGAAGGCCCTTCCGGATATACACTCCTACTCTTAGGGTACGTGAATCTCGGACGACCTTACATGTATACTCCGCATGCTTCAATATCACACCCGTACTGCATGATCGCCCTATGGCTAAGGGAATCCTCAATAGTGTCAAAGCATGACAATCTACACCGTGATGCCATGTAGACTCCGGTCCTAAGGATAATGACACAACCGTCACATAGTGTGACACTTAACAGTGTAAGTGGGTCAGTCTAACATACGCATTCTCTAATACACGTCCACGTACAGTCCATGTGTCACTACACTCCGATAGACGAGATCTATCCCTGCCCTTAAAGACAGAAGACATCTAATATGTGCTAGTCTATTCGCACTGTCAAAGCCCTATTCAACAGTACATCAGCCTTGAGACATTTAAGTATCAAACTTGTTAAAGCGATTAGAGATCTCATCAACCATAATCACTATCATGGTTTCTCTATCACAGTTTAATACTAAGGGCATTATCATATACACAATATCACAAATTGGTCTAATAAATAAAAAAAGTATATAATAACAAAAGTTCTTTTATTAATCATAAAAAAGTTATTACATGAACTTAAATAGACTGTAAATGACCCGACCCGGTCGGATCCAGTCCAACCCGATTGGGTTTAGGACACCTATTCAACAGTTCAACTGCCTCATTACTTATTGCCGTTCTTTTTTTTGAAGCATCCTTAAGTTGCTCAGTGAAGATTTGAGTAGTTGTTGTCTTCACAGGTTCAGCAGGTACATGGGAATCTACTGTAGTGTTTGTATCAACTATCAACAGACTTTGTAGAGTCTGATGGTCGTTTAGACTTTGTAGGCTTCAGGATATCAGTGATATTCCTTGTATCTGACTTGGAAGTTGCTGTTGATTTTGTAGGTTCAGCGGCCTTCCTTTTCTCTACTGATTTCCTTGACTCAGCAACTTTAGGATCAGCTTTCATCTTTCTTCTCATTTCCGGATTTTGTTCACTTTCTTCTGGTTGATCTTTTCCATCATCATCCAAACCAGAAATTGGTGATTTGACTTTACGTTTGAATCTTGCCTTGTTGATGGTTTGAGGAGCTACATCAGCAATTTGCAAGTAATTCGGTATACTTTGTACATCAAACCCAAAGGTTTGATCTTCATAAAGAAACCAGATCCAAGATATTTGACTGGCTTATTCCCTTTGATTCTTTTCTTAATAGTCTCTCTTTCTTCGATCATAACTTTCTTCATGTAGTGTATGAAGAATCCAACCTAAGCAAACTTCATACTTCTTGAAATGATAATCATCAAATCAATCTTGGGTCCAGACAATGTGTCAAAACTTCCAGACAGCCCAAGTAGGTTTCTTGCAATGTATTTGCTCAGCTGACCATATTCATGAGTTATATACTTAACATTGATTCCTAGTGATGAAGCTTTATTAGGATCAGTCTTGATTGAATCAACAAAGGTCAGTCTGGCCAGTTGCATACTTTCCGGATTTGTTGGTGCTCTATTTCCCTGTGCAAACCCAAAAATATCCCTTAATAAATCTAAGGAAACAAGAATCTCCTCATCGTGAACTATGGTTGTAAACTCTTATTTGTCCGGTTTACAACCATATTCCAAAAATAACACACATTTGTGTAAGAAATTGTTTTCAGTCTGATGTTTAACATATTTTCCAGACCTTCATACCGCCGAATCCTTCTTCCGAGATTAGTTGCAAGCTCTCATTTACTGACATCTTTAACAAAACCATGAACACTTTGACTTGAACCGAGATAAATATCATCAGCAGACATTTTATTTCTTGATTTTGAGAGAAAAGAAAAGATATCGCCAAGATTATACACAAGATCTTGAGTGTTTGAAGGAGAATGTAGTGACAATTTCTGCATATTCTCTCCGATATATATATTTGTAGTGGGTATACTCTCTCCAGGCACGTAAACTTACATTTGCACCGTCCCAATGCATGAACAAGTAGAATCCAATAAGAAAATGCCATGTGTCCCACTACATCGCTCCACTAATTGTAAGAAAAGGTTATGTCCTTGTAACAGCTGTAATAAAGATAAGGTTAAAACCCATTAACTTTATTTGATGACTTTCATTAAAGTCTGAATTTATCAGCAGATTGATCCTTCAGCAGACTGATCGGTGTAGAGACTCTGCTGATGTGCTTCAGCAGGGACAGAGTCTGTTGATTTCTTGAATACCCAGCTGATCTTCACATTTTCATCCAGCTGATTCAATATATAGAATTGCCCAACTGATAATTCAAGATGAAGTTTAATACCAATGAATGATATGCCAAGTGAGCTCACCCAGCAGGGCAAAGACCAATCCCTTTGGCAACTTCATTTGCTCAATTGACCAATCATCAAGAGCATCTTGGAATTTTTGATACCAGTGACTAATCTTCCAAGTGAGTGCACTCAGCAGGGCAAAGACTATCCTCCTTGGTGAATTCCAATGCTCTGCTGGCCATCAGCAGGTCAGCAAACCTTGATGTCAAGTTCAGTTCTTACCTTAGCAAACATTTCAGCATCCATAGACTTTGTAAAGATATCTACAAGTTGATCTTCAGTAGGTATGTAATCAATAACAACATCTTTCTTTTCAACATGATCTCTTATAAAATGATGTCTCACATCAATGTGTTTGGTTCTTGATTGCAAAACATGATTTTTCTGTTATAGCAATTGCACTTGTGTTATCACACATTATGGGAATGTCTCTTTCTTCAATCACATAGTCCCTTAGTTGTTGTCTTAGCCATATAACTTGTGCACAACAACTTCCAGCAGCTATGTATTCTGCTTCAGTAGTGGAAGTTGATATAGAATTATATTTCTTGCTGAACCAGGAGACAAATCTATTTCCCATCAACTGGCATGTTCCTATGGTGCTTTTTCTATCAATCTTGCATCTAGTATAATCAGAATATGAGTAGGATAATTGATGACGGTCAAATTATACCCGCAAAAGTCATCAACGTTGACCTTAAATCGAGATTAATAATATATATTTCATATTAAATCACTTGTTTATATTTATTATTTAATGTTATGTGATTTATATTATGTAAATTGGTATTTAGCCGTTTTCATTATTAAACGCCGATTTATTGTGCGATAAATGTTTATTTTGTAGATCACAACAAATCGGGAGGATAAATGTCATTCAATCAAAAGATCTCAAGATAATAAGGAAGAAAATCGGAGCATTAATCAAAAGATAAATTAGAGAAATCGATCAACATGCAAGCGTGGAGTGGGGAACAAGATAGACGAAGAAAACGTGTTAAATATGCCAAGTTTAGGTTCGGTCGACCGAGCTTCGATGCTTGATCGACCGAGTGTCACCTCTCGGTTGACCGAGCCTCGGGTTTGGGTCGGTTTTCGGCTTTAATCGTGCTTATCTTCTAGAACCACCCTAAGTCGGCAAAACCTCTATATAAGCAAGCGACTACGAGAATTGTAACACACAAAATACACCAACATATCCCTTCATTCTTTCTTCAATCTTACAATTCATAATACAACTTTGATGCAATGTAGAATAATTTGAGAGTTTCCAGCAATTTAAGGGCTGCAAATATGTAAGCCTTTTTTTTCATTTATTTCTTTTAAGTAATTAATTCTCCCAATTATGCTTTATTGTTTGAGTTAGTTAATTTATAACTAGATGATGTAGATCTAGGCTATGTCGTTATGGATGTGGCGAAGCCTTGTCTATGAGGATCCCATAACTTACGTCATACACTTAGTATTTATTCATGAATCTACTTGATTTAATTAATGCGCACCTATGTTAGTTTATATGAATGCTTTACGATTATTGTTTAATGCATTCGTATGATGAAAGCGTTGAGAGATACGTCAGGGGATGTAATTTGGGGACGAAATTGATTCAGTGACCGAATGAGTTCACTCGGTCGACCGAGCCCACCTATTCGGTCGACCGAGCCCTGTTTTATCCGTTAAATAGCCACGTCTTTATGGTTAGGTTAACTTAATAGAATTTATTATCTCAGTAGGTATGGCTATGGCTACGTTACTCGCTTAGTTTAATTAAAATGTGTAAAAAGGAAATACCAATATAAAACTCTTAGGTAGGCTTATGAATTGATCTTGGACGTCGTTATTATCTAGGTAGGTTTATATTTGGGGATTGCTAGCACTGATTATACATACGTCGTAGATTAGCATGAGACTATAACTTGGTAATTGCTAGTTGGACGAGAGCTTGAGTGATCGTTTAGGAAGTACGCCTAACCATAGGAATGTTGCCTAGACGAGGTGTACGGTTAATATCGGCATCCTTAGAGTCGTAAGCGTGTGAGTTATATGAGATGGAGGCACCAAAAGGCGAAGTCACGTAACAATACCACAGTGATTTAGTGACTTACCGGTGCTAAGTCAAGTTAAAGAGGATGACTCCGTAGCCAATCTAAGATAGATACAAATGGATTGATAGTTAATAAGTTCAGTTTATTATATAAATTATCTAGGTCCAAACGATAAAGACTATAATTGGGGAGGTTAATTACGTTGTGTCGAGTCGTGTCTTTACTTTTCTTGTTTTATGTTGGTCGTAGACCGCCTCTATGTCCTTGACATGTTTAATTAATTGTTTGTATATAAGATGATCCACAATTGGTTCCCTGTGGGATCGACCTTGATTCACTATAGCTATACTACGATGGGCCTAGTCCTCTTGCTAGTATTGGTTTATGGTGGTCAAGTATATTATAACCTGATTGACCCCGTCATCAAGTTTTTGGCGCCGTTGCCGGGGAACCAACGGTCAATTTTATATATAAATAATTTTCTTATTCATGTCGAGTTTTACTGTTTTAGTGTCGGTTTTACGTTTTGAGTCCTCTGGTTTATGCTTCTGTCGAAAATTCAGATTCAGAAAAAAAAAAAAAAAAATTTATTCGGTCGACTGAGAGACCTCATTCGGTCGACCGAGAATTTGTAACTTTTTTTTTTTTTTTTTTTTTTTTTTGTTCTGTTCTGTTTATACGGTTTCTGATTTGTGTTTTTCGAGTCTGGAATTTCACGTGTCTGTTTATCCCCGTATGTTTAATCCGTAGGTCTGATAGCAGCATGGGGAACCGTGTTAAAATCAGTCTACGGTCTGTTTTGTTTTTTCTTCTGTTTGCAGAAACCAGGGAAGCAATAATCCGAGTCAGTAATTTTTCGCGGGCGCTGAGAAAATAACCCAGCAAACATGTGGAGCTACGAATCTAAGATGGGAAAAGTGATGGAAGCAATACCTTTAAAGCACCAAGATGGCTCCGAAAAAATTTTAAAGGCTTAAATTCTTCGTGGTACAATGTTGAAGGCAAGGTACTACCTTTTTTTGCTTATGTTTTATTACCTTTTGGTTTTTTGAGCATAAGTTAGCCAATACATGAATCTTAGTAAGAATCTTAGCCCGGAGTGTAAGAATAATTTTATTAGTGTGGAAGGTTTTGCCCCATATCTGTCTCATCTAGAGGGTGTAAGGAAACATGTAGTCGTTGAAAGGAAGCAGTGAATAAAGAGTTCCTCGTAGTTCTGTTAAAATCTCTTTGTCCTATGCATGAGATTGCTTCTACTGGCCATGGGAGCAACAAATTGTATAAGTTTAAGCATTCAAAATCTAAAGAAGACGTTGAGTTTTGAGAGAACACAATCTTCTGCTTTCGTTGAGTTTTATGGTGATGGCTTCTCGGTGAACCCACCTTAAATAGAAACGAGATTACGCTTTGGGTGACAATTTAGGAATCGGAGAATCGTAGTACATGGGTTCGGAAATGGTCTAACCATGGCTGGGCGAGTTCAACCGAGCTTCGGCTCAATCTACTCCCCTCCACGTGTGATATGCGTTCTGGCGATTCGGCAAGACTTAGCATAGCCGATAAGCCTTCGGGCTAAGCGGGGCTTATCTTGACGGATTGGCCTGAATCGTCACATATGTTCCAACGAATAAGACGGCGTAGGCTTGCCTACATAACCGACCTTATTCGGAGTACTTTGATTCATTGTTTCTTATTGTCAAGGCCAAAACCGTAATTTTAACCGAGTTTCTTAGAATTCACTAATTCCTAAAACGAGAGCCGAGGTAAGAGCATTGGATAAATGGTATGGATAAATGTCGTTTCCTAGGTCTCACAACCAAGGGAAGGGTATTAATCCGCAAAAGCGACAAGCCACCTCTAATAGTGCTCAGAGGGTCAAAGTCTGGCGATCCAAGAATGATAACTGACAAGGATACTTTTGGAAAGTCGAGCTGAGGACTTTAAACTCAGAACTACTTCTTTAAAACCCTTAGGATTTCTTTTTAGGATTTTAGGTTTTGTTTTCCTTGAGTCAAATAAAAGTAACGTGAAATATGTTGAGGTTTTTTATTTTGCCGTGTTCCGATGGCCATTGGGCTAAGGATGTGCAAAACTTTTTACTCAATATAGGCCACGTGAATTAGAGTTTCTTAGGAGAGTCGAGAAATTGCTAAAGAAAAGGAAATTTAGCAATCAATCTTAAGATGGAAGCATTAAGAGAGCTTGAGAATTATTGAAAATGTAACAGAGAATGATTGGTGCGAACAAGAACAATTTTGGTTAACTTCCAAAATCTTTTAGAATGGTGATCCAAGTGAAAATTCAAAGTGGTGCGTAATACCTTCTGCAACTATCCCTATCTTTCCCTTTACACTTTTTCACCCTTCAACCTTTTCAATTCTCTCACCAATCTGCCCCAACAGTTCACATTTCTAACCATTCTTTCATCGCCTCTCTTTCTTTCCATCCGTTTCACTCTCCCACCCAATCTCAATGCCTTAACCATTTTCAACCCACCCTTTATCTTTTCTTCCCAACCTTATGTGTATCTTTTTCTAAACCCATCATATTCTCAACCTCCATTTTGGTTACAAACTACCTTTGTGTTGCGGAATTTGAATTATTGCTAAGCTTTAATGATTATCTTTTATCATTTTGATTTTCATGATCCTAGTTGAGGTAAGTGTAGCTCGACCTAGCTAGATTTTTAAAGGTTTTGGTTCGATCAAAGTACAACTTATCTTTTACGGAAGTTTTAAATTTCACATTTTTCCGTCTATTCCGGCATTTATAGATGATAAGTTTTGTTCTGAACTATCTCACCGATCCGACCTTGTTGATGACGGTTATGACTTTTGCGTGATACATTGGGTTATTAGTAATTTCGAGGAGTAGCTACATCTCCCTAAGTTGTTGATATCCAATGCAAGCGAGAAGTTTCTGCGTTAAGTATTTGATTTTATCTTTAGCCAATAGGTCACATTGTATCTGTTATACCTTACGAAGTGTCTCTTTTACTACATTGCATACAAGGTTGATCTAGTCAACCTCGTGTTTTCCCACGTCGGGTAATGCTTTTTGATCTTTGTCTTCTCCACTCGGATTTAAGAATATTTAGGCGGTGGAGGTTGTAGATGAAGCCCACCATCTTTAGTTGCTTGTTTATTTTTCTTTCTATTTAGTATTTTTCTTTTTGGTTTCCCTTGTCATTGGTTGTATAAAATAAAGTGGCTTAAACTGTTTTTAGGTATTTATACCTCATTACTGCCACATTATTTTAGAACTTCCATAGACATGGTGTTATTAACGGTTTCGTGGAGTTTGTGCGCTTATCTGAGTTTTCACTTGCTTCTCCATAACATGCCGACATTTACTCCGATATTGTTCCTTTACTTGAGAGCCGTTTCAGAGCTAAGTCTTTTCTTAAATTCTCATTTATTTTTGTCATTGAGGACAATGCCATGTTTAAGTGGGGGGTAGGAGACTTAGCCATGTTATGTTATAATTGAAAATTGAATGAAACGGCACAAAATTGAAAACATTGAATAAATACCATATTAGGTATCTCGTACCCTTAGAATTGTGAGTTCCTAGCTAAGAATTGATAGGAAATAAACCAAGTTATATGAGTACGTGATCATTTTATACTTATGTTAAGTAAATTTAAGGATATTCATGCCCGTTTTTGCGAGTAGTTATTTATTATTCAATTACTCAATCATGAGTCGAGTATACGCGCAAATCATAATAATCGAAGATATTATGTGTACATTGCATAGATGATTGGTTATGTAGACTTAGTGTCGATACTTATTGGGTGATGCATTCTTATATTTTAGCCACAAAAGTGGAGTAATAAGCTTGAGGCGTACTGTGTTTGACAATGCGTTAAAACACTGGGCTTGTAGTAACATTACCAAAGTAGCCCCGCGCTTGTGGTAATATTCGATGCTATACATGATCTAAGATAGGGGGATACTCTGAAAAGTTTTCTTCCTTGAGATTTGTAGTATTTGAAAAATATGAAGATATGAAAAGAATATTCAACTCTTTAAGAGGCTTTGAGTAGTACTCGGTCTCCAAGTCCAAAAACCCTATAGATACGCTCTTGCTTATTGCTCTAGTGCTTCAAAAATTTAAAGGCTTGAGAAATATGAATGCTGAGGTTGGTAGGTTGAGATTTTGAAGTCTGCTTAAACTCTAATCTTGCCCCGAATATATAAAACTAAATGCACATGCACACATCACTTCGATGCATAGTGAGTAGTGAATAATGGATATCTTATGAGCATGACTAGTATGAGTTGACTTGAGCTTCTTGTGTAAGTATGATTTGACCATAGAAAATGTTGTCTTGGGGAATGACTTATTGATGCTTTGTTCGGGACGATCAAAGTCTAAGTGGGGGGTAGTTGATGACGGTCAAATTATACCCGCAAAAGTCATCAACGTTGACCTTAAATCGAGATTAATAATATATATTTCATATTAAATCACTTGTTTATATTTATTATTTAATGTTATGTGATTTATATTATGTAAATTGGTATTTAGCCGTTTTCATTATTAAACGCCGATTTATTGTGCGATAAATGTTTATTTTGTAGATCACAACAAATCGGGAGGATAAATGTCATTCAATCAAAAGATCTCAAGATAATAAGGAAGAAAATCGGAGCATTAATCAAAAGATAAATTAGAGAAATCAGATCAACATGCAAGCGTGGAGTGGGGAACAAGATAGACGAAGAAAACGTGTTAAATATGCCAAGTTTAGGTTCGGTCGACCGAGCCTGATGCTTCGGTCGACCGAGTGTCACCTCTCGGTTGACCGAGCCTCGGGTTTGGGTCGGTTTTCGGCTTTAATCGTGCTTATCTTCTAGAACCACCCTAAGTCGGCAAAAACCTCTATATAAGCAAGCAGCTACGAGAATTGTAACACACAAAATACACCAACATATCCCTTCATTCTTTCTTCAATCTTACAATTCATAATACAACTTTGATGCAATGTAGAATAATTTGAGAGTTTCCAGCAATTTAAGGGCTGCAAATATGTAAGCCTTTATTTTCTGTTTATTTCTTTTAAGTAATTAATTCTCCCCAATTATGCTTTATTGTTTGAGTTAGTTAATTTATAACTAGATGATGTAGATCTAGGCTATGTCGTTATGGATGTGGCGAAGCCTTGTCTATGAGGATCCCATAACTTACGTCATACACTTAGTATTTATTCATGAATCTACTTGATTTAATTAATGCGTACCTATGTTAGTTTATATGAATGCTTTACGAATTACTGTTTAATCTGTTCTGTATGATGAAACGCTGAGAGATACGTTCAGGGATGTAATTTGGGGACGAAATTGATTCGGGTGACCGAATGAGTTCACTCGGTCGACCGAGCCCACCTATTCGGTCGACCGAGCCCTGTTTTATCCGTTAAATAGCCACGTCTTTATGGTTAGGTTAACTTAATAGAATTTATTATCTCAGTAGGTATGGCTATGGCTACGTTACTCGCTTAGTTTAATTAAAATGTGTAAAAAGGAAATACCAATATAAAACTCTTAGGTAGGCTTATGAATTGATCTTCGGACGTTCAGCGTTATCTAGGTAGGTTTATATTTGGGGATTGCTAGCACCTGATTATACATACGTCGTAGATTAGCATGAGACTATAACTTGGTAATTGCTAGTTGGACGAGAGCTTGAGTGATCGTTTAGGAAGTACGCCTAACCATAGGAATGTTGCCTAGACGAGGTGTACGGTTAATATCGGCATCCTTAGAGTCGTAAGCGTGTGAGTTATATGAGAAGGAGGCACCAAAAGGCGAAGTCACGTAACAATACCACAGTGATTTAGTGACTTACCGGTGCTAAGTCAAGTTAAAGAGGATGACTCCCGTAGCCAATCTAAGATAGATACAAATGGATTGATAGTTAATAAGTTCAGTTTATTATATAAATTATCTAGGTCCAAACGATAAAGACTATAATTGGGGAGGTTAATTACGTTGTGTCGAGTCGTGTCTTTACTTTTCTTGTTTTATGTTGGTCGTAGACCGCCTCTATGTCCTTGACATGTTTAATTAATTGGTTGTATATAAGATGATCCACAATTGGTTCCCTGTGGGATCGACCTTGATTCACTATAGCTATACTACGATGGGCCTAGTCCTCTTGCTAGTATTGGTTTATGGTGGTCAAGTATATTATAACCTGATTGACCCCGTCATCAATAATACTTTGAAGCTTCCATCTTTTGAATACCATATCCCTACTCCCAAACTTTCTTTTAGATACTTGAGTATTCTTTTGATAGAAGCTAAGTGACTTTCTTTAGGTTTTGATTGAAATCTTGCACAAACACCTACTGCAAAAGATATATCTGGTCTGCTGGCTGTGAGATACAATGGACTTCCTATCATTCTTCTGTATAGGGTTTGATCAACATCTTTACCTTCTTTGTCTTCATCCAATCTGATGTTTGTACTCATAGGAGTTGTAATTTTAGTGCTACTTTCCGTACCAAACTTCTTCAGCAGCTCCTTGGTATACTTTGTTTGATGAATGAAGATTCCATCTTCCATTTGCTTGACTTGTAGTCCTAAAAAGTAGTTCATTTAACCCATCATACTCATCTGAAACTTAACCATTATTCACCAAGAATTGAGAAGAGTCTCAAACCAAGCTCTTGGTGCATGTTTCAGTCCATAAAGTGCCTTGTTAAGTCTGTACACTTTATCTTCTTGATCTTTAACTTCAAAACCAAGAGGTTGTTGTACATAAACCTCTTCTTCTAGAATACCATTTAGAAATGCACTTTTTACATCCATCTGATAAACTTTAAAATTATTGTGTGCAGCATATGCCAAAAATAGTTTGATAGCTTACAGTCTTGCAACTGGGGCATATGTCTCATCAAAATCTATTCCTTCTGCTTGTGAATAGCCTTTTGCAACTAGTCAGGCCTTATTTCTAACAATGGTACCAGATTCGTCCAACTTATTTCTGTAGACCCATTTTGTACCAATTATATTTGCATGATCAGGCCTGTCAACTAGTGACCATACTTGGTTTCTTTCAAACTCATTAAGTTCTTCTTGCATAGCAATTATCCATTCAGGACCAGCAATTGCTTCTTCAAAAGCTTTAGGTTTCAATTGAGATAGAAAACAATTGAACATAGCTTCTAGTTGTCTTCTAGTCTTGACACTTTGCTGTACATCACCAATTACTTGTTCATCAGGGTGATCCTTCAACCATTGTAAATTATTATGTGCTTGATTTACTAGAACTTGATCTCATGGAGGTCTCTACTCATAGCTTTTGATAAGGGATCAGCAGATCCTTCAGTTGTATCAGTTGTTGTATCAGTAGTGTCAGCAGATCCTTCAGTAGGGGCAATATTAGGTATAGCTTCACTTCCAGAATTAGAGACTTTTTAGGGGTGTACACGGATACGGATAATCCGAAAACCGAACCGAACCGGGATAATTCGGTTCGGTTCGGTTCGGTTCGGTTTTATTTTACAAACGGTTCAGTTTTGGTTCGGGTTTTCAATTAACCGAAAATTTCGGTTCGGTTTCGGTTACGGCCATTAACCGGTCTGAACCGAACCGTGTACACCCCTAAGAATTTTATATCACTAAAATTTCTTAGAATATTCACATACTCAGGGTCTGTGATTTCCAGATTTACAACAGGTTTTGGAACTTCCTTATCTTGCATTCATGTGAACTTTGGTTCATCAAACACAAAATGTATAGATTCTTCATGTTTAAGTGTTCTTTTGTTCAACACCCTGAAAGCCTTGCTAACTGAAGAGTGTTTCAAGAAAATTCCTTCATCAAATTTTGGTTGAAAAGTCTTCAGTTGCTCCTTATGATTCAAGATAAAATATTTACTCCCAAAAGGATGAAAGTAGGATATATTAGGCTTTCTTCAATTCCAAACTTCATAAGGTGTCTTGTCAAGCTTCATGTTTATGGAAGTTATGTTCTGTGTGTAACATGTTGTATTGATGGCTTCAGCCCAATACCTTTCTGGTAACTTTGCTTCACTGATCATTGACCTGCCTGCTTCCTTCAAAGTCATGTTTCTTCTTTCAGCAACCTCATTCTGCTGAAGGGTTCCAGTGGATGCTCATTGATGCAGCACACCATTCTGTTCATAGTACTCTCTAATGACTTTGTTTAGGAACTCAGTACCTTTGTCTGATCTGATTTTTACTACTGTAACACTCTTCTCATTCTATATCCTCTTCAAAAGTTCAAGCATTTTTTTGTAGTGTTTCACTTTTCTTGTTCATAAAGATTACCCAAGTATATCTTGAATAATCATCCAGAACTACCAGAGTATACTTCTTTACAGTTATACTTGTTGGTATCACTGGTCCAAAAGGATCCATATGCATTAGCTCAAAAACTCTTTTAGTTGATTGTTGAGCCTTAGTCTTGAAACTTGACTTTGTCTGCTTTTCTTGTTGACAAGCATCACATATACCATCCTTCTTGTATGTCATCTCAGGAAGACCCACCACCAGCTTCTTTTCACCAACATATTGATATCATCAAAGTTTAGATGATTTAACTTCTTATGCCATAACCAGTTGAGTTTCGATTTTGTATGCACAATGAGACAGGTTTTTGGTACAACGGAGGTCCAATCTACAATGTACATATTTTTTTGTCTTCTTCCAGCAAGTACAACTTGATGTGCCATCTCACTTAAGACAATGCAATGATCTTTGTCAAAAGTGACTCTATAACCCATGTCACAAAACTGACCGGTGCTCATCAGGTTGTAGTCTAGCCCTTCCACATATGCAACATTCTTGATAGTAAGACCATTATTTACTAGTATGCCATATCCTCTTATGTATCCAGGTTTATCCTTGTTTCCAAAGTTGACTTTTGGTTCATCCTTGGCAACAAAATCCACCAAGCAGTGCTTTCTCTTTGTCATGTCTGGAACATCCACTGTCAAAATACCAGACACCCTACAAAACAAATTTAATGTGTTTTAGGTACCCAAACTTGTTTGGGTCCATAGTGGTCAGTGGTAAGCACAACCATTGGCAAATTTCCATAAGGTCTCATTTGGAAGGTGTTGCATTTTTGTTCATATATGTATGCTACATTCCCATAGTATCTTGTGTAGGATTGTGTAGCATTCATATATGGTTTCTGGACGAATAATCATTGTCTTTGTTTCCACCCCAATCGGCATCCGAAAAGGCATGTTGATGACGGAAAAAATCACCGTTATTTTTTATAACTTTTCAACCCGTTTCTGATATCATTTCGAGTATTTTTATATCAGTTCGAGTCATTAATTCCTATGTTTCATCTAAATATGTTAGTAGTAGTTATTATATAAAATATCGTATTTTTAGCGTGTTTTATAGTTTTTGTACCGGTTTAGTAAACGGTGTGTAAATGTCGGATTTACGTTTGGTATTTTGGTGGTTTATTGCGAATTATAGGTTAACCAAAATCCCGAGTAACGACACGCTTTGAGGCCTAAAAGAGGTGTTTTTAGGGATATAAGACTGTGCTACAAGCTTAAAAGGTCAAGTGGATCGGTGGTTCAGAGTGTCACTAACGATTTATATCTTCGACGAACCAATGGCCCATTAAAACGGCATTTTCTGAAGAGGTGGCCTTAATGAAAGTTGTAGATCTTTGATAGAGATTTCCAACGCATTTTGAATCATGTTAATTGGAGGTCTACAACTCAAGTTATGACCAAGTGGCTAATCGATTCGTAATAGTAAAAATCGAAAAAAGACACGACATACGAATGGCTCATCAAAACGGCGTTTTCTGAAAAAGAATCCTTCATGAAAGTTGTATATCTTCAAGAAAGCTTTCCAATGGATTTTGAATCAAGTCAATCGGACTTCTACAACTCAAATGGTGGTCAAGTGGCTAATTGATTTGTATTAAGGAAAATGTCGCAAACGACACGTAATGGGAATGGCCCATCAAAACGACGTTTTCTGAAGAAGTGTCCTTCATGAAAGTTGAAGAATTTTCCGAGAGCTTAATTTTGACGTTTGAATCAAAAATTTTGGAGGTCTACAACTCAAGATATGAATTTTAGAAGTTTTATTACAATATAAGGGCTTCTAGAAGGAAAAACGGTTACAGATGTAATCATTGAGTTCGGATCGATCCGACTCCTACCCGGATCGATCCGGCCCCCTTATATTTGCCTATATATAGCAGAGCATCAGCAGCAGCAACGTTGCCCCCTTTTCTCCTCTTCTCCTTCATCTTCTTCTATTTTATTTTTATGTTTTGGGGGCCTATATGTAATATATATATAGTTATAATGTCGGTGTAATAACCCACTAGTTATCGTTTTAATATAATTTCGTTTCCGTCTTTTATTGCTTTCTTTTACTTTTATGCAATTAGTATAAATATATATATATATATTATATTATATATATATCTATATCTATATATATATCTATATATATATCTATACGTATATATCTATATAAATTTGTAGTTATCTTTTTCGTTTTGTTTTCTTTCGTTTTGTTATTTTCGTTGTTATTTTCGTTAATATGAGTAGTTAAACTCAACATAGCCGAATTATGTGAAAACGGGTAAAATTAACCCTCGGGAGACGAGATGGGAGTTGTGTCGTGCTTAAATTAAACGTTCGTATGATAAACTCATGTTTTAAACTTGTTTTGATCATTTTAATAGCTTTGAATAAAATTGACAACTTTGTTCACGGTTACATCGAGCTTATAAATATATTTTACGGTGAGATGTGAGATATGGATATCACTAATCATAGTCCTGATTGTTAGATTGACAATCTAAGTGATAGATCTGGACTATGCCTAAGTGAGATTCTTATTTTTACGAGGTGAATAAAACATGTATTAGAATCACTAAACCATAGTCTTAATCGTTAGATTGGCAACCTAAGTGACACGTTAAAACTATGTTTTCTGTGAGGTTTTTCAGCGGCTTTTTATTCCGGTCAACCATGTTAGGCGAGTTAGCTCTCTAAAGGGAGGGTTAATAAACCTAGTGTGGGGGTTAAGTGAGAGCTGTTCAGATCTTAACGCAAGAATAAAGAGTTGACACCCGTGAATGTCATATGAACTGAATCAGATAAAACACACTCCTTATCAAGTTTTTCCTGTGGGGAGATAACCTGTTGGATCATGGCTCGGCTATGCTTTTTAATCACCTAGTTAATCTCGTTAGTTAAAATTTATTTTTCGCATTAGTATAAAAACTCCACCTAAAACTTTGATCGCCTAGACTAAGAACCACGTTCGCTTTGGTACTCACAACCACATTTCTCTTGGGACGACCTCGACTCCTGTAGCTATCCTAGCAATCGACACAGTACTCGCCGTTAGAGAGTTAGTTTACCACGATTATAGTCTTTATAAATGTATTTTTAGTGGGTGAATTTTTCGCTCATCACATGTAAAGCAAAAAAAAAAAAGGAAGAAGCAAGCAACTGAATGCCATGAGACAGAGTGCCAACCAAATACCAAAGACCAAGGTCCAATGCAAAGTAGTGGAGGCATGCATATATTGAGAAAGTTTATTGACGGTATAGGAAATATCCGGACAAGTAAACAACAAGTACTGAAGAGCCACAAGAACCTGACGAAACTGTGTGACATCGGAATATGGCTCAGCAGTCGTATGAAGAGAAGAAAATGCATCAGTAGGCAAGGGAGTAGCCACAGGTCGAACATCCTTCATATTAGTGCGATGAATTGATGACAGTCTATCTGATACTATATTTTATACCCGATCTGTCCCCGAATTATGATCAATTGATGAGAGATAGTTTGATTATTGAATGATATGCATGTCAATTGCCTAGTGCGTGTTCCTTGGGTTGTAATTCTGCATCTATATGTTTATTCTTTGGAATCGTTACTGTTTTGCTCTGTTCTGTGCGACTTTCATGAAGTACCATTTTCTAGGATCAAGGATGAAGCGGATTTGGGTTAGAAAGAGTAATTGGGCTGAATAGAAGAGTCCCAGGAAGAGTCTGCTGAAGAATCTGGGGAACGGAGGCCCGACTTGGCTAGAGCTAGGCCCGAAGAGGCAAGGCCTTGGGAAACACGAAACCCCCTTACAAGTTAAAAAACAAAGTCGGATAGCTCATTTTTCTTTTACTCTTTAATCTTGTTCCCAGTTCAGTTGTATTAAGTTTGATACACCCTTTTTTCAATAGTTGAATCTCATATAGAGATTCGTTAGTGTGGTATTCATACTCAATAAATATGAATATATTCTTTTGTCTATTTCAATTTCAGCTAGTTGTAAACTATCTATCTACTATTAAGAGCATCAAAATTATCTTCCCACAATTACCCACGTCGACAGTTTGCAAGGAAAATTGTGGGGCTGACATATGCATCAGTAAAAGTATATATTTTATTTTCTTCTTTTTATATATTCTTTTTCACATTGTCGTGAAACTTCCCCTAATTTTCCTCACCTCACATGGCTGCGAAAGGGTCTTTTCACTTTCCATCAATACAACTATGTTTCTTGGATTTCAAGGGGGCAAGGATTATAGTATCCGGCGAAGATTTTATTGTGTTTTATCCAATGGATTGAGCGATGAGTACACGTTTTGGGACGAATTAGGTCTAATCAAGGACGAAAAAGGTGTGTGAATAAGGGGAGGCTGATGGAAAGTACAAGAAGGCTTTTACACAGTGGTTTATTTCTGTGGATATTGTGTCGGTCGAATGGTTTTACACGGTGAGTATTTGATTGAAGGTTTTGACTGGATAATAGCATTAATTTTTATTTTCTCTTTTGTTCATATTCGATGGCTTAGAACTCTTTATAAACCAGGTTATAACACTATTTTCTGCTCTTGATTCTCTTAGTTCAAGCAAGCGATCAAGATGACTTTATGGGTAAATTTATGTATTGATTATTTATTATATATGTGCATGCAGATTTATTTGATGCTTTAAATGCCCTCATTCTCTATTTACAATGATGTGTTGTTAGTTGAAAGTTACTGATTTAGGTTCTGTATTACTCTGCTCCATTAATTTATGTATGCATGCCTATTTGTTCATGCTAGGAGTGCACTTCATCCTCTTTTTGTTTTGATGTGTTTGCAGTGTTTGTTGGAATTATTGCTTTTGGCTTGTGCATTTAGTTTGTTGATGCATTTTTACCAAATTTGAATGTAAGGGCGTGGATTCACGCGTCGAGTTGATTTGAAAGACTCTGAGAATGTGCCCAATTCATCGTAGTGATACTCAGATTTAGGTAATGTTACTGACAAAAGCATCTGATTTCATTGGTCAAAGCGGATCAAATTATTTCTCTTGTTGCTAAAAGCCAATGTCTTCCCCTGCCTTTTGTTGCTTTTGTTTTTTAACATGTTCATTTATGCAAGTTGTGCAATAAAAGGAATACAATCTGATTAAAGTAGAGCTCAAATATTCCAAGTCAATCCATCCTTTTAATTATACTACTGGAAATATGTTTATGTTTGATCAGTTGAAATTTTCTCGCGTGACTTCTTGTTTATGTACTAATTATTTGAGTATTGGATATGGGTCGTTTGAAAAAGAAATCACTTTTGAAAGTTTCAGATTCCATCTTTTTCCTTTTCTTGGTATGATTATGTTACACTATTATTAGAGGATTTCTTCTTCCTCAAGGTAATGTATAGTCTGCAAATAAGAAGACTCGTTTTATTAGATTGTCGAGTATAAATGGAGAGAATATATAGCATGTTTACGAACATTATGATCAAGAAATTCTACCAATAGAAAAGTCGAAGGGGACTATTAAGAAGTTATATTACACCGGGTCAGGAACCATGGTTTGACATCGGCTTACTTCTCAACTTCTTTGTGGGAAATTGCTGTTGCCATCAACTTTGATTTGTGCCAATATTTGTGAATATAGTTATTAGCTTTTACTGCCTGTAAACACAAGAGACACATAGGTATGAGCACTAAAGAATTCCTTTGAAATTCAATTCAACATTTCCATTGTTTTTTTGTATTTTTTTTTTCTATGCTCTCATACTTTATCTTCTTTGTTTTATTGGTGATTCTAAATTTCTAGAGCAACAAGAATGTAAATTAAACATAAATTTATTTATTTAAACAACCACATATTTCAAGTACCCAAATGAAATGTGAAGTGCATGTTTGCATTTATTAGATTTTCTTTACGTCTTCAGTCTTTACTTTTTTGGAGTTTGACTATCGTGTGTAAATTTCAGTTTATTAAAGAGCCAAAACTGCTCTTGATCCATGTCGCCATTTAGCCATGCAAATCTGCTGCCGACACATGTCACTGAATGTTTTTTTAATAACCTGGATGAGACTTTGCGGGAAGCCACTGTTTTTACAAGTGGAACAATATGGTTCTGTTTCTAATTTCTATTTACGTAAAACTGAATTGGGTAAGGATTACCATGACAAAGTAGATCATTGTTAGTTACTCCTTCTTTTGTTGTGTAATCTTGTTCTTTTCCGAGCTTTCAGAATGACGAGAATGAGCCTTTATTTTGATTTGAGGTTAGAAGCTTCAATCTTCCTTAAATATTGTAGTTTGTGTGAACAAGTCTGAAGGTCATTTGTGCTACTTTTTGCATCAATGATAATACTCTTTTTTTCTTGTTTCAATTTATAGATACTCTCAATTCTGTGACTTTTGACTATGATGTAGAATTTCTAACCAACAATGTATGCTTTAACTCTCTTCTTTTTTACCATTCTACAGTCGATGCATATGAAGGTATTGAAAGATTTTAATTATAACTTTGTGTTCATTTATGATTAAGTCTGCTTTTCTTTACCCCTCATCGTTTTAGTTTCAAAACGAAACATCTGTACCTTTTTTTATGACATAAAGGTAGGAATTTCTATATTATGCACATGATATGCCAACTAAGAGCAAGTTGAAATTGAAAAATGATGTTCAATGATAAGAAGAAAGTGAATATAAATATATTTCTCAATTGCTCCTGCCTTTTGTAAAGCAAATTTGTTTGAATGCTATAGTTTGGAGATTAGTGTTTTGACCTATTTGCAATGTTTGATTGATGATGTCTATTTGTTTTCTTTGTTGTAGTTTCCAAATGTGCTAGACATTCTTTTGGGGACATAGGGATGTGGGATGTGATCGCTCCTTCAAAAGCAAATAAACATGTGGCAAAAAATAAAGGAGAAAATAATTCACCTTACTAATGATCATATGTAATCTTTGATTGCTGAAGTTAAGCCATGCACCAGTAGCGTTGCTAACACCAAGATTGAAACAAGTTCGAGCTTGAAATCCCAATCAAGAAAAGTAAGATTAAGGAAAAGTTCGATAAGGTGTCATGATATTTTGCTAATGAACCTTGTGTATTATTTATGGATGGTTCGAATCATTTCATTTATAATGAAGTACATGTATCACTCTTGATTAATTAGTGATCCTTTCATGTTTCAAGTTACTTGGTTGTGGTTTAACTGGTTTTTCCTCCAGAAAATGCCTTCAACATATTTCTTTCCTACTAGTATATATATATATATATATATATATATATATATATATATATATATATATATATATATATATACACTAGTAGGAAAACCAAATCATGATCTACGGATAGATGTTAATTCAAGAATCAATGAGATGAGAATATGAGTTAGTTGGTACAAAAAAATGTTATGTACAAAATTACATTATAATGTGAATTACTGCATGTAATATAAGTGATTAACATGATTTTTTTGTCATCATGGGGTACTGAAAATTGTATTCAAGCAATACACATTTGGGTAGTATTGATATGTAATGTTTATGTTACCGAATACTGCGAGATACATGATTCATATATGTATGCGGAAAAATGTAGATATTGTAAGGTGATATGGTGAATAACATGATAATTAAAATTAAAAAAAAAACGGTGTCTTATTCACATCAATTTAAAGTTGTCGCGTACAAAATGCGAATTATCTTTATGATTTAATTTTGAGTGATAGTTATTCATTATGCTACATAAAAGTTACATAAAATTACATAGTATAAGGCCGATATATGGTGTATATATATATAAATAATAAGAAAAACATTTGCCAAGTATTCTCCTCAATTTTTTACCCTCAATTTGCCTTTATGTTGTCCTCCTAATTTCGGACACAAATGTCTGCTTTTGCGGTGTGAATTACCGCCAATCCCTCCACCGCACGGTGGAGAATAAGCCGGTCGAAATCGCCGATCCCAACAACTTCAATGAAGGTCAATTATTAGTGCAGTGTAGCTCATTTGGATTGATAAAAGTGAATAGAGTAGCCGTAAAAAGAAGATGCTGCTTCCCCGTCGCCGGCAATCATGCGTTCTATGTACAGACTCTCCTACTTCTACGCCGGTAGGCTTATGGGTCCACCAATATTAAAATCATATAATTAAATAAAGTTACAATATTGCATGCTTAGTGTTTACCAAAGGAACCGAATTAAAACATAAACATAAGCATAGTCGAGAGCTACACTAAAGACAAACCCACAATAGAAGATAAAAAAAAACTTATTGAAAAAATGTAATGTCATACCCAATGTGTTCTTTATACTTTGCTTAACATTCTTCATAGTGCTTTCTTCCAACCCACTAAAACTCCACATGCCACAACCAGTTTCTTCATCTGTCACTGAAAGAAAGCTTTGTATCCTATAAAACCATCTCAACAGGCATTTTTAGCTAGTAAAGCATACGATAACAGCACCATAAAACATAATCAAGAATCCTTGGAGAGAAGATGGTATTATACCCATTGTTCAATGGAAATAGAGACAACTCATTTGTTTACCACCAAAATGTGTCATTCAAGTAGTGTGGACTTGAAAGGCACCATCTTCTTCATCAAGTTATTGAGAATGCACTTATGTTAAAGTATATTAAAAGATACAACATGATCACCTTTGAAAACAGAATACTTAAAACAGAAAGATCTTCCAAACAATCACCTTTGAAAACAGAACACTCAAAAGCAAAACACATTTAAGCGCTAAAACGAACAACCCCTGTGATAATTCACTTGTTAATTCCTAAACTATTAAATTTTCAAAAACATATATAAGACATGTATGGTAAGGAAGACATAAGAAGTTAAGAACTCAAGAACCAAGATGCAGAAACATTAATTACTCATGAGGATATACACCTTATGAAGGAGCTCTTATTCAATCATACATGAACAATTGACGCATATTATAGTAGAACGATAACATGTTGCGAGAGGTAAAGTGAAAATACATAAACAAAACTATTAGATGCCTCAATAATACACACTTTCCTCTTCAAATGAAAACAAAAGAAGTGGAAAAAATAAAAAATAATCAAAAGTAGCTATAACAACGTGATGTACCTATCGCTTTGCATTTGAACACACCATAGCGACTCTCAACTACTCGCCTTAGATGACTTCCCACGACAAAACCCCGCAAGATAAGCTAGCCATTGATGCATATTTTAGTACAATAATAACATCTTTGCCAGTAAACCGAAAATACAGAAAATTATGTGAGGCCAAAAAATAAATAAATAAACATAAAAAGGTTTGTAATGTTAGGAAAAAAAGAAAAAGAAAAAATAACAACAACAACAACACAACTTTACTCCCGGAAGAAGTGTATCCAAAACCTCTATGCATCATGTTGCCATTTCATATATCACATGTACTTTAAATGTGCTATGCACATGTCTAAATTCTTCAATTTCAAGAATTGCTTAAACGAATTTGGATTAAATCGTCCCATCTATGAAGAATAAAATCTGAATAGACAATCGAATGGATGGTAAAAACAAAGTTAATTGATACAAAAAAAACCACACACACACAAAAAAAGACACACACACACAAATTAGGGTAGTAAAGTACCTGCAAACTACTACATTCTTTGAAACAAAGATGATTTCGTCGTCCCGTCTGTATGCCTTACGAAGAAATATTCAGAAGGACAATCAAAAAAAAAAATTTAAGTGGTAGAAGAAAATTATGAACCATAAATCGACATAATAAAGTTTACTTCAGTCTGTATATTTGCACCGATCAAGGTGGCGGTCGCGGTCTCCGAAAGTAGTTTCTATATGCATCAAAATAATTTATTTCTCCATTGGGAGGGTTTCACCGATGATTTTTTTTTTTCCACGGTGATGAGAGACTTGAAAACAGCTAGGGGATAAAAGCGATGAAAATTTGTAATGGAAATTGAATGAAGTAGATCGTAGAGGCGGTTTGTGGAATATGAAAATTGATAATGAGGCGATTTCACTAATGAAAACAATAGATGGAAGTAGGAGTAGGAGGTGGGCGGTTTTGTATGCGCTCCAGGACCCGGTGCAGTAGCGCTAAATGAGTTATAAATGGTCCGGTCAACTGCTTAGACCGCCGTCCTCGCTTGGTCTAAAAGGGCTAACCCGAGTTGACAAGGCCTTTATCACTCACACTTATGTGGGGGTGATCATTCTACTATTTTTCCTATGTGGGACATTACATTCTCCCCCCCTTATAAGGGACTGGCGTCCTCGCCAGGACGGCCAAGACTGTTCCCGGATCGTCCCTACCAAAGGTAACTAGAGGCCATCTTACACCGTCTTCTTATGCGGTGCGGTAGCATAGTTCCGTCGATAGTCGGCTCACGAATACCGTGCATAGCGCTCCAGCACCCGGTGCAGTAGCGCTAAATGAGTCATAAATTGTCCGGTCAACTGCTTAGACCGCCGTCCTCGCTTGGTCTAAAAGGGCTAACCCGAGTTGACAAGGCCTTTATCACTCACACTTATGTGGGGTTGATCATTCTACTATTTTTCCTATGTGGGACATTACAGTTTCACTAATGAAAACAAAAGATGGGAGTGGGAGTAGGAGAAACGTGTTTTTTTTTTTTTAAAACTAAATGAAGTAGTCGTGAGATATGGTTTAGGGTTTTTCTTTTTTTTTTTATTTTTTTTTTTAAGTAAACCGGGTCATGGAGCAGGTCAATTGGCAAAAAATGCGGTCAATTGACGCTTTTTGCTCTTAAATATTTATATACTAGTAGGAAACTCATGCGATGCACGGAGAGCGTTATATTTAAAAAGTTGATCCGAGTAAAATCCGAACCTTGATGCACCACTCTCCGTATGACGCGGAAATAACGCAAGAAGAGGTGTGTATTGAAAGGAGACGTCTATTAAAATGTGTTGTAAAGAAAAATGACTACATATTTTCAAACGTTTTGTTAAAATTTGGAACTCACGGTGAAAAAATGTGCACATCGAGTGTTTTTATGGTGAGTAATTCTTTTTAACGCAAGAGTACTGAATAATGCTTTTATGTAATAGCAAGAAAAATCAAATGTCAAAATAAAAATAAAAAAAGAGTGCTGCACACATCTCACCAGCACCTTACAGCTAAAAATAAAATAAAATTTGCAATGCCCCGAAAGCCAACAAAGTCAACAGCACTTCAAATATGATAACAATTCAGAACCAAAAACTTTTAGAAGCAAAAAAGTATGACTATATGGAACACATGCACTTATTTGCAACAGCAGCAACAAAACGTTCAGAACGGTGAAGGTCCCTCTACTTGTTTTCTGCTGCACCTTCTTATGATCACTCCAATTATATATAAGTCCCATCTCGTCCAAAAATAAATAAAACACATTTTGGTGTCAACATTTCATGTCCTCCCCATGTATTCCAAACACCATAAATCAAGCCATTTATCAGCTGTCACTATATAACGTATGACGGTTAATTCAAAGCGAACTAAATCTTTCAATGAGAAAAACATGAATGCATAGAGCTTTTGAAAATGCTACTAAAATTAAACAACAAAATAGAAACAAAAATTTAAAATTTAATAAGTTTTCCATATTCACATTTTAAAGTTCCCATGGCTGTAACCATTCATTCATGCTAGGCTTGCTAGCTTGAAACCCGCCATAAGTTTTTTCTTTCTTTGAATCTGAGATGCCAAAAGGTAAGCGCTTGATCGTTTTCGAATGTTGGCAAAAGTCATAGAAATTCTATAATAGCATAAAATTATTTGATAAGATATATATTAAGCCAATTGCCATAATATTAGATCTTCCATATCACATCATGCATGTTGGTTGAAGAGGAAATTTCAGCCATAATATCAATAAAGGGAATCATTTATTGGATTCAATCAACAGAGGGTGCAGACAGAGGAGCGGTCCAAATGCACTCATCACCTCTAGAACACGGACAATAAGCCATAATGAACCAAGCGCGCTAAAATAAATTAACAACAAAAAAATACATTTGGGAAAGTAAAAGTAAATAATATAATTGGAAACATCAACGGTTCTAAAATGAGAGTAGTACCTCCATAAAAACTACTTGAGCGTTTTGAAATGCATCGAATAACTTTACCCACATGCATGCCATGAAAATCTCAAGTTAATATTTGAGACATTTCAAATAAAACAATAAATGGCATGATCATTAATTAGTATTTAGACCATATATATGCACTTAATCCATTTACAACTCTAAGCTTTGTATGTACCACGAAGCAACAATAACTATAACAATTTAAATAGTCATAAATGATGAGTGAATGCACATGGTAAAGTCGGTATTAAGTTTAATTCATACAGATGATGGTGAGGAAGCGTGGATGTAGCTTGATTCTCTTCGTCCTTGGAAGAGTCTTTAAAGTTATCGTCATCATTTCCTGCATTTTAACATGCTCGCTCAGGAAATGAAGATATAAATCAACGTACACTACAACAAATGGTTTAATTGATCACCTTCAAATGTTGTTGATATCCTATATATATGGAATTTGATGATTTATTATACACCCTAAAAATTATACCTTCCCGATTCCCAGCCCAGGATGTATACTATCCCAAGAAAAGACTCTTTTACTTGTCTACAATTACAATTAATCAATAATATTTCTTTCTGAATTAGACCTCGACTCAATTGTTTCCACCCTCACCAAACACCACAACAACGACCAAAATAAAAGAGAAAGGACATCAAGCGGTATTACAATTCATGCAAGCGACTGGCCTCTTCCTCATCCCAATCTACTCGCACCATCATCGCATCCGACAATTCAAGCTAGAAAACAATCTTGACATATTTAAGACTAAAAAAGAACACGCCGATAACAAATCCTCCTATGAATCAAAGATTATTGTAAGCTACTTACCAAAGCTGTTCAAATATGGATTTACGTATTTTTAGTTTCTCATCAATTTTGGGGAACTTTAAGATTTTAAGTGTCAAATGGTGTTATAGAACTCCATTTCTTAATCTTTTTCTGCATTGTCTCTATAATCTTTTTCTAAGTTTCATCTCTAATGCATTAACTTTTCTATATCGGTCTCTTTGCATTACACCTCATATATTGATCAGTTGGAACACCTAAAAATCAAATCATGAAGTAGAAAAGTTGGTGAAAAAAAGTCCAACAATTTAACACATTAAATCGAAAACCATTGGTATGATATAGATCGCATAAGAATCACAAATAACAATTAAATTTCGCACATAAATGAAGAATAATGATCATCATTCACGAAGAAAGTATCCATCTTTTGCTCTACCTCTACCCATACACAAAATGGAATAGTTTCTAATGGGCATGTTATGATTCCATCTTGAATTTCTTGTTGTCTTTAAATCGAAAATTCTGATGAAAACCACCAACATTAAACAATGTGATAAAGACAAACAATTAACAATATGAGACCACCCACTCAAAAAAAACAAAACAAAACAATATGAGAACACAAATAAAATAGATTAACCGGATCATATGTGTGTACCTCATTTGGATTAAAAATTTCTGTGATAATTTCCTTGTGTTTCTTGAGCACCCCTGTCACAATATAAATGCTCTAAAAAACATTGCCACATCAAATGAGGCCACATCAACGACCTCGCCATTTCCGATTTCGTCAAACTCAGCCGTTATATCCTCCTCGGAAATTGGAGGATCAGGAAACTTCTCTTTCTCACCATCTTCAATTTTGATCGCCTTTTTATGCACCTACATCTCCTTTGATTTCTTAGCATCTACTACTTTTTGGAGCTCAACGGCAAGCTGTAGGATAGAACAGTGTTCTAAAAATCGCATAAATCGGTCGCCTAGGCGCTGCCTAGGCGCTAGGCTTACCCCAAGCGTGTCGAATACACCCTAGGCGACCTGGGCGCACCTAGGCGATTAGGGTTGCAATTTTTTTTTCCCTTGACATATAAATATATATAAATACCAAAAAAAACATAATAAAAAACACTTGCAAGCAAAAAAAAAAAACAGAGCCTCCCGTCCCCTTTTCCGAGTGTGATCCACTACAAATTTGGCAAAGTCTAGCGCTCTCATTCTCCTTTTGAAATCTCCCCAATTGTTGTTCCATAGCTTGTACTTGGGCATGATATTGATCACTTGCCTCAATTTCTTTCACTTCAACCAAACCGGGCTTCTTGCTCCTCGTCCCCTTTCTAATTGATGATATGTATTGCCTCAAGGTCTCGAAAATTTTCTCTATTTGGTTCATAGCTACTCGCCGGGTACCATACTCATAATATCTCCATTGCACGAAGCATGCAAAGTACTTTGATGAACTTGATCAAACCCGGAAGAAAGCATGAACTACCTCATAAGATCTCAACCCGTGCCCGGGCACTCTCTCAACAAAGCCTTAAACCGATCCCATGACTCATGTAGCTCTTCTCCTTCATAAGCATTGAGCGACATGATAGCCTCTTTCATATCCATGGTCTTCGATGGGGATAATACTTGAGTAGAAAAGTCTTAATCACTTCCTCCCATGTGTGTAAAGAATCATTGGGCAGCGAATCATACCACCGCTTAGCTTGCTCTTTCAAGGAGCGGAAAAAGCATGAGTTTGGCGCTTCCTCACTCACTCCATTGATCTTCGTTAAGTTCACTATTTGGAGAAAGTGATCAATGAACAAGTGAGGATTTTCTAAAGCGGTTCCTTTGAATATAGTGTTGTCTCCCAAAAAATGTATGATGTTTCTATTCAATTCCAAATTATTGGCGGCCACCGGTGGCATTCGAATTGGACTATGCCCCATGGTTTCCGTGGGAGCCATCACAAAGTCTCTACAAGTCAATCCGTCTTGATTCGCTCTTGTTGACCGTTAAACCAATTAGGCATTGCATTTGCACCTTGATTGTGAGCTTGATTTTGGTTACTGTTGAAATTGATTCAACATCCATGCATTGAATCGTTGCATAACAAGGGATCCATTTGATTCCCTTGGGCCTCATGTTGAACATTATGTTGTATTGGCCCATTCGCATTCACATAGTTATTTCTTGTCCATTCCCACCTCCTTGTGCATTGTTATTGACAAAGGCGGGTTTTGATTCGGGGACCCGTTATTGTCCCCAAATTTCCTTCCAAGCCTTGTTCACCGTTTTGTGCCATACCGGATCCTTCTTCCAACTCACCCAAACTACTTTCTCCAAAGTCGGAATTGATTCTCTACTCGATGACCTCTTCTTCTTCTTTGACTATTTCTCGCCTTGCGTAAGCCTCAATCCCGTCTATGTATGGCTCGAGTGGTGGTTGAGATCTCGGGTCATGCACTACAAAAGCAAACAACACGAAAACAATAAAATAAAACCTAGGCCCAAGCCCTCGGTTCACTTGCAAGATATCACAAATAGCACACAATTCCCCGGCAACGGCGCCATTTTGATTGAGCTTGATTTTGCCCCAACAAAAACAATTTATAAAGACTCAAAACTGTGGGCAAACTAACTCTCTGGTTGGCGGTGTCTTTGGGTCGATTGCTAGAGTAGCTACGAGGAGTGCGAGGTCGAACCCAAGGAAAAGTGTTTGTGAGTACCAAAGCGAACGTGTTACTTAGTCTAGGTGATCAATGTTTTTAAAGTGCTTGTTTACTACAACGACACTAAAGTGATTCTTACTAACGAGTCTAAAGATAGAAAAGAAAGAAAGAAGATTAAACTACTAGGTTTTAAAGATATATTATGGGACACACAACCATGATCAAAATAGCTAGTTTCAACCCCAAGGATAGACAAAACCGGAGTGTGCATTATAACAAGCGAACTCTCGCATTCAATTTCACGGGTGCAAACTCCTAATCCCGGTGCTAAAGGTGCGAACAACTCTCTCCTAACACCATATGCCACGTTAACTACCCTCCCAAAGAAGATTCACTAACAAGACATGTTATGCACTAGAGCCGCTTAAGCGTTAAAGCGAGTAACCTCACTTTGGGCTCGGGCTTAATAACTAAGCCGAGTCTTGGCGTGGCCTTTCTAGTGCTATACCGGTCCTTAACCGGCGATTGTATCGGGTCAAAGCTGTAGTGCTAGTGTGGTGAGTCGAGTGTCGAATCCTCGGAAACTTGGTAATTCTTCTAAGTGTGGTTAAACACCAAAGAGCATTATTAACTCGATCTAAATCGCAATTTTATAACACTGATTACTACTATTCTACTGAACATAAAATAAATGCGTAATTTAAAAGTTATTCTAATATAATATATATAGATATATAAATATATATATAGATGTACATAGATTGCCAAATATATATATAGATATAAATATATAGATACCAATATATAGTTAGAGAACTAGACAGATAATTTTATAGAACTAGCCAAAGTTTATATAATTGATTTATACTATCTTTGCAGTAAACGGAATGTGCTCGATCTTTCCTTTTATATTAGGTCCAATTGAGTAAATGAAACGGTGCACTCCACGAGGTTAACAATTCCTCCTCACACAGCGTATGAAATTGTCATATGTCATTGTCATCAGTTCAATCTCCACAAGCGCCCCATGCTAATCTTAGTTGAGTACGAGCAGTACCGCGAGTACAAATCTACCCCGGATAAAGAGGTTATTCCGTTTGACGGCCGATGTTATTCAAAAGGCTCCGGTTGTCGGCGGATCGATTTAACTTTCCGGTGTTAGTTTTAATTAAACCGTTGATTTTAACATTATTATGATCTTGAGCACAATTTTAATAAGATTCATCTTTCCCAAGACAAATCTGCCCCCGGGTAGGAAATAGGATTCCGTTGTCACGCTTTCGCACGGCCAATTTTACCCTCCGGTTTTTCTATCTTTTATCTCATATCCTAACTTCTCTGGTCAGTTCATCGTTAGGTTATATGGTGCGATTCATCTTGGTTAATTACGTCAATCCGAATATTATCAATACGTTGCAAAATAGAAAAAGATTCAATTAACTCAATTTTAGTCAATTTTAATTAAAACGGTATTCCTTTACCGAAAAGATTGAAATAAAACGATTATATAACTTTGGCTAGTTATTAGATTTAGCCTAATAACATTATAAAAAGATAAAAACAAACAATACAAAAATAAATACTTTAGAAATTTTACCCGATTACAACTGTTGAATCAGAGATCGTATTCTTCTGGACATTACAACGACTTCAGCAACATTGATCTTCTGATAATTTCTCGAGCATTACAACGATACTATTTTTTATTTATGGCATAAGGCCTATATACATATATACTACTACTAATTAAGAGAGGTTAGAAAATATATTGGTACCCCTGCGAAAGGTGTATGAAGCTGCTCTATTTATAAAGTGAATTTTCGAGGCGGATCGATCCGAGGTGATGCGGATCGATCCGGGAATAAAAATATTATCCCCTAGATTATTCTCTGCAGGACCACATGTTTGATAATCATTATGTTTCCTCGGTTCGATCCGAGGTTAATCGGACTGATCCGGGTAGTTTACTTTCACATCTTGATACGAAACTTGATAAAATCATAACTTGAGTTCTGGATCTCCGAATGTCATAATTCAAGAAGTGTTGGAAAGCTCTTGAATAGATCTATAACTTCTATGAAGGACTCTTCTTCAGAAAATGCCTTTTAATGGGCCATTTGTTCGTCGAATATATATCTACGATAATAGTATCACGAACCGTTGATCCACTTGAACTTTAAATCTCATGGCACTTCCTTACTTCCTTGAAAGACATGTTTTACTTCAAAAAGTGTCGTCACTGGGTCTTGGTTTACCTAAAATCACGCAAATAAAATACCAAAAATACCCACATAAATCGACCACGACACTCCGGTTACTAAACGATTACAAAATTTATAACTTTTTATTACTTTTACTAGATTTTTATAGTATTTAGATTTATTCATAACTATTAATATTTCATAAGATTATCGTTATAATTTCTTATATTTTATATAGAAGCTTGATTGATAAAGTATATAAAACATCGTAATTTTTATCATATAAATGTTATACATCAAGTCTACGCCGTGATCTTAGAACCCCTTTTCCCACATCTCTCTATCTGAACAACTCTTTAGATTGATGTGTGTGATTTTGACCTAGGTGATCAATCTAGCCCAAATCTGTTATAACAAGTTCTAAGACATGAAACATGCAAGATACAACAATAAAAGCACTACCCACTCCCGATTTCATCACCCAAAGGTGATTTCACCAAATTTCACATGATTCGACTATGAAAAGGGATTAGCTACTCATTATACTAGTTAAAACATGAAAGAAACAGTAAATTAAAGACATAACAAGTGAAAGGAAGAATAAATATACCATTGATTTGCAGAAATTCGAAATTTAGATCCAAAAGTACAAAATAGAAAACTAATTAAAAGATGGTCTCTTAGTGTTTGAAGTAGAAATCTGAGCTAAGAAATGGAAAGATTAAGCTAAGATAGTGTTGATATAAGCTAAAAGAGTGTATTCTAAGCTATTACAAAATTCAGGCTAGAAATGGGTAGGGTTTTGCTAAGAGAATGGTTGTTTTTAAGAAATAGTCTAAGGGGGTATTTATAGGTGGGGAAAAATCTGCAGAAAATGGCCTCAAACTCACGTTTGGGAAATTTGAGATTGGCATTTAACTTCTTCAAACAGCTGTTTAGCCATTTAGGCGGGGAGCTTGGTGATCTTCAGCTGGGCAGCGCGTTTAGGAGGTTCAAACGCCGCATTTGGTGGACTTGGCAGCGCGTTTAGGAGTAATTTGAGACAGCCGTTTGGAAGGCTTGGACTCGATCAAGTTGTTTCTCTTGAACATACGTTTGGGGGTTCAAGCGGCGTTTGAACCCCTTTTCTCCAAATCTTCAACTTTTCTCTCCTTTTTGATCTCTTCTCTTGCCTCGATCATGCTTTTCACCATAAATTATCGCCTTCCGGGTCCTCGAGACACTAATACCTACAACATCATAAATGACCAAAAACATCCAAACAATTCGAAGGTAAAAGTGCTTGGGAATGTAGTAAGCAGGGTAACAATGCACCGGAGTCGTATAAAGTTGACTCATCAGATATGACTATAAGCATTTCAATATCAATATGATGTTTATTTAATGTAATTAAAATTTCAACGATAATTATTATTAATTAACATCAATATGATGTTCATTTGAGTTAATGTATGTTGTTTAATGATGATTATACGACATTGAACATCAATTTGATGTTTGTTTAAGTTTATTGTGGTTTTTTTAATAACAATTATAAGTGTTTAAAGATCAAAGTGACCTTTGAAAAATGATTCGATTCATAAATAAGTTCACTCAAATGTTTAATGATTATTATAACATGTTGAACATTAAATTAATATTCATTTGAGTTTATTGTAGTATTTAACGATAATTATAACTATCTGAATAGCTATATGATATTCATTCTAGTTAATTACGATGTTTGATAATGATTATAAGTGATTGTGCATCATTTTGATATTTATTTAATTTTATCATAGTATTTAATATTTGATTATAAGAGATTGAATATCAAACTGATGCTCGTTATGTTGAATATAACATTTACTATTGATTATATGTATGATGTTTATTTGACTTAATTACAGTCTTTGGCCATTGACATTATAGTGTTTGATGATCATTCTAAATGATTAAATGTGTTTAAAGTCGCTAATGTGATAAATTAGTTGAAATAGCCGTAAAAATAGTTGAAACTAATTATCCCCGTTATTAATTTTCATAAAAATATATTCAAAATTAAATTTATTTTTACAATATATCGCTCCAACAGTCCCAGTTGTATAAATATTTAACGTACTTAATCCCATATAAATAGCTATGTAGTGTAGTGGTAAATTGTCTTGTTATACAATAATAGGGAGCGGGTTTGAGACTCTTCAGCTACAATATTTTTTTTTAAAGAAAATCGGAAAAATGAGGAAAAAGTAGGAAAAATCAAGAAAAAGAGGAAAAAGTAGTAGGCAGAGAAAAGGAGAAAAACGGGAAGAAAAAAAAAGAAAGAAAAAGAAAATCGAAAAAAACAAGTTTAAGGAGGTTAAATTTGTCTTTTACCATTTTTTTAGATTTTCTCTTTTTTATAAATGTTTGAAGCTTATTTGGGTAAAAAAAAAGTTGGAGAATGACTTATATGAGTCATTATCCCTTATTTTTTCCAAAATAGAAACCAATTATGTCTCAAAAAACAAAAACAAAAATCTTGATGTTGATTCCGTTATTGATGTTTTCAATTCCCAAAAGCATCGTAGGGTGCAATTGAAGTGATTCAGAGTATTTAGTATCTAGTCATGTTGACATTTTAAATGAAAAACAAGTTTTTGAATGATGAATTGGGTGGTACCGTAGTAGTAGATATGTTGTATCCAAATTCTATTTTATCGCATTTTGTTCACAACTTGTATAATATGTTATCTATTGAATGTTTCTATGTAATATTTTTACTCAAGTGTACTTGAAAAAAAATCGGTACAAAACAACTATCATGAAAAAATTTATTCTAGCCTCCCAACATAGAAATCCTGGCTCCGCCCTTGGTTATGAAGGGCCATAAGTTAAGTTCTGCCCATTTAATACAAAGCAATACGAGATATTTGTTTGAATAGTGTCAACAGCATATGAAGTCTATTCATAAAAAAAAAATTAAAAAAAAAAAAACAAAACAAAAAACAAACCTAACACAAGTGCAGATAGAGGATCTGAGATGTTTATCCAGGGCATGGACCAGAAAAATCGCAGACCTGTAGGAAAGATATGGAGATGGAGGCGGGAAGTGGAGATGGTAACTAGGGGCGGTGCCAAGAGGAAGTAATTGGGTCAATTGACCCCCTATAATATTTTAAAAAAAAAAATTATGTATATTTTTACATTATTTAAAATTTTACATCTTAATATCTCTTGTGAATCCCCTAAATTTTGAAATATTTGCTTGGCCATGCCACTATCTTAGATTTTAAAATTAATCTTATATAAACATGTCTGATAACGTCATCACTCTCGATAAAGCCAGTGTCGTAGAATTTCAGGGTCAGCCATGATAGTAACTGCCCTACCTCAGTATAACTACATATCTTTCTCTTTTTTAATATTTAGATTTACATTTTCTTTAATTTTGTAGCAACAAAGATTCCTTATCCTGACTTTAAAAATAAAAATAAAAGATTGGGAGAATAAAGCGGTGTATTTTCCCCAAAAAATGGTGTATTTACCCAGTCTTTTTTCGAGAAAAGAAAAGAAAAAAAAAAATAGAGATACTGTCATAATAAATTAAAAATAATATTGTGCACAATATATTTTAGGATGATCGATTATGATTTAAGACATGTTGAATAGTATGGGTTTAATATAAATCAATTGCTTAAAAATGTGTTTTGGTATTTGTTATGTACGTTTTATTGTGACGCAAACATTTTTACCAAAAAAAAAAAAGACGGACTTAGTAAGGCGTTTCAAAGAGAGGTGTGGATTAAGATCTCATTAATTTGTTGTCTTAATTATGTAGTACTAATGTCTTAATTATGTAGTACATGGTAGGAGGACCGACCCTGGATATTTTGGGCTCATTTTAGTTCGAAATTATTTTTTCTTCTAAGAAAACATAATTACAAAATGTTATTTTAATATCGCGTTTGTAACTTCTTAAAAAAGAATATCGCACTTCTAAAATCTATGGATAAAAAATTTAAATTCATTAATGTTAGTTTTTTTTATATATATTATTATCGTTTGTATTTAAACATAAGAATAAAGCGGGATTCGACACCTTGTAATTTGGTCTTTATGAATTCAAGTAAAAGAATTTTGCACGTTATATTAGGTCGATTAAGATTGGATCTACACGGAAAAAATTACGAACATGTATTTTTGGGTGTATGTATTTCGGAATAGAGTCCTTATCGGAAAAAGCGCTCGCACATATATTATCAAATAAAAACTCAATAATACATGCAAGCCTTACGTCATCCATCAAAAATCAAACGAGCGGAAGATAAAACAACTCAACAACTCGGGAAACCAAACGATCGAAACATCACGGTAATCAATCTTTTGTGAAGAAAAACTAAATCAATAAAAGATCTAAACACATCAGAATTCAATCCAAAAGATCTCAAAGGTAACTAAACCAAAAGAAAGAACAACATTGTTCAAATTTGGAAACAAGCTGTTTATGAAAAGAAAACATCTAAACGATCTAAGCCTTCAAACTCCAACTCAAGCGTCCTCGTCATCAAAGAACTCATCAGTGGTAACCACTGTTCATCTTCTTTGGGAAAGGAAAGACAAAGATAACGTAACGGGGTAAGTACAAAAGTACTCGATAAGCGTGTAGAAGATCGTATAACTATGCCTCATAAAGAAATAAAAGCAATACCGTCTTTTATTAATTCATTTTCCGTTATTAGCCCTAACTATCTATCATCACATTATGTTCATTGCATAACATGAGGTTCCAAGGGTATCTAACTTAGCTCAAGTTTGTTACATCATGAATAACAAAGGCACTACGCCTAGTAATAGGATGTACTAGAGACAGCTGGGTGCAACCTACTTAGAGACTCGCTCTCAGTAGCCCGGGAATATCTCAATCCCGATAGTGTGATGATGGCAGAGTGCACCAGACGCTTTATCGGCCAATCGATTGACCGGGTGAGTCTGATCCTACTTTATGCAGTCGGAGGACACATCGCGATATTGTACTATGCCTTACCAAGCATTGCATGATGTTTAAGATTTTAATCTAGCACATCGTTTGATTAGATGTTTAACTAGCCACCTAAGTGTTTTCAGGTAAGCTCCTCACACTTCCTACCCTCGTACTTAGACCTCTGAACCACGGACAAGCCCTAGCAATTATACAGACATCGATAAACCCTAGCTTATCGAAGCCACAAGGCAAATCTGAAGCTTCCGGTGGTCCCACACTTCATCTTTTTAGAATCCATGTGGTGCCGGAACTAAACGCACGAAGCTAGTTGAGCTTTGTCACGTAAGGTTATGCATTAGAAACGTACAATAAAGCTCGAACTCAAGGCTGCGCATGACCAAAAACAATGAAAAACTAGAACCACGAGTGCCCAAACGCTCGTCCACTCCTGTATGCAGGCGCCCGTCTGAACAGGGGCTGTCTACAGAGGAAGTGACGCCCAGCCCGTCCAAAAACAAACGCCCGTCCACCTTCAAACCATCACATCACGTATCAAAATTTCACCTGAGCGCTCGTCCAAGGGCTGGGACGCTCGTCCCACTTTGGAAGGAACCGGACGCCCGTCCGAATCCACTCGACGCCCGCCCGCTGGGAATTTCCGAATTTCTACAACCCGCTTGCTGCGTTTTCCAACCATATGCATCCCAAAGTTCGACCAAAACAACTTAAAAGCAAAGAAAAACATACACATTGCCCTACAGCGTTATGAGAACTAAATCATACGATAGAAGACCACGTTACCTCGATTCTTGCGAGCTCTACGATCAAGCAACCACAACTTTGAAAAGATAAACCTTTAACCTCGAACCTAAAGCGATCAACACCAAATTGATCACTACGACGAGATACTTGTGAAACGAGGCTTAACGATGCTAAGCGGGAAAGCGAACCCTAACAAGAACGGTGGTGAGAACTTACGTTAACGGTTCTAAGGATGGTTGATATCCAAGCGATCCTCTTGTCGCGGTGATTCTTTTTCCTCGAGATGTCTCATCCAAAAGATCAGCGGATTAAAGCACGGGATTGAAAGTTCTTCCTCTCTTTTTTTCTAAACTTGCGCCTTCTTCAAAAAGATCGCGCCTCCTCTCTCTTTTTTCAAAAGTGATTAGGTTAATTTAGGATTTATTTCCTTTTAATAAATCCCAATTTTTCCTAAATACCATATAATTCCTTAATTATCCCTTTTCTTTTATAAAACCTTTAAAAAAATAAAAGAACATAATATTCGATTTATCAAAAGACCGAAATGCCCTTTTATCGAAAATCGGGATATTACATACCTCCCCAGCAAGAGAGTTTAAGCCTCGAAACTAGAACGTGCACAGCGGATGAGAAAACTCGGGAACTCGTCTATCATGTCCGCTTCCACTTCCCAAGTGGCTTCCGTCGGTGCATGGTTGCTCCATTGCACTAACACTAACGGAATCATTAGCCTCTTGATCATCCTTTCCTTTCTATCCGAGAATCTTGATCGGCTTTTCCACGTATGATAGGTTGTCTTGTAACACTTCCGGATCAATCTCGGATTCCACATCCACTTTTGATAAACACTTTTTAAGCATTGATCGTGGAAGACATTGTGGACTCACAGACATCGATTCCGGCAACCGTAGTCTATAAGCCAACTTCCCGACTCTTTCGATGATATCAAAAGGTCCTACGTATCTTGGACTTAGCTTTCCTTTCGACCAAACCTCTTGACACCCCTTCATTGGAGGCGCTCGAAGGTAAACTCTGTCCCGACCGAACTCTGGCGGTCTCCTCTAACATCGGCCCAACTCTCTTTGGCGATCTTGTGCAAACTTTCAGATTCTTCCGTATCAACTCGATCTTCTCCTTGGCTCTTTGAACCATCTCGGCCCGGTGATGTGTTTTCTCCCACTTCATCCCAATAAAGTGGAGTCTACACTTCCTACCATACAAGGCCTCAAAAGGTGGCATTCCCAAACATGCGTGGTAAGCTGTTATTGTGTAAGCAAACTCGCCAAGTTGAGGTAATCTATCCATGAACCTCCGGCATCAAAACACAAGCTCTAAGCATATCCTCGAAGTGCGAATCGTTCTCTCGGACTTCCCGTCCGTCTGAGGATGAAGCTGTACTCAAATCGGTCTGCCGTTCCAAAAGCTTTTTGTGAGACCTTTCCAAAAGCGGTGATGAATCTACTATCCTGTCGGATACAATAGATAAAGGCACACCATGAAGCTTCACTATATTGTCGATGTACATAGTAGCGAACTTCTTTATAGGCATGTCTACCTTACACGGCAAGAAATGGGCTGATTTGGTAAGTCTATCCACAATCACCCAAATCATGTCATGACCGCCCTTCGTCTTAGGCAAACCGGTGATGAAATCCATCGTGATATTCTCTCATTTCCATTCCGGTAACTCCAAAGGTTTCAAGCCAAACCTCCTGGCCTTTTATGTTACTGCTTTCACCCTCGGCATGTATCGCGTCGCCATGAACTCTGCGATCCCACAACTTCATACCAGGCCACCAGTATCTTTCTTGAGATCTCTATACATCTTAGTGGCTCGGGGTGAACCGCAAAAGCAATCTTGTGAGCCTCATCCATAACCTTCTCTCTTAGACCATCCACATCTCGGTACACACAAGCGGTCTCCATACCAAAGATAACCACTCTTGTCCAAGCGATAACCCATTGTAGGTTTTTCTAAGGCCACACGCTTCAAATTAACCATCAACTGGGTCCTTATCTTGTTTAAACCGTATCTCATCTATGAGATCGACCTCGCCATCAATGGCGCCATAAAGTGGTCTTCATCCTACGCTCAACCACTTCAATGCATTCTATCCAACTGATCCACAACTTCTGTAAGGTGGTGATAGCATTAACGCTCTCCGGCTAAGTGCATCGACCACGACATTCGCCTTACCGGGTGGTATTGAATGTCCAAGTCGTAGTCTTTCACAAACTCTAACCATCTTCTTTGTCTCGTGTTCGATTCTCCTCGGTAAAGAAAGAACTTAAAGGCTCTTATGATCCGTGAAGATCCTTGTCTTGACACCATACAAATAGTGTCTCCAAAGCTTGAGCAAACACCCACTCTGCGCCAACTCAAGTCGTGTGTAGGGTAATTCTTCTCATGCACCTTTATTTGCCTAGATGCATAAGCAATCACCTTTCTGTTGCATCAAAACACAACCCAAACCTTGACCCGATGCATCCGTATAAACATCATAATTATCAAAAACCTCCAGTGCGCCAACACAGTTTGTGGTCAACTTTTCTTTCAAAGTCCGAAGGCTTCCTCACATTCATCAGTCCACTCATACTTGGCGTTCTTACGAGTAAGTCTCGTAAGAGGTGTAGCTATCTTCGAGAAATCCTTTACAAACTTCGGTAATACTGCCGGACCAAGAAACTTCTTATCTACATTCTTGATGTCGGTGCAGGCCCTTAGAAACGACTTCTATCTTTCTTTGGATCACTTTAATACCTTCTCCGGAAACTATATGTCCAGAAAAGCGGCTTGATCAGCCAAAACTCGCACTTGGAAAACTTGGCATCTGACTTGTTCTCTTTTAAGGTTTGTAGTACTACCCTTAGATGTTCTTCATGCTCTTTCTCGTCTTTAGAAGTACACAAAATATAAATCTATGAAGACTATCACAAACTTATCGAGATAAGGCATGAAAACTCTTTGCATTAGGTCCATGAACTTTGATGGAGCATTAGTGAGTCAAAGCGGCATGACCAAAACTCATAATGTCCATACCTGCATCTTGAAGAATTTGTCTTAGGTATATCGACACCTTGATTTTCAAGCGATGGTAACCGGACCTAAGATCAATCTTAGAGAACACTTCTTACCTTTGCCAATTGGTGAGCAGATCGTCAATCCTTGGTAAAGGATACTTATTCTTGATTGTCAGGTTTATTCAACTCTCTGTAATCGATGCACAGCGCATACTCCCATTTTCTTCTTTACAAACAAAACCGGTGCTCCCCACGGTGATGTACTTGATTTGGATGATGTTTTCTCTAACATATCCTTAAAATTTGAATCTTCAACTCTTTCAACTCATTTGGTGCCATCCTGTATGGCGCTTTAGCTCTTTGGTGAAGCTCCTGCGATCAACTCGATCTCAAACTCTGGCCCTATCGGGCATGTGTCTGGCAAATCTTCGGGAAAACTTGAGAAAGTCCTTAACTACACGAGTCTCTCTAACTCGGGTTTGAGCTTTTCTTATCTAAGCGCGTACACCACAAAACCTTGGCAACCACGCCTCAAGGATTTTAAAGCTTTAAGCTTCTTTGAGATGATCGGATCTTTGTTTCTTGCTAGGCTTGTATCGATACCACAAGCGTCTGGTGATTTTACCGGAACTTTAAAGATTACTCTCTTGCCTTTGCAATCCAAATAGACATGGTTCTTAGACAACTTGATCCATACAGGATAACATCAAAGTCACGAGAAATCCAACACCGTCAGGCATCTTTGGCACTTATAAGTCCCAACTCTAATGTCGATTGAGGTGTGACTTGAGCACATCTGGTGACTCGGCCCAAAGGGGTGGATATACCAAGGTCTCTCCAACTCCTTAAGCGGTAGGTTTAACTTCTTGACTATGTTTGAAGAAACAAAAGTTCACACAAGCTCCGGTATCAAGCAGAGCTGAAGGCGCTAGATTATCTATGATTATGGTACCTAAAAGTGAATCAATTTACGTATAAATATGTAATATCATATGCGCGCTATATCATATTAAATATTTATAAGAAACACAAACACTTTGAAAAAGTACACATCACCACAAGGTCATCTAGCTCCTGCAGTTCTGCATCTGCTGCATGAAAGATAGATGCGAACGATCTTGCTACCGTAGGGCGACTACCTGCTGCTTACTTAGCCCTCTGCTGATTGCCTGTGATAGCTTCTTAGGACACGCCCTCGAGTAGTGTCCCGCTTCCCCTATGATGGAAACAATTCAAGCTACAGACCATGCAATCTCTGTATGTGCCTTGTTACATTTAGCACAAACCGGTGGCGTCCCACTTGTCGAACTCTTCATTGCTAAACTCCACATCTTCTTTACATTACATGTGGCGCCCCTCTACTACCTCCTTGAAAATTTGAGAATGGCCTCTTGTCCCCAACTACAGCTGTCGGCTGTTGGCAAACCTTTCATTGTCAATGCTCTATCCATGACGCTTGCCATACTCGTCGGTCTATCTCGAAGCATACATTTTGCCACGTCATGTGACAACTTCCATAAACTTGTCTATCTTCTTTTCTTCACTCTTCATAATCTCGGGGTAGAACACCTTGGCTCGTGAAACTTAAGTCTTGTGTCACTGTAGTATTTCTTCCACTGTTTTAAACTCGAAACTTCGTTGGCCTTTGCATTTTGTGCCGTTCTGGGAAGTATTCACGATAGAACAAATTCTTGAATACCGCCCAATCTGTGATTCTAGGATTAGCTTGCTCATAAGACTCCATCAACTCTGCATTACGCCAACAAGGATCTCGCCAGCCAGGCCCATTCGGATTACGGGCCCCTCGTGTTTACGCATGCCTTTTCAAAGCAGCCGAAGCCACAAGTCTGCTGCTTTGGCTCAACATTACCGAAAAACTCTGGTAACTGTGCTTCTTCACCTTCTCATACCGGTCTATTGGTCTATCGTAACCCCAATCGCTAGCTTTGGTCTTTGCAAGCTGCTAACTTTGTGCGGTGGGGCATTCGATAACTCTCTGCGGTGGGTGTTGCCAGTGCTAAAAGAACTCGATAGGTGGTGGTGGAGGTCGAGGCAATCGGTTTGAGGAGTGAAACTCAGCGGTGTGAAGCGGAAACATGGATACCTGTGGATAGCGAAGAAGCCCGGCGGCGGTGGGTTAGAAAGTCCCAACCCGGTCCAAGTGGTGGTCTTGGGGGTGATGTAAGCTGATGCGGGTGCTAAAACCTTGAAGGACCCGCTTGTTCCACTCGACCTCTACAAATTACTTGGTCCTTGATTTTCACCATGACCCGAGGGTTGTTCACTTGAGTGACCGGAGGAACTGAGTGCATTTGGTCCACTCCTCCTCCTTCTCGGAACCACAACCTCGGTAAAATCCGTCTGCGTTACTTATGCAGGTATTATACGCCTCGGCGTTATACTGAACTAGCTCCTCCTCTAGTAAGCACCATCCTGTAGCCAAGAAAGAAAGAGGGTTGCTAAAGCTCTAACCTTATCTTAAAGAAAAATCAAGTCCTACACGACAAGGAAAACCTTTTCTCTCGATACCAAGCCATGTAACGCCCGTTTCGGACACCGAGTCCTTATCCGGAAAGCGCTCGGCACATATATTATCAAATAAAAACTCAATAATACATGCAAGCCTTACGTCATCCATCAAAAACAAGCGACGTGGAAGATAAAACAACTCAACAACTCGGGAAACCAAGCGATCGAAACATACGGTAATCAATCTTTGTGAAGAAAAACTAAATCAATAAAAGATCTAAACATCGAATTCAATCCAAAAGATCTCTAAGGTAACTAAACCAAAAGAAAGAACAACATTGTTCAAAGCCAGGAAACAATTTGTTTATGAAAAGAAAACATCTAAGCGATCTAAGCCTTCAAACTCCAACTCAAACATCCTAAATCATCAAAGAACTCATCATTGGTAACCACCTGCTTTCATCTTAACGGGAAAGGGAAAGACAAAGATAACGTAGCGGGGTAAGTACAAAAGTACTCGATAACGTGTAGAAGATCGTATAACTATGCCTCATAAAGAAATAAAAGCAATACCGTCTTTTATTAATTCATTTTCCGTTATTAGCCCTAACTATCTATCACATTATATGTTCATTGCATAACATGAGGTTCCAAGGGTATCTATCTTAGCTCAAGTTTGTTACATCATGAATAACAAGACACTCTACGCCTGGTAATAGGATGTACTAGGACAGCCTGGGTGCAACCTACTTAGAGACTCGCTCTGTAGCCGGGAATATCGAGTCCCGATAGTGTGATGACGGGCGAGTGCACCGAGACGCTTTATCGGCCAATCGATTGACGGCGTGGAGTGCGATCTACTTTGTGCGGTCGGAGGACACATCGCGATATTCTACTATGCCTTACCAAGCATTGCATGATGTTTAAGATTTTAATCTAGCACATATGTTTGATTAGATGTTTAACTAGCCACCTAAGTGTTTCGAGGTAAGCTCCTCACACTTCCTACCCGCATTACTTAGACCTCAGACACGGACAAGCCAGCAATTACGGAGACATCGATAAACCCTAGCTTATCGAGCACAAGGCAAATCCGAAGCTTCAGGTGGTCCGCGCACTCATCTTTTAGGAATCCATGTGGTGCCGGAACTAAACGCACGAAGCTAGTTGAGCTTTGTCACGTAAGGTTATGCATTAGAACAATACAATAAAGCTGAACTCAAGGCGGCATGACAAAAAAACAATGAAAAACTAGAACCACCAGGCCCAAAGCGCTTTCGTCCTCACATCTGAGGCGCCCGTTCGAACATGGGCCTTCGTCCATAGAAATTTGAACGCCCATCCAATAACCAAACGCCGTCCACCTTCAAACCATCACATCCTGTATCAAAATTTCACCACACTGACGCTCGTCTGGCGGAGGCTGGGCGCTAAATCCCACCACTGCGTGAAGGAACCGGACGCCCGTCCGAATCCACAGGCGCCCGTCTACACAGGAATTTCCGGAATTTCGCAACTGTTGTTTGATCGCGTTTTCCAACCATATGCATCCCGATGTTTGACCAAAACAACTTAAAAGCAATGAGAAAAACATATACATTGCCTACAGCGTTATGAGAACTAAATCATACGATGAAGACCCCGTTACCTCGATTCTTGCGAGCTCTACGACCCAAGCAACCACAACTTTGAAAAAGATAAACCTTTAACCTCGAACCTAAAAGCGATCAACACCAAATTGATCTACGATCATGGATAACGCAGAGAAGCGCAGCTTAACGATGCTAAGCGGAAAGCGAACCCTAACAAGAGCGGTGATGAGAACTTACGTTAACGGTTCTAAGGATGGTTGATATCCAAGCGATCCTCTTGTCGCGGTGATTCTTTTTCCCTTGAGATGTCTGTCAAAAGGTCAGCGGATTAAGCACAGGGATTGAAAGTTCTTCCTCTCTTTTTTTCTAAACTTGCGCCCTTCTTCAAAAGATCGGCCTCTCTCTCTTTTTCCAAAAGTGATTAGGTTAATTTAGGATTTATTTCCTTTTAATAAATCCCAATTTTTCCTAAACACCATATAATTCCTTAATTATCCCTTTTCTTTTATAAAACCTTTAAAAAAATAAAAGAACATAATATTCGATTTATCAAAAGACCGAAATGCCCTTTTATCGAAAATCGGGATATTACAATTTTATATTATTTTAGTGATAAAATTTGGGGCATTCTTTGGGAGTGCCCTAACAACTTTGGCATGCAGTTGGAACTCCATTAATTGTTGATAGGTCCTAGGTTTAATTAATAAAATAGGCAAAAACAAACTATTGTTTTATATTAATTTGTTTTTTTCTTATAAAATGTTGTGTGCTTAGAGAATAATGGGTGCCGTTGAATACGACTATAAAAACGGGACTATACTGCAAGTTTGATATATAGCAGCAATATTGTCTCACAGAAATTATCACATCTGAGAAATATATATTGCTCTAAGAATTATTAAGTTATTCAAAGAAGAAGAATGGGTGCAGCAAAGATGAACATGTTTCTGTTCGTAACCATGCTTATGGCCTTTGTTTTAGCAGCAAAAGCCGATCAAGGATCTGTATCTGTTTCTCCAACCCACATAGATTTCGGTATGTCTTACCTACCTATCTAATACACATGCAAATATATCAGTGACTGATTAAATTTTTCTTTCTTAATAAACTACAGTTTCCGTATGTCCTGCAACTGATCCGGATACAACAGCAGAATTTGTTGCGAACTTTAACCATTATACTTTCGGGGCCGCGTCTTGTGGGTCTAAGTATAAATTATATAGTAATGTTGGTAAAATGATTAGAGTCACTTATATTGGTGATTGTAACAATTGCTCCTCCGATGTTACAATTTCAGACAATGCATTTGATCTCCTCTTTGGTGGCGATCATACTAATCCCCAAAATGCCTATTATGTTCAAGTAAGCTCCTCCTCCATCTTTGCATAGTTCAGAATTGCATCTTCCGGCCATTAATTCGCGGGCTGAATTTTATATTTAAGTTGTTTCAGCATTTCATATCAATAGCCTCAAAAACTAGTTTATAGATCTTTGATTTTTTGTACTTTTCATTTCAGGTGTGATGATTAGATCGTGATGTTCGATGAGGTTGCTCGATCGATCGCCTTTGGTTCGTGGTGGAAGAATTTTTGTTTGTTTTGAAAGCTCTTTTCTTGTTGTCTCTGCTTTTTCTGTCTTTTTACTCTCTTTTAATATATTATATACTGCTACTGGTAATATGCTTTGCTGATCTTCCTAGTTTAACGTTTTAAACCTTCTTTGTTGACTTTCATTCGAGAAGATTTCTGTTTTGTATTTTAATGTTTGACTGTTGTTAAGTTATCCATGTAAGACAATGAAATTCAATGGTTTTACTTATTTATGGTCTTTAAAGATGTTGACATGGTAATTATAATTGTTCTTTTAAGCTTATGTTAACCAGAAACTTTCATAACTTTTAATCACGGAATACTTTTATGCTTCCCATCTAATGTTTTAATAGAGAGCAAAAGGACTTTTATATCAACAATTTTACAGAGCAAGTCATTATTAAATGAGAATACGGCTTTGAGTCCCATTGTTTAAGTCGTACTTAAGATAATATTCGTGGGCGTCCTTGGAAGGGCTCTGTGAGTGCCATGGCTCACGGACCTCCTAAAATCCATGAATTATAGGGCATCATGATCGAATATTTGACCTAATAGTGTGTGTATATATATGTATGTATGTATGTATGTATGTATATACTAGCCAAAAACCGTGTTATGCACAGGGGATAAAAGAATATCGTAAAGAACCTATTAGCAATACACATGTTACATTGGTTAACTTAAGAAAAAAATATACTAGCCAAAAACACGTGTTATGCATGGGGATAAAATATTTTTATAATTATTTGATTTTGCCACGGTATGGTACCGTGGCGATAGATTTTATCATTTGCAGCGGTGTGAATGCTGTGGCAATAGATGTTAACTTTTTGCTGCGGTGTGGCGAAAAGCGTGGTAATAACTTTTGCCACATAGTTGCTTACGCGGGTGACACAAAACCAATAGGCGTCACAATAGGTCTTTAATGTCAGTTTTTAACTTTTAGTGGCACTTTTCATCCACGGCAAAAGCTTGTTTTTTAGTAGTGATATCACATACCACGACATAGCGGCACCAAAATCATCTCCTCCTCCGGAAAGCCTATAAAATTATCATCGTCATCATAATAAGAACTACTTACGTTTTATCTTGGCCCTAACATCCTGGATCTGTGACAGGACATAAATTATTAGCAACGAAAATGCATCCTAATTACCCGAAACTAAGAAATTCACCCAAAAAAATCTAAGAATTGAAATTTCAGATTCTGAAGAGAGATAAAAAAACTCCCTCCGTCCCAATTTGTTTGGGATTTATTCCATTATGCATGTCCCAAAAAAAAGTCTCATAACTCTCATCGGACTCAAAGTTTTTTAGGTTCAATTGCCCCAATGTATTTTATAAAGTGAAAATGATGCTACATATAAAAATGACAAAAAGGTAAATTAGTCAAGTTCTAGATGCTCTCCTAACTGTTTCCCCATGATGTCTATCATTTTGAATAGGATCCTGTGAAGTTGCAGGCTGGATAGCTATGTGATTATCCTGGGTGCTGCGAAGATGAACATGTTTCTGTTCGTAGCCATGCTTATGGCCTAATTGTTTTAGCAGCAAAGCCGATCAAGCGACTGTTTCTCACACCGACAAAGAAATCAGTATGTCTAACCTATCTATCTATCTAATTTTATGTCAAATTAATTAATATTTATAAATATATCAGTGACTGATTAATTTTTCTTCCTTAATTTATAACTACGGGTCCCGGATGCAATGAAGTTGGTTCACAATCAGGATTCGTTGCGAACTATAATGGAAATACTCTTGGGGTGACACGTCTTGTGGGGCTAAGTATAAATTATATTACTAGCTAGGTTCATGAAAGCCGTGCAAGAGCACGGCTGCCCATGGTACTATTATATGCAAAGGAGTAGAAGTCGTGGAATATGGGAGTTATAATAAACTTAATAACAAATATGAAATAGTATGACTTATGATGAAAACATAAACAAACATATTATTAACATAACTGAGTCATTACATAATATAACAAAGACCTTGGAGTGCACAACCGAAGTCATTACAAAATAGTACATACCAAAACATGCACTTTCTAGAAGCACAAGGTGTCCAATTACTACATATGATAGTTAGTGGGCAAAAAACAAAAGTGGGTAACATAACTAACCCATGTCATCATAAACCTCAATTCTAAGATAATAAACACCACCATCCATGTCAAATTAAGCAAGAAACCAAAATGTCTGCAAGACATTGGAATATAACATTGGGATATATGACAAAATGTCTCAATAATACAATTCTACACCACCTTAACCAATAATCAACCGTGTAATAATCCATTTAACATACACTAATAACTTGAAGAAGAAGAAAAGAAACCCAAGCAGGAAGCCTACTATCAAACTATTATTTTTGGTATTGTGACAAATTAGTTGTACATGAGACTTACAAAAAAAAAAAGGATATGAAACAAACATTGTTCTTGATGTTGGTTGAAGAGGTTCTTAAAAGTCATCAATTAACTTGGCGAAAGGAGGCGTGGGATAAGAGATGGCTCCAACTCCTTACCTTGGGGTGATTCATATGGATGGTTTTTCTAAATTCTTCTTGTAGGGTATCCATTGGCATTGACCTCGGTGCCTCAATGGTGCCCACTACTGGGAACATCTTGTTTCGCATCTAACGGTGTTGTCCCTGTGGCCTCGTAATCTGGACATAATACATTGAATTCAATCCTCATCAACTAAGTGTATCGGCATGAAAATTTGGGTTCTACTAAACAAATACAAACAAGAAGAAAAAAAAGCGTGAAGCATTCTTTTGGATGAAAAAGAAGCCAATATCTTGCATACCATGTATCCTTGCTCAAAGGTATCTCGAGTCTTCTCTTCAATTATGGCAGATTACGAAGAATGGTCATTTTGAAAGCTCTCCGGTGTTCTACATGAGACCTATCTACAAATTTGAAATCTCACCGACAAACCTTCTTTCATGCTCCAACATATCTCGAATATAGACATATAAAGCTGTCAATATGTTGGTAAAAAAACAATTCTGGCTCTATACATACAAATTTATTCAGCGGATCTATGGATTGCAATACAACATTAGTGAAGCTAATAATTCAATAACTATATGTACTTATACATATTCACCAATTCAAATGGACACCAAGAAAAAGAGAGGACACTACATCAAATATTCATTTAAGGGGATGTTCAAAATAAGCAAGCCATAAGATGCCAACAAAATGATGCTAAATCGTCACTTATATCAAGTATTACATGTCCATCGTCTAAAACCCCAAGTTCACAATCTGTATTAAGTTATCCGCACATTGTTTCGACAAAGTGTATGTATGCATATATATATACAATATTTATTGACACTTAAATTTAGCAATATGCCAAAAGTGAAATTTCACGAATGTACCATCAAAGGCACGAACTATGTTTTCTTTATTCCGCATCGACATCTTCTTCTGCAGACTCTCTCCACAGAACCAATCTCGCCAAATGTTTCTCATTGCTTCCACAACAATCCCTAAGAAATTATGTAACTTAATGAGACAACATCCTAGATTCCATTATTATTATTTTTATCATTAATACCCATTGAAAGAATCTAAATAATGAGGAGAAAATATTGCAAATAAGTAGCGGTTTAGATACAAAAGCGATCCTTGACCTAGCTTATGCCAAGCATCAACATTGATTTACTATTCTTCAAACCCATTAAAAATTCCTTTATGTTTAGAAAATAAAAGAAGCTATGAAATTAGGTATGACGACAAGAGAAGCAATTTGAGAAACGATTTCATTGCACATTTCGTTTCTTGTCTCACGTTCTTTCTCATGTCGCCAAAGCGGCTTCAAATCTGAGATACACTACATGAAATCGAAGCACAATCAACAAACAAATAAATACGTGAAGAGAAACAATATTTTGTGAGGTGGCACTATCATCAAGCAAAATGTTCAACAAGCTGAAGCAAATAGCTCTACCTCTTACGCCAAAAAGTCTCCATGCGGCGAGTGTTTAGCGGCGAGAGAAATCATCATCGTCTTTAACATCGCTTCCGGCTTGCACAAGGTAATCGCCATCACGACGAGCAATGAGAAGAACATAAAGCCGGAGCGGACATGAATAAACAAGTGAGTACAAGCCTAACAAGCAGGCATACATTATAATATAAAACATTATAGTAAAGCTGAGAGAATGCATAGATCACACACCGCACACCAAAATCCGTATATAAATATATAGACAAACTCGATCTGTATTGATCATTATAGAGCATTTTCTGGAGAAAAAATGATAAAGGTTTAATACATATTTATTGGTTACACATGACCTATCTCTAAGGACTATCATTATCATTACCTAAAGAGTAACAAAAAAAAACACTACATAAAGACCTAAGGACTATCTTTAGACACTGTAGAATCTGTATTCCATCCAAATCTGATATCATGAAGCAATACTACATTCATTTAAACTGTAGGTAGGTGATAAAACAAACAAAACAACATGGAACAAAGCTATAAATGCAAGACACCTTTAATGGTACATTGAAAGCCCAAATGGAGTAAATAAATAAGAAACACATAAAGTTAAACTCAACAACAATAAACAATACATAAAGACCTAAAGACTCCCTTTTTTTAGAGACCTAAGGACCATCTTTAAACACTGCAAAATCTGCATTTCATTCAAACATGATATTATGAGGCAACACTACAATTCTACATAACCCACAACAATTTAGATTTTTAGAGCAAATATGACTTCAATCTTAATGGCCGTTTCAAAGAAGCCGCCGAAGACAAAATTTATTATGAGTATACTCTCTACATGAACCAATCTAAAAAACAACTCGGTATTTGCTTCAGTTGTAAGACAATAAAGAGCTAAGGATAAAGTAACTCAATCATCACCAACTTTAGATCATTTATAAGGCAAACACAGAAACATGCATTAACATGCAGTGAATTTATGAGAAGCTTGCAACATCTGAGGGGTATTAGAAGCCATTAAGGGCTGCCAAAACAGTGTAATGACCATTAGACTGAATATTGTTATTATAAAATGGATAATAGAGCGAAAAATCTGCAATTACATACCTATGTAGATGTGAGGCAGATTGAAGTGACATTTTTCTGCTGTCAACTGGTAGCAATGCAACATCCAAGCTTCTTTGTCCGATAAATCGAAGAAACCAATGGTTATTCGGCTGTGGCGTACGATCTTTGACATCAACATGGATAAAGTCTCCCAATTTCGCAACAATTTCTTTGGTTGACAAAAATTTCCATCAAGCGAGAAGATTTTAGGCGGAGGTGCGAGAATCACCCCTCAAATGGCGTGAATTGGTGTTGTACATCCAAATCGCCTATTATCCACCGTATAAACCCTAAAACGACGGATGTGGGAAACTACATGGATATTTCCTTTTGTTGAAATGAAGCATTTGTCATATTTTTTTTTACACATGAAAATGGAAGTAAAGAATTTCACATGATAGGAAAGATTTTGAGTTAGATACGTGGCAACCCCATGTTTCCCCAATATAGCCGACGTGGCCACACCCCAGGCTTTTTCCCTTCCTTTTAATAAATAGGTAGATAGTTATTCAATGATTACTGTCACTTTTGTTGGTGAACGTAGCCAATGCCCCTCCGATATTATACTTTCCAACAATGCATTTCAAGAATCTAATACATTTCATCTTGTATATAGAAATTTTATAAACTAGAAAAATCTTTATTTCAAACTCTAAAATAAAATATTGGTATAAAGAATCTGTTGCAAGTGCCTTTAGTAGTAGTACTACATATTTTTTTAGGGTGGTAGTACTACATTTTAGAAATATAAAGAAATAATGGGCTCCTTTAATAAAAGTTGCGTAGATCGAGGTCCGGGCCAGGATGCTAACCCCACTTAAGGCTCCCTTCTCCCTCCCCCACCCCTACGTACACCTTAATAGAAAATAAAATCACTAGAGATATGATTGAAGTTAAAAAGAAAGATAAAGATGTTATGTGAAGATAAAGTTAGCTGAAATTAGTGCTGTTAAATGAACAGAGCTGCTCACGAACAAACTCGTGTTCGACTCGTTAGTATCTGTGATCGTTCATTTGTTTAGCTTAACGAACCAAGTTTGAACAAGATTTTAAGCTTGTTTCCTAAGCGAAACGAACATGAACTTACTCGTGAACATTCGATTATATTCGCAAACATTTTTATATAGATAAATCAATGTATGGCCTTACATTAACTTATTAGATGATAAGATAACTATTAATCTAATAGATACTCTAGAGAGATTTTATAGAATATTAATAGAGTTGTTGTAAATTTTTATTACTATAATGTTTGAATATTGCTTTGTATTTTGTTATTTATACATGTTGACTTAATTTTTTATACCTTAACAAGCTTAACTCGAATTGAAAGACAAAAATACATGTAGCATGTCAAACTTGAAAACGGAATCGAACAAAACTTCTTTATAAATGAGTTGAGTTTGAATATAATTTTATGTTCGTATATTGAGCAAACGTTCGCGAATAAACTCATTACCATAACAAACCAAACTTGAACATATTTTTCTGCTCGTTTATTAAACGAACGGACATGTATAAGCTCGTGACCTAAACGAACAGAGTTTGAACAAGTTATACTCGGTTCGGCTCGGCTCGTTAACAGCACTAATTTGAAATATTAGTATTTATTTTCAATTGTTTTATTTAAATAACTACTTACATTTTTTATTTTAACTTAAGCCGTAATTTCTCTCATATATAAAGGTTAAGTGTCGTATCAGTTTATTCAATTCAATAAAGCAATCGTTTCGGTGTATTTCTTTGTTATTTTAATTTTTTTTATGATATCAGAGCTAGGGACGGAGTTCAAGTGTCATAACAGTGGTAAACCATCGCCCGGTCCACTTCCGTCATTAAATAATTTTATACTTGTAACAATCACTTATGTTCCATAATAGTAGTCAATCCCAACATCCCAAATATCATGTTCATCTGCTTAATTCCACCTCCATCTGCTGGCTACCATTTTTGCATTCAATTGTGGATCTACAATGGGGGTAACTCACGCCCATGATCCGAAAATAATACACTAATATTTGAACTATGCATATAATTTGCCCCACCCCACTTAAAAATTTTATTTGTCTATAAGAAATTTATTGCCCCCCTTACACGTGATCCAGCGTCCGCCCCTGTTTGCATTCACACATCATCAAATTATTCCATTATTGCCGAACCCCGGTCTCATCTATACTATATTATTTTTAGCGATCCGATCCACCCGACCCTCCATGTCAAAAAATAGTCCATCGTTCCCAAAAAAAAAAATCATTCCTCCATCAATAAGAGTTTTCCAACTCAACCTGCATCTACAAGCTGATTAGAGTCAACATTGCTGTCATTTTATATGTATTGTCGCCCATATCTATGACTCGTTTAACGCATTATTGAGGTAGTTTGACAATTTTATGTGCATCATCTTTGTGGCGCGCACTACAAGGTCTCATCATTTATGGTGATTTTGCATGATTTGTTTTAGCAGTACCACGCGTGGGGTGTTTGGTTTGTGTATGTTGCGAATGGGCGTGATTATGGAACCGAAATAAAGCGTGACATTTAGCAAAAGAGTTAAAAGCAGGACTCGGGAGCAAAATCTTTGGAAAAATCAAGTTTTGGAGCGAAAAAGCGGCTTAGACGCACACCCGTGCTCGCATATAAAAGGAGGCGATTCTATCGAGTGTATGCATGCGTCGGTGTTAGCCAGGCGTGCTCCGTGATTGCCGATAGCCGAGGTTCGTGATTGGTAGCGTTGTTGGAGAAGGAATCGTGATCTCGATAGTTGGGACACACGCCCATCATCACTCGGCGCACGCCAGGCGATCTTGACATGGAGGGACATGATGTTGAGAGTTGGGGCGCACACCAGCCATGACCAGGCATGCGCCCGGCATGCGGAGATCGATTGGCCAAGACTTGTAAATCGGTTATTTTAAGCTATAAAAAGTCCAATAGTCGAATTTTACATGATACATTCATACTTTCGGACTTTTTATTAGTACTTCTAAGAAAAACCGTAGAGTTGTTGTTGAGAAGGCTTCGAGTGACAAAAGTGTTTGTCAATATTCGGTGTTAAAAGAAAATTGTGTTTCTACCCGCTCATCCCTTTTTTTTTTCTTGCGATTGCGGTGGCGCTTGCTTAGCGCTCACTAATAAAAGGTGCCGGGGCTAAGAAGAGCTTGATGTCTACGCCGTGAGCCTTTATTGTTAATGCCCCGTTCTGTAACTTTCTTTCTTACGCGCATATCATCACGAATCGTTAATCATCCTTACACGATCGTGGGCTGGGGATATCTTCAACTTGTCGTCCAGATCCATATCCATGAGCCTGCCTTAGTGCGCCCTCGAGAGATTTCTATGCCAGCGGGGAATAACGGCTCTGTTATGAAAGAAAGCGGAAGACAAACTAATTTGCCTCGTATCCGATGGCATCCTTCTACTGTCAGAAAGTTACTTGTTCTACAGAAGTGATGGTTCGCCCCGGCAATGGTAAAGAAAAAGAAGTGTGCTCCAAATTCGACTTTCATCTATGATTTATTCTTTTTTGTGACTAAAATTCTCACATGAAATGTCTTTGGTGACAAACATTATGATTTGTCACGAAAGAACACAATTTGGTGAATATTATGATTTGTCACGATAGAACTATCTAGTGTCTCTCCATAAACAACAAACATCGTGACGAAGATTTTCGTCGCGGAATCCTTCATTGACAAAAATAAGCCCTTTTTAGACGAAGTTTTTCGTCACGAAGATTTTTTTTTTCTCGGGGGATGTAGGAATATATTTATTCAGAAGTTAAGAACATGTAGCAGGTTGACTATACATTATATATTTACACAAATATATGTGTAGGCACATATATATATATATAAATTTAAAATTACACTTTTAGTTCTCATGTTTTATTTTTTTAATTTGACATGGGGATGTAGGAATATATTTATTCAGAAGTTAAGAACATGTAGCAGGTTGACTATACATTATATATTTACACAAATATATGTGTAGGCACATATATATATATATATATATATATATATATAAATTTAAAATTACACTTTTAGTTCTCATGTTTTTTTTTTTAATTTGATCAAAACTAGCCTAGCTCTATATTTCATTGTTACAAAATTTACTCAAAGTATGTGTTTTGTTATGATAAACACACTGATGCATGTTTTTTCTTAAAAAAAAACTCTTATATATATCTCACTTTTTTTTTTTTTGAGGAAATATCACACTTTAAAATCTAAGAAATTTCAGATTCTGAAGGAAAAAAAACACTAAATTACAGATACGACCTAGTCTATTAAGGCCGGTCCTTTGCGTAATCAAATATTCTTGAAAAGAAGAAATCAACGATTCCATGTAATGACTTTTAGGAATAAATACACAAACAGCCGACCGTAAAAATTTGTAGCTTTGCTTTGTCACTTCAAAATTGGAGGCTAACAACATTGGCATGCATTTGGAACTCCATTGTTGATATATGAATCGTAGGTTAATTAAATTTTTTTTTTTTTGGTTTCATTCTTATAAAATGTTGTGCTTAGAGAATAATGGTGCCGTTGAATACGACTATAAAAACGGGACTATACTGCAAGTTTGATATATAGCAATATTGTCACACACAAATTATCGCATCTGAAAAATATATATTGTTCTAAGAATTATTATTAAGTTATTCAAATAAGAAAGAAGAAGAAGAAGAATTGGTGCAGCAAAGCCAAAGATGAACATGTTTCTGTTCGTAGCCATGCTTATGGCCCTAATTGTTTTAGCAGCAAATGCCGATCAAGCGATTGTTTCTCAAACCGAAGAAATCAGTATGTCTTACCTGCTATATATCTTATTAATTGTATGTCAAATTATATATATATATATATATATATATATATATATATATATATATATATATATATATCAGTGACTGATTAATTTTCTTCCTTAATAATTAGGAGAGAAGTGAGGAAGAACAAAAAAATAAAATAAATGGATCGAGAAAAGCGTTCACTACATGTTAGGTGATTAAAAGGACAAATTCATAATAAATGGACAAAAATACCTTTTTACACATTAAACACGTAATGCTTATTTAGATAAAGTGTAGTAACGTCAAGAAAACAAATAGTAACGCCAGAAAACAAGTAATAACGACCTAAAAACAAGTAGTAATGTAGACCCGTAAAATGTAATGTGATCAAGAAACAAGTAGCAATAGCCCGTAAAATGTAGTAACATCCTATGAAAAAGTAGTAACAACCAATAAACAAATAGTAACAGCCAATAAACAAGTACTAACAGGCAAAAAACAAGTATTAACAACTCATAAAATGTAGTAACGGCCAATAAACAAGTAGTAACAGCCCGTAAAAATAGATAAAGTTACATAAAAAAATGTCGTAACGTTAAAAAATTAATACTAACAACCCTAAACCCTAAACTTTTTCAGCCAAAAAAAAAAAAAAAAAAAAAAAAAAAAAATCCGATCTTCTTGGCGGAAAATGGATTCGGTTGGAGCGGTGGCGGCCTTTGGCGGAACCAAGTGAGGGTGGGGTGGTCTCAAGCCCACCCAAAAAAAAAAAACTAGTGAAAATATGTTTGTAGTACCCCATTAATTAAGCGATAACCAAGACGATATAAGCAAGACCACCCCATAGTAAATTCTGGTTCATCCGGTGGCCGGAGCGATCGAAGAAGGCAACGAGGTCTTTGTTGTGGTGGTAATTGGAGAAGGCGAAGTCTTCTTTGGTGAGAGCCGAACCCCTCTATACGCGAGTTTTTCTGCATGCGACCTTGTCTCCTCCGGCCGGCTTTGTACACTTGCACCTCCGGTGGTTCTCTGTAAACAATTCACGACGACTGTACTGCGTTCCGGCAACTCAATCTTCTCCGGCAACAACCCTTCTTCTTGCCATTGCCCAAATCATCTCCTTTCCTCTTCTTTGTGACATTTTTTCTCCCTCCCTTTTTTTTTTTTTCCGGCAGCCTCCCCTCTCCATCGTTTTTTTTTATATTACAAATCTTCCCTGCTACCTGCTTCTCTTTTTACGCAGCAAAAAATAAATAAATAAATAAATCTCGTTCCGGCGAATCTCTTGTGAGCAATTCTCTCTTCTCCATAACACAAATTAGCATGCAATCAGGGCAGATTTCACATTCAAATCGATTTAATAACACGATAATAACACATAATAGAGGAAAACAAAACTTCCCTGAAATAGGAGAGAATCGGACATTCAAAGCTCCGATTTTGACCACAGAATCACCAAGCCAGCATCGAAATGAAGAGCTGTGAATCCATAGCTACAAATGCCTTCCATCGAGATGATTCGGTTGCAGATAATCCCAAAAAAAAAAAAAAAAATCACAGCATTGAAGCCTTCACGAGATACGTGTGGCTATGTGACTTTTCCAAAAACGAAATTCACCATGTGAGATTCTGGTTGATGAGGTGGAGAAGACGTTGAAATTGGGGTTGATTTTGGAGGAGAGCTCTTTGCCATGAAGGTTCAATCGAACCACAGGAACCATTGCCGGAGAGATTTGGGGTGGGGGTGTAGGGGATCTGAGCGAGGGATACGTCTCTCCTGACGTTTGGAGAGACGTTTTTTTTATTTCTATGTTGTTAAATAGTTTTTGATTAATGAGTGAATATTTTTAAAAATTAGTAAAAAAGGGTATTTTGGTAACTTAACGTAAGTTTTGTCCTAATTAATAATCAGTTTTCTTGGATCCTGATAAACACACTAATCCGTCCTTCTTGGAAAAAACCTATAATAATTAACTACAGGTCTCGGATGCAATGAAGTTGGTTCACAATTAGGATTCGTTGCGAACTATAATGGAAAAACATTCGGGGGTGACACGTCTTGTGGGGCTAAGTATAAATTATATTACGGTAATTTGATGATTACCGTCACTTTTGTTGGTGAATGTAGCCAATGCCCCTCCGAAATTATGGTTCCCAAAAATGCATTTCAAGCCCTCAGTGGTGTCGACGGTAACTCTGATGCCATTACTGTGGAATATATTCAAGTAAGCTATCTATCTAGCTCCTCCATCTTTGCCTGGCTTGGGATTGCATCTCCATTAGCGTTACATTTCAAATTAATAAAATGTTCGCTCGGGTATTTTTTTTAAAAAAAATTTCAGGAGTGACGGTTAGGTCGTGATGTTCGATAAAATTGCTCGCCTATGGTTCGTGGTGGAAGAGTTATGTTTTGAAAGCTTTTTCTTGTTGTGTCTGTTTTTTACTCTTTGTCTTTTTACTCTCATTTTAAAATTATAGTACACCTAATAATAAGCTTTGATGATCTTGCTAGATTAATGTTTTAAAGCTTAAAAACACGTCTTTGTTGACTTTAATTTGAGACGATTTCTGTTTTGTATTTTTAAAGTGTGCCTGTTGTCAAGTTAAGTTATCCGTGTAAGACAATGAAATTCGATGGTTTTACTTATATATGGTCTTACTTAATTTTAAAGATGTGGAGATGTTAATTATTAAAGACTTACATTTTTCGATGGATGTCGTATTGCTTTTTAGCTTATCTTAACAGAAACTTTCATAACTTTTGATTGTGAACGTATTAACATAAGATCGAGTAATGATATTGTTACAACCGTTGTGCCACAACGAGTGATATAACGGTTATCTGCCATCGTTGATTATTATAAGTCTAAATTTATCTTGACATGAACAATCAAGATCAGCGGTGCACGGATGATCGTTTGTCACTTGTTGTTGCGCACAAGCGGTTGTGACCATATCATTACTCTCAACATAATTAAGAACACACATAATCGTCTTTGACCTGAGGGGTATACGGATACGGATAATCGAAAAATGAACGAACCGAGATAATTCGGTTGGTTCGGTTAATAAGTGCTCTGATTCGGTTTTCAAAATGGAAAAACCTAAATTTTCGATTCGATTTACGGTTAGTGCGGCGAACCGAACCAAAAACGGAACCGAACCGAAAATGAACCAAAACCAAACCGTTTATATCCAAACTGAAACCAAATAAAAAAAACCCAAACCGTTTATAACCATATATTGAATAAAAATGTAATAATTGTATTATTTGGATGAAATTTGGTTATTTCGGTTTAGTTTTTCGATTAATCAACGGTTATTTTCGGTTTGGTTTAATTGATTATCTCTAATTATTTACTTTTGATTTTATTTGGTTAACCGGCCGAGCGAGCGAGTTATTTACATTCGGTCCGGTTTTCTTTACAAGCGGTTCGGTTTGGTTGATTTTCAATTAACCTAAAATTTCGGTTCGATTACGGCCATTAACCGATCCAAATCATGTACACCTACTTTGACCAACATAAAGGCAGAGAAAATAAAGTTGGTGTTCCTTTCCTCACCGATTTCCTAACTTGGTGTACTTAATCATTATGTCTACTTTTACTTGTAATTTACCGATTCAACGAATGTATATTTTAATGTAGTTTTATCTATAGAGTTCAATCTCCTAACCTTTTTACTTCATGGGAGGAACATTAAATACATATGTGATTAACCTTTTTCGTTGGTTGTATTAACTCACACGCAATAAGTTCACCATTTCTCAAGACCGAAGAACCTCCTGGCGGCTATTGTGGAGTGACTAGCTTACGTTAGTAAGGATTGATCCGGACTATGTCTAGCTAACACTTCACCTTCTAAGTCCTTCATGTTAATTTACGCATCGACACATAGATTGGCGAGATCTAACCTACCGTGAATTAAACACCTTCGATCAACTTAGGCGACGTTGAATCTCAAGATTTAGGGTGACTAAAGGTCCCTTGCAATTGCGATATAGACCGTGGATATGGCGAGTGTGGCGATTCATATACGGAATTTCATAGTTACATTACGATTAATTACGGTAAACTATGGTTCGTTTAAACATGTTAATTACATCAGCGTTCATCTAAGCTAATCTACCATAACAAAAATATAAAAAGGCGTTCAAAGCTTCATACCTTCAACTATGGAGATCTAGATTGATCGACTCAAAATAGTCGGCTTGACTCGGAGGAGAAACCAAGAGAAAACTAAAATGCAATAAGCAAGGAACTACTTTATATCATAAACTTGATAATGTGCAAAAAGGATCATATGTTACAAGGACTGCTACAGCCTTTATATAGAGAGCTGTAGCCAACTTAGTTAACTAAACCCTAGCCGACTTGATGCAAAACCCCTAGCTTCTGATTTCGTGCTCCTCAAGTTCTCGCAGTTACGAGTAGGGCATCCGCAGTTGCGGGCCGGATTTCCGCTTCTGTAAGCACATCAGGCTTTTATGTGGACTTTCTTGTCTTGGCCCAATGACTCTTCATATCTCAGATCCATCTTCTCTGCTCCAGAATATGGTGTACCTAAGAATCACGGAAAATGAGGCAAAACAGTACCATATACGAGGATAAATATGTAAGTGCAGATTTAACGACCAAGGAACAAGCACTAGACAATCGACATGTATTTCACACTATAATCTTACCATCTATCGTCAATTGAGCACGCGATTCGGTTTAAATAATGGTATAGTTTATGATACTAAATACGTTGTGATCAACTACCCTCACTTAGCTTTTGGTCTTCCCGAGCTAAAAGGCAAAAAGAAAATGAACTTTCGGACCAATATACAAGTTAATTAAAAATAGTCGTGTGTCACCAAGTCAAGATAAGAATCACGTCAACTACTATTCATAAGCAACACATTAAACAATATTCAATTCATGAATAGGTGTGTGTGTGTGTGTGTGTGTGTGTGTGTGAAATAACTTCAAACCTCAACAATGTAGACGAATTACATTATATCGACTAAAGTCTAACTAGCAAATCACGAGAATATTTGTACTTTTCGCCATTTGTTTTGTAATTTTGATTTTATTTTGAATTCGTAGGTCAAGTCAACTGGGTAAGGCGGATCGAGAACCGACTACTACTCAAGGCTCGCGTTTATCTTTTTTTTTTTTTTCGTGCTAGGGCCGGGTAGATTTATCAAGCGAGAACTTACAATGGTGGGTGCTTAGCAAGAAACTTTATCAAATCTAAAATCGAACTTGCTACCCTCCCGCCAAAGAATTTTTATTCTTTTCGGGCAAATGGGACACTCTCAAAAATCTATCTATCCTCATAGTCGGCTCATTTTGATAAACTACTAAATCTGTAATTGGCTTTTATAAGATCCACAACTTGACCTAAATGTCCATAGGTATAACAAAAATTGGAAAACTAGAGTCAACACAAGTCAAGATAATATGTCATCTATACTACACATGGAAGAAAGTGAGTTATACGTATTTGAGAAGGCGGTTCATAAAAAGAATATGCGGTTAATACGCAACTACTTCAAAAGTTGACCCGACTTTCATCCGTTCGTTTGTGAAACAAAGATGTAATTAATTAGCTTCAAAAAATCAAAGACTTCATACCTTTGCTATCTTATTCGAATCCAACTCGAAAGGTAAAGTGGTGAAGAATGCATAAAAAAGAATCGAAATAGTCAAAAATCGGTGAATCACATAATCGAGAGCTAAGTGAAGTTCCTATCCCTCACTTAATCAAAACATTGTCTCCGATGATGAAAAGATTAAAACAAGAAAGGAACTTAGATTCGGTAAGCGCGGAGCGGGTAATATGTCTGTATCGTCAAAACATCGGGCAATAGAAATAGTCAGTGAAAGATGCAATAACGCTAACATACAAAACAAAGTGAAGCTCTTCGGGGTAATATAATAAAGATGACGACAGTAAGAAAGTAACAAAAACTCCCAACAAATTCGCGAAAAAATTCATCATACTTTTAATAAGAAAAAGAAACTACGGTGGTGCAAAGTCGGGAAAGAATAAATTAAAAACAACAACGGAGAAAAATATAAGAAGAATAGAAAAACGTCTAATCATCCGAATCGGTCATCTAGTAATCCACGTTAGGAGATCTAGGTTGCTCAAAACCAGGAGTTGGTGCAGATGTAGAAGGTCCAGCCGCAGAAGAAGATGCATCATGTCCAGGGGCTTATATAGGTGGCGGGTCAAGCGGTGGAATGTTGAGATGATGCATCATATGATCCATCTTCCCATGCGAGGCAACAATATCTCTGGCGAACCCTTCATTGATCTCCTCTGAGATTTAGCTCCACCATGAGGTGTGTGCGCTCACAGCTTGCGTATGATGACGCAATCTACGCCTTCCAAAGTAAAGGTCACAACATTAATGTCAATAATTGGCGGAGGCTTTACTCGTTCATCGCCAGCCTAACACCGGGCAATGCCTCCATCGCCAATGCATCAATCACGTGCCCATACGGTGGATCTCCACTAGATGGCCGGGCAACTTCCGAATGCGGCGTTCATGAGAGAGTGGTAATGGAGCAGAATTTAGACGATTGCTTCCATATTTTCAAAAGAGGAATAATTTTGAAACATCTGTGTAGGAACTCCTCAACAGAATGGTAGAGTCGAGAGAAAACATAAACATATTTTGAATGTGGCTAGGGCATTGCGTTTTGAGAGATACCTTCCGCTTATATTGTGGGGGAGTGTGTCATGACCGTTGTTATTTAATTAATCACACTCCGTCAAGTGTATTGAGCTATAAGACACATTATGAATGTTTGTTTGGTAGACCACCGAGCCTTGATGCTTTGCGGGTCTTTGGTTGTTTATGTTATGAACATAATATATGGCATAAGGGAGATAAATTTGAGAGCCGTAGTCGGAAGTGCATTTTTTTGGGTTATCCATTTGCTAAGAGGGGTTGGACTCTATTTGATTTGGAAACCGAAGAAATCTTTATCTCAAGGGATATAATATTCTTCGAGCATATTTTCTTATGGCGGAATCATCTACCTTTACGCCCCCTCTGGTAACTTTTCCAGAGATCACAGATGACAATTTTAATATTCATGTTTGTGAGGAGAATGCAGAGATACCTCCGACTGTAACGGAGGATGGTCACTAAATGAGGGGAGTGGCGAAGCGGGTGAAAATAATGAAGAATTAGATCTGATGGAGTTGGTGTAGTGAGTGAAGTGACGTCCGGAGAAATAGAAGAGTTAGGAAGAGGGAAGTGAACTAAGTTGCCTAATTATTGATATCGGGAGTTTGTGACACATACAGCTGTGGATAAGAAATTCCTTCGGCGCACTCCTCTGCTCCATCAACCGCTTACAGTAGTTTATATCCTCTTACGCATTTTGTGAAATATTTTCATTTTCTCTGACGATATAAAAGGTTCTAGTGAATGTTCACATAGAAGTCCTCCGGTAGTTTGAAGAAACAATTAAATATAAAGGTTGGCGGAAGAAATACAAGCTTTGGAAGAATAATGCACGTGGGTATTGCGGAATTACCTCCACGAAAAGAAGGCCACAGGTAGTAAGTGGGTATATATGGAAAATACGATGATATGGGCAACCTCCAACGGTTGAAAGCACGTTTAGTGGCGTTTGGGAATCACCAGATGGAAGGTGTTCATTAAAATGAGACCTTTGCCCCCGTAGCAAAGATGGTGATAGTTTGGGCCTTCCTTGTCATGACGGCAGTCAAAAAGGGGGAGATTCATTAGATGGATGTGCATAATGCATTTCTGCACGGGGACCTGAATGAAAAATTTTACATGAAAATTCATCCCGGATATGAACATAACAAGCAAAACATGTTGTGTCGTATGAAAAATCGCTATATGGGTTGAATCAGGCACCCCGGTATTGGTTTGTGAAGCTGGAATCCGCATTGAAAGAATATGGTTTTAGGCAGTCCTACTCAAATTATTCTTTATTCATACTAGTTCGTGGACACATATGGCTGAATGTACTAGTATATGTCGATGATACGATACTCACTGTAAACGATGCAACAGCTTTGTAGGTATTCAAAAATTATTTGGGTAGTTTCTTCAAAATAAAGGATTTGGGGAGATTGAAATACTTTCTTGGGTTGGAGGTAGATAGGAATCCACATGGAATTTTTCTATCTCAACAAAAGTACGTGCTTGACATAATTGAGGAGACCGGGTGCGCGAGGGCTCATCTTGTTGAGTTCCACATGGAACAAAATCATCGGCTAGCGGTTGATGATGGTGACTTCCTGGATGATCCTGAAAAATATCATCGATTGGTGGGACATCTTATTATCTTGGTGTTACACGTCCCGACTTGGCGTATTCGGTTCATATTCTTTCTCAATTTATGCAATCATCGTGCGTTAAGCATTAGGAGGCTGCGTTAAAGCGGTTCGTTACTTGAAGAAAAGCCCGGTCATGGTGTGCTTTTTCGGTCGGATAGCCCATTGTCCACTAGAAGCGGTGGTGTAATTCGATTGGGTTAGTTGCCCGGTCACTCGTCGGTCCTGAGTGGGTGGTTCATGTTACTTAAGACTTCACCGGTCTCGTGGAAGACAAAAAAGCGGTCTCCCACTCGTCCGTGGAACTTGAGTACCGCTCAATGGCGTCCATTACATGTGAGTTGAAATGGCTTAGGAAACTTCTCGGCGATTTAGGTGTTCAAGTATCAATGGTTATCCCTCTCCATTGTGATAGTCAGGCCGCATTGCATATTGCGCAGAATCCGGTTTTTCATGAGAGGACCAAACATATAGAAGCGGATTGCCACATTGTTCGTAATGCGATTATGGAGGGATTGATTGCTCCCAGATAGGTGCCCACACGACTCCAGCTGGCAGATATTTTTATGAAAGCATTGGGAAAATAACAGTTTGAATTTTTGTTACGCAAGTTGGGAGTTCGTAATGTTCACGCTCCAACTTGAGGGGGGTATTATAGATTTATATTTATTGTGAAATTATATTTATTGTATTTTCTAAAAAGGGTAGTTTACATTATGTATATATGTTGAAGCCCTAAGGATGGCTATATATTTGTACTATTGTGAATGATGAATGACAAGGAAATATTTTTCGTCAATCATATTTTGTCAAAGCAGAGGTCAATTGTGCTTTGAAACAATTAACGGTCGTAAATCCCTTAGGGCAGACGGCATGCACGTTATTTTCTTGCAAAGGTATTGGCATGTGATGGGACTCGTTCTTGCTATGGTCCTGAATTTTTAAGAGCGATTGTGAAAAAGGACATGGAAAGGATAAAAAACGAGGAATCGGAGACAGTGAAATAAATTGAATGAGAAAGAAAAATCCATTGTTCCATTGTTTTGTTGCTTTTTACGAAAAAAATGACGGTCGAAAAAATGTCAACTCGGGATGTCGAATATAAAGGACGTGAAATGAATAATATGGTTGATGTTGAGATGTTAATTATAATAGGTTTTTAGCTTATGTTAACGGAAACTTTCATAACTTTTTTTTTCAAAACTAATCATGGACAGGGCGGAACTAAGTGAGGGTGAGGGTGGTCTCAAGGCCCCCCTCCCCCAAATTTTGAAAAAAATTATTTTTATTATTGTATTAGTAGTAGTGTTAATATTAGTATGTTATGTGTCTTTTCTTGAACAAAGACTTTATATCCTAGTGGTTTAAGAACAAAACATTTTAAGTCTCTCTATAATTACAGGTTGTAAGTTCAAATCACTACTAAGCATATTTTTTTCGGATTTTTTATTTTTAGTACATATACCAAGACCACCATATATTTCTTTCCCCGGATTTTCTTTAGCTTTACAGGTTTATATACCAACACCACCCCGAAATTCTTTTCTGGTTCCGCCACTGATCACGGATTAATTTATTTTTCCCATCTAATGTTTTAATTGTGAGCAAAAGGACTTTGATTTTGTTGAGACTACCATCATCGACCAAGACTCTTCTGCACAAGACTTGGACAACAAGTAGTTCTTGTACTAGGGCATTATATTATTGTGGGCTATATTGCAAACTAGTAGAAAATCCGTGCAATCCACGGGACGATATAAATTTTAAAAAAAAATATCAAATGGTGTCTCAAAAAAAAATCAAATGAAATGGCTAATTATTAAAGCTCGGTAATTATGCGTTTATCTTCTCCAAAAGTTCTTTGTTTCATTACATCTGTTTAAGTTGTCTCCTTATGTCCCAGATCGGCAGCCGAACTTGTATCCTTATGCCACAGAGATCAACGACAGGCCGAACTTGTATCTTTATGCTACAAATCAGCAGCCGAGTTCTTACGTAGATGTGTTTCCATCTTGCCTAAATTCCTAAAAGACATGTGTTTCAACCTATGATTGAAGTAGAAAGATGCTATCACATCATTCAATAAAATAAAAGTAAAGCACGTAGAAGCATAAAAATGTGACAGTTGACAAACCCAAGAACAAATGTATTAGCATCCTGTTAGTTTTGGTTCCAAACCACCAACTTTATAATCAAAATAAAGATAAATATGTACTCAGAATTATTAAATTCACATATCAAGTTCATCCTTTGCTTTATAGTTCATCCTTTTTTGCTTTATAGGAGTCAAACCGTTCATTCTCCGATAGCTATAATCATCAACACTCAAAAAAAATTCTCAAGAATGTCAATCATTTGCTGAGTCTGTGCAAAAGAAGAACAAAATGACCATGTTCTTTCCACACCTTGAGCAACAACCTTCGGTTTTCCTTTACAGATTCCCATAGGCTGGATTTTTTCAAGCATGTTCTCTCTCTAATAGATCAGGATGGTTACAAATTTTCCGTATAATATCTATACCATATAGAGAGTTCTATTGCCATAAGAAATGTGTTCAAAGAAAATATGTTAGACATCAAAGCATGCAAGAAATGCCCGATATCATTTCATTGCTCAAAGATTAAGATCGCCTAAAGAGAACATGTTCAAATTTTCTTAGGCGGTTGTGCATTCACATTAGCCTTCATGTTGAGCGGTCCGAATGAGGTAAGGCATGATTAAATCACGTAGGACCACATCACATCCGGCAATATAATTCTCTGCGGTTAAAAATCAATGTCAACATAAAACAATACACCGTCACATCAATTACTTAGTCCCATCCCAACCTAATATGTGTAATTGACAAAATTATACTTAAGCACACACCATAAGCCGTGGAAACTTGCAACCGAGGCGCATTAGCATATCCTCAAGCCCCGAAATGGGAATGCAAACTCGCCTTGAAACACTGGTAAAACACCCAACTTTTTCCTTAAAAACAAAATGCTAATGAGTCGACGTGCTATGGATATGTTTTAAAGCGATGTATGAAGGTTAATAACCATAAAAATCAAGCCATATTCGCATGAAAATGAAACATTTGTCCGATTCCTAAAATCCAAATCTGTTTATCCGCTTTTTTTTTTTCTCGCATTCCAATTCTATAATTCAGCCGACAAAGCGACACACAAGCGAAATCGAGAGTGGAAAACTATCTTGATATCATGAAAGCGAAAGCGGAAGGTGAACCCCAAAGAGAAAATGATTTCTAAGTGTTCATAGTTGAAGCAGTTGAGCTATCACCGAATTACTGAGCAGTTATACAAAAGAAGATGTGAGGTGTGCGGCACATCATCCTCGTCTTGACATCATAGCATAAGCATACATTCCTGTAGGGAAAAAACAAATTGAAAGAAGTGAAGAAAACAATCAAGACTGTTTTTGAACAAATAAATACACACAAATATCGCATTGAAAAACTATTGTGTAGCATCCACTTGAACCTAGTTAGCTATAGAGTAAACCATGCTCTATCCTCGCACAACTTTAATCAAGCAATCATGAAATTCATAAATTGAAACACTTTACATAAGAAAATAAACCATATGAGAAATTTGGATAGAATTAGTAGCACACAAACTACTTGCGGTAACATAACAAATAGGAAATGGATACTCTCCGGTGAGGGCAGTCATGTGATTCATCTACAAAGTGGATACCAGATCCTTTTCGAAGTGCAAGATGAAAGTATAGCTTACTTTAGGATGTTACATGCAGATTTAAGAGGGATCCAACATGTATAAGCAGAAACAACTACTTCATTTTGATCACATGTTTCCCCCACTCAAACACAAATATATATTCTATAGCATGATACTAAAAGAATGCCACTAAGATGAAAAAAAGTGAACAAACAATCTCCTCAAAGAACTTACCACATGAACCACACCAAGATATCCTTAAGCAAATACTCTTTGCCGTCAAACCCAGAACAAATGTATTAGCACCTTTTAGTTTTGTTTCCAAACCACCAACTTTTGTAATCAAAATAAAGATAAATATGTCCTCGAATTATTAAATTCACATATCAAGTTCATCCTTTGCTTTATAGGAGTCAAACCGTCCATTCTCTGTTAGCTATAATCATCAATACTCAAAAAAAATTCTCAAGAATATCAATCATTTGCCGAGTCTGTGCAAGAAGAACACAATGACCATGTTCTTTCCACACCTTGAGCAACAACCTTCAGTTGCCTTTTTTAGATTCCCATAGGTTGGATTTTTCAGGCGTGTTCTCTCCTTAATAGATCAGGATGTCCTTAATAGATCAGGATGGTTACAAATTTTCCGCATAATATCTATACCATATAGAGAGTTCCTATTTTCATAAAAAAAAATTGTTCAAAAAAAATATGTTAAACATCAGAGCGTGCAAGAAATGCCCGATATACAGCTCGATGTTCAGCATTAAGACTGCCGAAGAGAACATGTTCAGCCTTCTTAGGCAGCGGTGCATTCATATTAGCCTTCATGCGTTGAACTGTCGAATGGGGTAAGGCAAGATTAAATCACGTAGGACCACAGCACATCTGTCAATATAATTCTCTAGTTAAAAAATCCATGTCAACATAAAACGATACACCATCACACCTATTTATATACTTAGTCCCATCCCAACCTAATATGTGTAATTGACAAAATTATACTTAATCACACACCTATAAGCGG